>CM059189.1:73226001-73671001 GCA_030323885.1 Branchipolynoe longqiensis | reverse complement strand
AACTACCTCATCTCTATTGGGTTCTGTGCGATTGTGTTAATTTTTTCTCAGTTCTGCTCAATATCAGGTCCAGCTTTAAATGGATCTTCAAATATATGGAGACAGCAGTGGTTCTGGTTAGAATGAGGTACTGTGGCATGATACTTCATACTCACACTCTTCCTGGAATCAGGATTAGGGGGCGAGGTGGTGGTGGGGGGGAGGGGAGGATTCTTAGCAGTTTGTCCATCCTGTTCCGCAAAAATATATTATTTGAACCCGCACTGGAGGTAAAATTCCACCGCTTAATTAACTAATGTGGCCCCATCCCCTTCCAAAATATATCTGCATATCTACACCCACACATACACCCACACATACAGTTCAGGCGCAAATCCCCGTAAACGCCAATTCAAAAATTTACTTAAAACATTGGAGTCAAACCCTCAACAGGTTAATTTTTTACATGCCTATTCTTTTTTGTTATTTGCTCCATAACCATTTCTTCACAAGCAAAATGGAATTAGTGAGAATTTGGCTTACGAGACAACAACGAAAACAACGATTGGACATAACAAAAGTTTATTATAGAAAATTTAATCTGTGCTCAAGGAGCGATAATCATCAATTGGGCAACAGTACCTTAATAACTTGTCGACTCAGGATCTCAAGTCATACAAAGCAGGATAACGAGTGGTCAATATGGTCAGCATTGATGTGCTGTGTGCGCAGTCGCCCATGGGAGGCCCGAGAATACTAGTCCCAATGAGAAAGCGCAACATATTAACAACATGACAATTTAGGATAATAGTGACACGTAGGAGTAACATAGGACTTAAGCTAGTAGCAGCTGTCAACCCAACAGAAGAGTGAGAGCTACTGGGGCTGCACTTATATGTATAGGTTTAAGGTAGAGCCTTACCACTTCTGATTTCCATGTACCGCTGTCATTATTTTGTCAATTGTTAGGCCTGAGCCCTGATATGCCTGTGCTGAGCCTCGTCTGAGGCTATGCAAGGTGAAACGTTTGTCTCTACTGAAGACCACAGCAGAGGTTGTTCACAGCGCTCTAAGAAGAATGTTAGCAGTTAGGGGAAGACCTGAGGGAAGCATGAAAACTGGGGCATTAGGTGCCGGCGTGACTGTTTTTACATACTCGGTCCAGGCCATTATTGGGCAACAATTGAACCCTCGATAGCAGGTAATCTAAATACTATAGGCGATGCTGAAATAGCCCTGGTTTTGGTAGATCTGATAGTAACAAATATCACAGTTTTAATTACTTGTAGATCAGCAAACTTCAAGACATGTTGCATATAAGGGACATTTTGGGAAATTACTACTAAATTGCTCTGTCTCAGCATGGTAAAAAAACAAATCAGGAGCGCGGAGAGCAGAACCATAGGCGGGGGCGTCAGTGAGAGAAGAAAAGCAATTACGGATTTAAGGTCAGCAGGGGCTCTTACCGGGATGTGGGCCGAATTTTTGCACAGGCCCCACTTCATGGTTCTGATCTTGTGGGCGTCAAATGCCGAGCATCGCGTGATGCTGCTGTAACCCAGGTCCTCACAGAGCTGAAATAATTGAGTATTCCGCCTGGTGACTTAAGCCAATCACTGAGGAACAGAAGAGAAGACAGTATATCATATGTAGAAGGTGTATGAACATTTACAGCATGTGCGTTACAGAATTTAATATATAAGTTGATATGAGATGCTCTGTTCGTCCATGTCCTTGTGGCTAATGCACTGGAGAACGTGTTGAGGAGCCGCTGATGATGCGTCAATGAGTAGCCTGAAAGATAGAGCCAAAATAGTACTTGCAGGCATTACAAGAATTACAGCGTAAAGTCTAATGTTTTAAGTTAAAAAACTATTGGAATCTCAGTTAAATTAAGCGAATTACAGAGTTCCTCTGCTTTCTCTTTGTTTACCACTGAATCTAATGATCTACTTAACGCATCTGCTAATATCAGTTTTGCTCTCGACTTATGTTTAATTTCAATGTCAAAGTTCAATTTGGCAGCTAATAGCCAGAGTTGCCTTGCACATGCGGACATAATTGGATCTTTACCTTTACCTGTATCTAACACTTGCTGCGACACTGAGTTGTCAGTATTAACTATTATTAGAAAATTATGGGGATTGGGAGGAAGAAGGTTTATTACTGCCCCAACTAGGTTGAGTGCTTCTAACTGCGCTATATTTAAGTTACTAGCAAGAAGTTTGTCATTATATTCAGCTACGTAATACTTGACTTCCGAGAAAGAGTCATCTGCTTTTAGAGTCGAGTCGCATTCAATTACCCAATGTTCATGTGCAGCTTTGGGCAGCAACTGTATGCCATTGTAAGTTTCTGCGAACTTATAAAACCACTCTAAAGGTGGCATTCCTTACACACGTAATGCGTAATGCGTGATGCGCGAAAAGGAAGAAAGGGAAGGCGGGGGTGGGAAAAAGGCGTTTTATTAACGCCTCAGCAGAGCATACAGAGGAACAGATATAATGCAAGGAACAAGGAAGGGCTCATGAGGAGCAAGGAACAGGCTCGAGAGGAGCAATACAGTGATGGGCCCATGAGGAGCAGAGATAATGCAGGAGGGGCTCAGGAGGAGCAAAGTCAGAGTTCTGGTAGAGGGGGTGCCGAGGAGCCCTCCGCCGCAGAGGGAAGAGGGTGGAGGAGGGAGAGTTGGGTGGGTGGGTGGAGGAGAAAGAGGTGAGGTCTGGAAGGCGGCAGGAGGGCGAGTGCCTGAGGGAGGCCGGCGGGCGGCCTTATAAGGGAGGAAAGGGGCGCGGGCGACAGCAGGTGAGTTGTGAAAGCTGCCGGCCCGGGGGAGGGCGAGGGAAGGTGAGGAGCGGGCGTCGGGTGAGGCGCGAATGCTGCGCGACAGGGGGGCGGGGGAGGAGGCGGCGCGGCGGGGTCTGGCGAGGTGTGAGCGCAGCGCGACAGCCCGGGGCGGGGGAGGGTCTCTTCCTCTCCTCGCATCAAACGTAATGCTTCGCATTACGACCGATGCGCGAAAAGGAAGAAAGGGAAGGCGGGGGTGGGAAAAAGGCGTTTTATTAACGCCTCAACAATGCAGTATGCGTTATGCGTTAAGCGAATGCCATCATTCCTTACACACGTTATGCGTAATGCGCTATGCGGCACACGACTGGCTATATTTAAAAAATAAAAATAAACAATTATTCTCCATACTGCTCTGTATATGACCAAATATTGCATGTATATCTATGTAACTTTGTGTACATCACATGGGGTTGCCTACCTATATTATAACCAAATTGTAGATAAGTATTCATATTTCTGTGCATATGGTAGCATTTTTAGCTTTCCCCTAACCGTATGTCTCCCGGGTGCCCAGCTCACCATGTGTTTCCAATCAGCACCCCTGTGTGTGACTGTTCCGTAATGCTCAGTCGCCTCTCCTAGTGTTAAACTAATGGACACATCAGACTCAGGTTTCTATTCACACCCAGCTTGATGCATTACGCATTACTCACCGATCGCTAGATGGACCGATTGGGATAATGCATTTGCATTTGCATTTGCATTTGCATTCGCATTCGCATTCGCATTGCGCGTGTAAGGAATGTAGCTCATAGGTTTCAAGGCATTTCGATTTTTTGTTGCATTCGCATTCGCATTCGCATTACGCATTACGCGTGTAAGGAATGCGACCTTAAGTCTAGTAATATATCAGGGTTAAACTCATGTAGACCAGTGTAGGGGGGTCGACTTTAATGCTGCTAAAATTCTATTAGAGAATCTGACTGCTGGCTTTATACATTTTGAAAGATGTTGCAGCTTCCTTGCCATACTCTGGAACTGTTTCTTTGACGCTTTTGTTTTAACCGACGAGAGTTTACATTCTCCGAGCACTTCTTTAATTTTGCCTTCTGGGAGAGTTTCCGTAATTTTTCTTGCATCTATGACGAAACCTAACCAAGTAATAACAGGTGCTGGAGCAGTGCATTTCTCTAACGCTAAAGTAAGACCTAATTCTGATTGGAAAGACTAGGTCTCCATAAAGTAAAGTTGAATCCTTCCTCCAACTAATAGTTTTACCACTCGTCATGGTCACCAGTATGTAAAGTCTACTGCTCAAATATGTGGTTGAGTAGGGAGGCTATAGTGAAATTAATACAGGCAAAGAGAAAGGAAGAGCATAAAGTGTGAAAGAAGAGAGAGAGTCAAGCCCTCTGGTTTATTATTTATATGGGACATGGATTCAGTACAGAGTGTGATATATGCGTAATAGACGTATAGGTGTGTGGCTAATATATGTTAACGAGATGCAGAGTTTGAGACAAAGGAATATGCTAATGAGATGATGTCATGGAAAGTTTAGCCGGCGGGTCAAGCGAGCCCTAGGCCGTGAATAAGCCATTCAGTATCCAGAAGTCAAAGTGTTCAGACGTTGTACTTTCACATGGTGTCAGATGAGGAAGGATGCCACCCGCTAATACGATGCCGGGATTGCGGCCGCCTGGTCAGCTTGTCCTCAGCCACAACGCGAGATCAAACTGGAAAAGATGGATCAGAGCATATGACATATATGCTACTGTGGCAGGTGTCGTATTGAAGACAGAACGAGTGCAATGCTGCATCTTTCTTCATCTTGCTGGTGAGCAGGCGCAGAAGGTTTTCGCCAATATGGATATCGCTCTCGCTGATCAAGATAAGATCGTGCCACTTACGGAGGCATTTCGGATTTATTGTGTCAGTAAATACAGTCTCATTATCACACGGTATAAGTTTAATTCACATAATCAGGCTACGGAAAATATGGCTACATACATCACGGCATTGAGAGACAAAGTGAACGATTGTGAATATGATACGGTGGAGGAGTCGCTGTTGCGCGATCGGATACTGGCTGGCGTACGGAATGTGAATTTACGGAACAAACTGCTTCAAACTTCTGAGTTAACGTTGGGAAAATGTGTTAGTATGTGTGAGATGAGTGAATTTAGTTCCGATCTGCTGGAGGACACCAAATCAGACGAGGAAAGTAAGGAGATTGATTTCATATGGAACTATGCTAATGCGCATACCGGTGCACCGGCGGTTCGGTCATCGGCGATGCCATCTTGGAAATCGCCATCTTGGAATGCCGGCGGCACCGGTGCAGGAGAGTTCAAGATCCGCTGCCAGAACTGTGGATATGAACACCGCCAGGGAGTCTGCCCAGCAAAAGGAAAGGCTTGCATAGCCTGCAAGAAGATCGGGCACTTCGCTAAGGTCTGTAGGTGCAGACTGGGCAGGGTCAACAGACTTACCATGGAAGAGGCCGACCCTCACAATGCTGAGCAAGACCCGGATCCGGTGGAGGTCAACGTACTGGCAACGGATCTGTTCGTCGGTGCCGTCGACCGTGGTGCCGGTCAGGATGCCGAGCTGTGGCTCGCGATCGTTTGGGTGAACAGTTGTCCTGTCAAGTTCAAGCTTGACACCGGTTCGGAGGCGAACGTGCTGCCGAGGTACGTTTTCGACAGAGTTGCTCCGGGGCAGCTGACAAACACCAGGTGTTCGTTGGTGACGTTCTCGGGTCATCGGATCACTCCTGACGGGGAGGCACTGCTGGACGTCAACGACAGAGTGCTCAAGTTCCAGGTGGTACAGGATTGTCAGCCTATTTTGGCCAAGCAGGCTTGTGTGACTTTGAACCTGCTGGTGTGTGTGGATGAGGTGCACTGCGCTGTGCCGACAAACATTTCCGAGCCGACGAACAGTCCCAGCGCTTGGGCGGAGCAGGTGGTAAGCGAATACAAAGATGTGTTTCAGGGTTTGGGGTTGATCAAGGCAAATGCTATCATTCATGTCGATAAATCTGTTCAACCTGTCATTGATCCGCCTAGACGGATTCCGTTTGCCATTCAGGGTAAGGTACGTAGTGAGCTTGATCGCATGGTTGAGTTAGGTGTCATAGTTGAACAGGATGAACCTACCGAGTGGGTTAATTCTATAACTATCGTAAAAAAAAAAAACAAGATAAGGATTTGTCTGGATCCGACTAAGTTTAACAAGGCGATAAAGAGAGGGCCTTTCCCTACCAAAACGATTGATGAAATTATTGCCAAAATGGCAGATGCAAAGTATTTTTCAGTTTTGGATGCAAAGACAGGTTATTGGCAAATAGAATTAGATGATGAAAGTTCACGTTTGTGCACGTTCAATACTCTGTGGGGCCCGTACAGGTACACCCGCTTGCCTTTTGGCATCAAAACAGCCGGTGACATTTTTATTCAGGAAATGCACCGTGTCATGGGCGATATACCCGGTATCGGGATAGTCACGGACGATATTTTGGTATATGGGTCAACGGTTGAGGAGCACAACGAGCGGCTCTGAGCCGTGTTGGACCGAGCTAGGTCGGTTAACCTGAAGTTAAATGATGCTAAATCTTTGTTATGTAAAATTACAGTGAAATATGTAGGTCATCAACTTACCCAGCAGGGTGTGAAGCCTAATCCAGACAGAATACAAGCAATAGTTGACATGCCAGAGCCGCGTGACAAACAAGGCGTCCAAAGGTTCCTGGGCATGGTTGGATATGTACACAAGTTTATACCCAACATGTCCGAGATAGCCAAACCACTACGCACGCTCCTGGCTAAGGACGTGGCGTGGCACTGGCAGGCCGAACAGCAGGGCGTGTCTGATAAGTTGAAGGAGAAGTTAAGAACTGCTCCTGTGTTATCATATTACAATGTTAAGAAACCCATTGTGATTCAGGTGGATGCTTGTCAGTCAGGTTTAGGTATACTTTCTGATGTTTTGCCATTTACTTTTGTTCTCTGACTTCTCTCATTGATGTAATTCCATATCCAGTCTCGTGTTCTTCCTCTTATTCCTACTCTTTCTAGCATTCTCTTCCGATTTCTCAACTATATGCCTATTTAGATAACATTGCGCGCTGGAACCAGCGACTCCACAACTAGTTTAAGGTGATTCATACTGAGTTGTTGCTTGGGTTTAAACTAGGCCGTCATTCACTGATACTCTAGGCATAGGTGAATCCTTTATGTACTCGCTACCTTGCCTGACGCTAGAATAAGGCAGATACTAATTTACTCAGTGTTGTCGCGTGTCCGTTCTTGCTTTACATCCTAGCAACATCGAGGGTGATATCAGGACGGGGGCAGTGTCATCATGTTACTGGTGGTATAGTATTGTACTTCAGTGGGACAGCACTATATAGGCAGGTTGAATGCTTATGTTTAGATACTTGACTTCCCGCACCTCCCATTGCCAGGTTGGCGGAACTAAGCAGTAAACACCATTAGCCAGGTTATGGTTATGGCGCTATGGTTTTTGCTTGTTTTATTTTTTATTTATTCATAATTGCTCAAATTTAATTAAATAATTTGATTCATTCATTCATCCATTCACACTGCTTTCCATTAGATGGGTACACATAAAAAACAAAACACGACGAGCTAAGATTCAGTGTGTTAAACAATAGGGGCCTACTGTTTGCACGCTTTGTAATTGTAGAGGTGGTTTTGGCAGTATTGGTCTTTTATGTAATCGATCAGCGAAAAGATTATACAGAAATATATTTGAAATGCACCATCATTTTTTCTGTAATACCAATAATTTTTTTTAAATGTCAGGGCGAAATAAAAATATTATGCTAAACTATGCTTATAAGTATGACAACACAGTGGCATGAATCATGTGCATAGCCATATCCTTGAAACCTTCTATATATTTCAATGGCCAATACCTCTAGAAATTGATTTGATTTTTGTTTTGTTTTAAAGGTTATACCGACTTCTTTACTAAGCAATTAGTGCCACCTAGGCCACAACAATAAGTCGGTATTGTAATTAAAATCATTGATTTTATTGAAATATTGCTCTACTGATTTCTATCCAAAACACGCACAGACATCACTGATGCTAACAACATTTGAGAGGGGGAGTTCTCGGGGAGGTCTGGGAAGGGCATCAGTGAAGGGGCATAGAAAATACCCTTACATGGCATAAAAGGTCTACTAGGATTCAACATAGGACATCTAAATATTAGAAGTCTAACCAACAAAATTGACACACTACAGATTGATCTAGCTAATTCAGGTCTTGATGTATTATCAATCTCAGAAACCTGGCTGAACCCAACCACAGAAAATAAATTAACATCTGTCAAAGGGTACCAACTAACCAGATCTGATCGCCAAACAAGACAGGCAAATGGGCAAAACTAAGGCTGGTGGATGGCTGGGAATCTACTATAAAGAAGGGCTCCACATAGATACTGATACATACGTAAAACATAATCACTCAAGTACAAATATAGAGATGCAGTGGGTCATAATAGAAAGGGACTATTGTAAGAAAATACTCATGGGAAACATATACAGGTCACCAAATGGAAACTTGGACTCAGCACTTGAACAAATAATATTGATCCTGGAGGCAATACCAGACACAGACAAATTTGAATTGGTCCTCATAGGAGACTTCAATGCTGATGTTGCACAGAAAACCTCAATAACAGCCAACAAAATAAGACAATTTGCAACAACCTTAGCACTTGAACAGGTCATTACATCAGGTCCAAGAATAACAATTGAAACAAACAGAACAATTGATCTAGCATTCACAAACATGAAGTACTGCAAGATACTGGAGATCTAAATTATAATATTAGTGACTGCAAGCCAATTTAGATAATTAAGAAAAAAACCAAAAGATGATAGGAAATTAATAGAATTCTGGGGAAGAAGCTATAGGAACTATAAAACAGAGACAATTAGTGAAACCTTACCAGAAGAAAATACTGAACCCCTCTTTGCCAACCAGTATCCAAATATATGTTGGGAGTCACTCAAACAAATAATAACTAAAGCAGCAGACCAACATGCACCACTCAGAAAATACAATGTGAATGATAGTCAACCAGAATGGCTTAGCAATGAAATTTATCAGTTACAAATAGATAGAGACTACTTTAAAGAAAAATCAGAGCAAACAAATCTACCTGAAGACAAAGTCTTAGCAAGCCAAATCAAGAATAGAGCCAATTCTGCAGTCAGGTATGCAAAAGCTAGGTACATACAGTCTGAAGTCCTATGAAATAAAGAAGATGCCTGTAGATTTTGGAGAGTCATACAGAGCATAGCCCCGGAAACCACCCCAACTATCTCCAGCTTAGTGGATGAGTTAACAGGGGACAAATTAACAACCCAAGAAACACCTGAAAAGATAAATAACTACTTCATAGAGATAGGGGAGAAGTTAGCAGATAAACTAGACAATATACCAGAAAAAGATCAAATTAACCTAGTAAAGCCAAATGCAGTCACATATGACATAAGGGCGGTGACTAAGAAGAAGTACTTAAAAGGATTAAGGGTTTGTCTGAATGCAAATCATCATGACTTAAAGATCTCAGCTCAAGGATAGTAATTGATGCTATAACTATATTAATCAAAGAATTCACAATATAGTAAACCTGTTAATTGAAACAGGTATTTTCCCAGATGATTGGAAAATTGCTACAGTTGTACATTTCCCAAAAGTCAGCAACCCTAAACATGCAATGACCTCAGACCAATTTCTCTTCTACCCATAACAGGTAAAATAGTCGAGCAACTCATTCATGATCAAATAAAAACATTTTTCGAAGCAACAAACTACCTAGCAGATGAACAAAATGGCTTCAGGAAAGGCAGGTCCACAACCAAAGCACTCTCAACACTCCTTAATGTGCTTCTCAGTGCAATGGATTCTGGCAAGTTTACCATATCAGTATATATTGAATTTGTTTTAACATTTGACACTCAAGGTCATACAATCCTGTTGCAGAAGGTTGTCAAGAGTGGGTTAGGTCCAAAAACAGTAGCCTTTCTGACAAACTATCTTTCCAATCGAAAGGAAAGTACCAAACTAAGTGGCACGTAAGACAAGTAAAAACTGGGGTACCACAGGGATCAACACTGGCCCCCCTTCTATTCCTTCTGTCCATAAACAACTTACCCCAAGCACTGAGGCAAACAAAATGTATCATATTTGCTGATGACCCAGTCCAACTGGTATCAAACAGTAACTTAGCAAAAGCAGCAGAATTGACAATGAAAATTTGGCTAGAATAAATATATGGTGCAAAGAAAACAAATTAACTCTCAAATAGGGTAATATATACTTTCCAGCATAAAACATTTACTACAATGATGCCTGAACAGTTTCCGTGCTTGTCTCGCCCTATATTTCCAGAGAGCTCCTTCACAGACAGAAGCAAACCAGAAATTCAGACAAAATTTCAGGCTTGCCGTTTGACTTTGACGCATGCGCATTGCGAAAAGGCCCGTTTTAAACTGGGTACCCTTTTAAACTGCGACACCGTCATTGCTGACATCACATTGACAGCTGTGGCTGGGAATCCCAGGAAACTCTGCCAGTGAATGTACACCTGGCAGCTATTTGAAGCGAATGCCAATTGCAGGTCTGAAATAGGGCAGCGAGACTATTGACTGCATTTGACTTTTTTTTTTATAACGCACCTTTTTCATATCTAGCCTTAGAAGTAAATCCAGAGTGAGTAAAATCCAATTCAACCCAGGTGCGCCCTTTCTCTCTACCCCCCTCCCCCCACCCACCCCACCCCACCCCACCCCCCGTACCCCCACCCCATGACCAGATGGGATGGCTGAATGAGTTTAAGTATCTGTCTCCTGTTTTGGGAGATCGGGGAATCCGAACCCATGGGTTCGTGGGTTTGAACCCTGGTCGAGTCAAACCAGTGACTTAAACATTGATACTTCTTGCTTCCTAGCTAGGTGCTCAGCATTATTAGGATAGAGCAAGGACTGGTTGACTCAGTGTCAGGATAACGTGACTGAGTGGGATATCAGGTCATGGTGCTGATGGCCTGGTATCCCAGTGGGGAATCACTATAAAACCGCCATGAGTGTGCGCTGTCACAAGTCGGTACCCGTCCTGATATAACCTTAGATGTTGCTAAGATGAAAAACAACAACAAACTAAACAAACAGCCCCCCCACACGCCACTATCCCTTCTTTTTCTCCAGACATGGCCATGTATGCAAACATCTGAAATTTACTTAAACATGTCGCTAGGTAAAAATGTGCAGAAGGTCATGAACTCTACACAAATTAAGTTATTCTCGTGACCTCTCGTTACCCTTTCCCTAATTTCGTGAGGTGTGATGCTCATCTGCTACGTTGCTGCCGATGCATCTAACATCTCGCCGGTGCCAGTGTAGCTCTGAGTGTGGCACTCATGCACTGGGCTGCTGGGTGAGTAGCTCATTCAAATGGTGTAAACAAACCTATGACATCATATGGACGGACAAAGTCCGGCGGAGTGCCGCCGACATCTACGATTGGATGCTTTCACGGGTGAAGAGACCGCCTCAAAATACACGACAGCGTGTGTTGGCCCTCTGAGGAGTTAAATATTCGTTGATAGGTCGAAGCCAACAATGGTGTCTGAGTCAAAGACTGAGAAAGTGAGATGGCATAGATTTAATTATGTGTGCTAGATAAAAGATTCATCCCGTAGGCCTACTTATAGTAGGGGTGAACGAAAATGTAGTCTAAATACGGGTGAAAATAGCTTTAGTATGGAACAGGAAGTAGAATCCCAGGTTTCAGTATCAAATGGCTACTTTAATTATATCGACACAAAGTTGGTGAAATGGGAGAGAATGCAAAAAGACAAGATGGCGACCATAGAAGTCGGTCGATTTCACTTTTAAATTCCATTAAACTACACGTTTTATTATATTTCTCAATTGATATGAAGTGGGTACATATCAAATCATACATACAGAATATATTTTGCTTCTTAAAGTTGCATAGTCCGATGGCTTTGAGTTTCTGTCATTTTCTGAGATAAATACATTAAATTGATCACTATAAGCTACTTTACTTTAGGTTGAAGTAACTTTTAGTTTAAATGGCTAACTTTGGAGATATTTGAAGTGACAACATGGCAAATTAATTTTGGCAAGCACACCAAAACTCTGACACCATAGGGTTATGCAGTAACAGGTTCTATTAAACTGGCTCCCCATGCCCTTCTATGTGACAACAAATACTTAATAACTGCACCAGTATCTAAGATAAATATGTAGAATCAAATCTAGGTAAGTGTTTTGGTTTTGAAAATTTGATGCTTCATCGGACTATGCAACTTTAAATTAAGAATTTATCTGCTCATTTCATTCACCCAGCATGTAAATATGTTTCGCCAGTTTTTCTAATGGGTTGGTTTTCACCCCTACTGTGAATATGGGTTGAATCCTTTATCTAGTGTGTATACATGCAGTAAATACTACGTTTTCAGCGACAATGTACAATGTACAATGTACGTACATAATCCATTTGTCATTTCATTGACTCCAAGCCTGTGTTCCCTCAGTCCTTTTTATTTCAGCACTACACCAATGCCTTCAGGTAAAATTGCGTCACGTTGAAAACAATTTGGGTAATTCAGAGATAGGGAAGGAATCTATGGTGCTGACCCCTCACTAAAAACCGGAACTGGAACTCTCCACACCCGCACTGATATTCTTCATTGGCACCAAGGTGCAAACCAGATAACATTGTTTCTCCCACTCTCCCTTATAGACCCTGAGTCCTTCTCAAACACGCAAAATAGCGGTGAAAATAACACAATGTCTCGACGTCCCAGCCCCTTCCCGACTGTAAGCTACTTATCCAGGAATGTTAGAACATTCTTTTTCACCTACGCACAACTATGTCATTCATGTATTTCTGATATGTAACTCATGTGCTTCCTTGTGTTGACTTTCATTTCCCATCTACCAGCTGAGGTGAATCTTTTATCTTGCAATGACCTAGTACCTCACTGTCACACTGCACTGACACTGAGCCAACCATGGAGTCCAATCGCCAAGCGAGGTACGTAGTCCCTAATAAAGATCTTTGTAAATCTTCGGTTTGATTCAGCCCAGAATTTAACAGATGAGTAGACTGACACAACCTGAACAGAAACAGCAAACATGAAGGAAATAAACGATCTAGGCCACCCACTAAGCCAACCTATCCGGGGCGTCTTTACAAAAATGTACACCATTATGAAACAACTATGTGATAAGCCCTGTTCACACGGACAAAATGTGAGGCGAATCAGACAAATCGATTCAGGTGAGGCGAATTAGCCGTCCGTTCACACAAGCACTGCTTGGGCCGGAAGTCGATATCTGCGCATGAGCAAGTCCAGACTAACCAGCGCCATTTTGGGTTCGACGACGCCGGCACCAGAGAGTGTGGGTTCGACCTAGATATGTATTTAATGATTCGTATTGGTTTAGAACAGTCAAAACTTCTGCTGGGCAGTGAAACCCTACAAATAAATGATGAAAAAAAATATCTGTGCATAGATAGCGGTTTCATTAATTAAATTATATAATATGCGCTTTTGATCGACCGGAAAGTCAACAAACTGATGTGTCGACTGCGCATGTGTGTGAGGTGCTTAATCCGCCTCAGTGCGTTCACACGGGCAAAATAAATCGAATCAGAGAAATCGCCTCACGTAAACAACCTCGCTTAGGTGGTTTACACGATCCGCATCACGTGAGTCGAATCAGCCCTAATCCGCCTCAGACGTGCGCGTTCACACGAGAAATGTGAGGCGAACTATACAAGTCGCTTTCTACGAATCGATTTACATTGCCCGTGTGAACAGGGCTATAGATACACGCTCATAAGGATTGTAAGAGCTTTAATGTGAAGCTGCTGGTTCTTTTAAATGTTAAGTACTTGCTGACTTGCTCTATTTTTACACATAGACGTGTGTCTCGTGGGAGTGAGGGAACAGGACATAATTCAGACGGTAGAGTGTCCACCTGTGAAGGTGTCGGTCATCCTATCAATCCTGCTCATTAGACAAATTTGCAGTTTGGGCTCTTTTCTGTCCCAACCAGTGGTCTACAATTGGTTCATCAAAGGCTGTAGTATGTGCTGTCTTGTCTGTGGGAAAGTGCATCTAAAAGACCCCTTGCTGCTTATCGGAAAGAGTAGCCTATGTGGTGACAGCAGGTTTCCTTCAAAGAAATATGTCAGAATGACCATATGTGTGACGTCCAGTAGCTGATGATAAAATTGATGTGCTCTAGAGGCGTCGTTAAATAAAACAAACTTTCCTTTTCACAGGGGTGAGCTGCTCGCTAGCATAGGCACTGCGTGGGCGGGAAGTTACTGAAGAGTTAGTTGGTGGGTGGGTTTTTGTTCTTGTTGATGACTAGGACAGCGTGGGATGGTATTGGTTCATGCCTTCTGGTCAACAAGGTATTGCATCACGGTGGATCCGGTCTGAAAATAAATTATACACTGACATTTTATGATATAGGAAGCCGAGGTAAAATAAAAAAACTCTGAGTGGCAGTTGCGGTGTGGAGCGGTGGTGGCTCCACCATCGGAGCTGGGGTTGGGGAGGCTGGAACACTAGATGACGAGGACATACTCCACCAGTACATGAAACTGAGTGAGTGTTGAGGGAAAGGAGGGATATTTCGGGTGATTATACTCGTATAATTCTTATGCAGGATATATATACACACATATATATGGGTGGCTTAAACAAAAAGAAATCGCATTCCGATTTAGCTGTTATAGCCGTTCTTATTCAGCCCATTGTACTCACTCCTATCAACCTTCTTACCAATGCTACCCCTATTATCGCTCTTACTCTTGTTTTCAGTGTTTCCCCGTGGTTATATTCTGTCACTATGGCTCCCACAGTTATTATAGGTAACCACTGTGGTTACAGCGGTAACCAAGCCCCAGTAACCTGGTAACTGGGTTAACACTGGAAACAACTGTAACAGTGAAAGGAGAGATAACAGCAATTCCCATGGTTACCACAGATTTAAGCTAGGATTCCATATATGTGCTATGCGGTATGGGAATGCGTATGAGGTATGCGACGAATTTTCACTGTGTATATTGGAAACGGCACACTCGGTTCGCATTTGCATCAATCACTACATTGAGCAATCCAGTTTTCCGTGGACCCAAATCGCATGTTTTCCATTTTATGTTGCATTCACATTCCCATACCACACTATCTTGAATCCTTGCTTTACCTCATGTATCATGACACGAGATGGCTAAATTGCAGTATATATTTATAAGTTGGGGTTGTGTTTTGGAGTTTTACATCCTGGCAACATCTAAGGATACATCAGGATGGGTACCGATTTGTGACAGTACACACTCATGGTGACTTTATAATGCTGCCCCACTGAGAAATCAGGCTGTTGGAACCATGACTCGATATCCCACTCAGTCACATTATCCTGACACTGAGCTAACCAGTCCTTGCCCTATCCTATTAATGCCGAGCACCAGGCTAGGAAGTGACAAATATTTTATAAGTCACTGGTTTGACTCGACCGGTAACCAAAACTCCTGATCTCCCGCACGCGAGACCCACGCTCTACCGATTCGGCCACCAGGCTCGGTCTGTATTTATATGTAATCTAATTAACTATGTAAGCATGTTCCAATCCTATATATAGCACATGCTATATAGCCAATTCCCAGACATACTATATGTCCCACAAAGTATTCACCCCCTCCACCCCTGCCTTTAGTCATTTTTCCAGAACCATACCCTGCCCCAACCAGATCCCCAATATTACACTTCCACTTACGGTGACAGTGTCGTCTGCCCTTTTTCAACATCTATGTGCTTGCTTTGGCTGTGACATAGCTGCGGAGGAAGGAGACAAAGTTGTCAAATAGCTCCTCGGCCACACATTGATCACGTGATGAGAATTATCCGAGCTACATACTTCCGAGTATGAATAGACTCTTTCTGCTGAGCATACACTGCAGCGAACTCGTAGCGAAAACATTTGAAGAGTTCAGGCGCAAAACTCCATAAATGCCAATCCACAAATTAAGATAAACATTGGAATCAAACCTTCAAAAGGTCTTTTTTTTTAATTCTACATTTTTGTTCATTGCTCCACAAGCATGTGATCATAAGAAAAGTGGAATTAGTGAGAATTAAAATTGTTTTCAGGTAAAAATATTTTAGTTAAACTTCATTTTTGGATTGGCCTCTATGTGGATATGCGCCTGAACTCCTCATTTGTCTCTTAGGACGGTTGGTGGTGGAAATCCTATATAAGACCTTTTTCCCACTGAGCATATGCTGCACAATATCCCAGAATATTCGTTCTTCCACTAACATCAGAGGGCAGGGTGGTGTTAGAAATCGTGTATCGAGAATGAGTGTGCATGACATATATGTATTGTTCTAGCTGGTTGGTTGGTTGGTAGCTGGAGTTTTGCGTCCTGGCAACATCTAAGGTCATATCAGGACAGGTACCGACTTGTGACAGTGCACACCCATGGTGACTTTATAGTGCTGCCCCACTGGGAAATCAAGCTGCCCTCACCATGACCCGATGTCCCACTCAGTCACATTATCCCGGCACTGAGCTAACCAGTCCTTTCCCTATCCTATTAATGCTGAACGCCAGGCTAGGAAGCGACAAGTATCAATTTTAAAGTCATTGGTTTGACTCGACCGGGAACCAAACTCCCAACCTTCCGCGCAAGAGGCCCGCTCTCTACCGATTAGGCCACCGCGCCCGGTGGTCTGTAGCATTCAATGACTTTGAGATGTAAACCACTTAAAAGACTTACAATTCTGGAGTGACGTGCACTGACCTCTCAGGCAAGGACACACATAGACAGGTAGGCGTGGATAAGGTGAATGCATCAGGGAGCCTAGGTATTGTAATGGTGATTACACTAGCCCCGAATGGAAGTGTGGGTTTGAATTCTGCTCTGTTTGCAATATTTTCCATTTTCATCCATCCACTTGGCAGTGTTAATCAGTTATTGTCCGATTTGAGATTTATGGCCCAAGGGACTGTGTTTGATGAGTCCTGACTGACTGCAGACATGAGGCTTTTTTTGTGTGTGGTAAATATGTTTATTCTGCTGAATAAGTCTTTTGTCACTGACGAAGCACTGGTCTTCTAGCCATTTTTTAATTCAGGGTTATTTACACAAAAGTTTTATAGAATAAGGTATACAATAACTGTTGAATACACAATTTGCAGCATGTTAATGCAATGAAATTCTGTAACCAAAAAGTTCCATAGCAATATGATGACAATAGTGTCATATAACTAGATCGATATTAGTCAGATCAATGTGAGTATTTACATAGTATTTAGAATGTAAGCAGAAGTTATCTTCTGTATTCAGTTGGTAAAGTGGTAGTAAGTTTTTATGTTCAGTTGCAGTTAGGCAAGTGGTATATAAATGTCAGTTTGTTAGAAATATTCTAGTGTAACTCTAGTGTAGTTAGTTATGTGAGTTCATGAATTATGTTGTTGGGGTGGGGTTGTTAATAATACACTGGACCAGCTGTGACCAGTGAAGCAGTGGGACCAATCCCACTGCATTTAGGTCTTAAATGTTACATTTGTATTTGGACTGTCTCTGTCATTGTATATGGTTGACTGAAAATAACAGAGGAACAGCAACAAATAAAAAAAGGGGGGTGGGAGAACCTAGGCTGAGGGTTTGGTGGTCTGCCACTTACAGTATGGTGATGCCATGGAACATACTTTACTGTAACTGCATAAGAGCCTGCCCAATCCTATCATTTCTGGACTTTTTCTTTATTATATATACTGGTTTATGGTTGCTTATATTGTAGTTCAATACACCCGATTTTGTACAGTACTTGATATTAGTGAAAGCAAAGTCTATTGTTTTTGTGTGGTCCTTATTACTCGAGTTGGTTGTTTAATTACTTGCTGGAGTTCATGGTCTGCCACAAATTGCTTCATATAGCCTGAAGGGGGGCGCCTCTTAGCGCTCTACTCCATGTTAAGATCACCAATTAGGAGCACTTCATACTTGTTAATGTCTGGGATCTGATTCATTGACATGCTTATTTGCTCTATTGCTTCATTTAGGTTTCCATCTGGAGGTCTATAGATGCTACCTATTAATATTCTTTTCATGTAGGCTCTAGTTATGACAGCCCATTGGACTTCAATGTTTGGATTAGAGCAATTTTGTTCCACATACTTGTCTGCATCCACATGCAGGTCAGTCTTGCGATAGATCCCTAGACCTCCACCATTCTTGACCTGACCACTTTGTAGTTTTGTCTTCCTATCAGCTCTGAGAAACTGGTAATTAGGGATTGATGTTAACTTTGTCTCCATAGATTTATTGAGCCATGTCTCAGATATTGTGAATATATCAAACCTTGATCTTGGTAAGTCTAGTCTTAGTTGTTCTATTTTATGGGTTAAGCTGCGTACATTGAGGTGGCCAATCTTAAATCCAGGGAGGCCCTTTAAATTGCTTAGAGGAAGCTTGCCTTCCTGACATCGCCTACTTTGTTTATCCTCCAATTTCCCTCAGCACAGTTCTCAACCCCCATGTCCCACCACCCCGATGCGCCAACAAATATAAGTTTACATGAATTAATTAGGTTTCCAGTCAACCAGTGTTTTAAAGTAGGTCCAGTTTCCCCAAACCACAGCCATCCAGTCTCACATAGGAGTGTGGAAAATACCAATGTAGTAGCTCCATTGGCCAACCTATTGTTGTATTAGTATTAATTAGTGCTTTAAAGTTAACACTAATCAGACAATTCCAAGCTGGAGAATCAGTGTGAGTTTTGTGTGTCTCTCTTCAATTATAGTGTAAGCTGTTAATATGTCAACGTTTGAGCATGTATATAAGTTTAGTGCTAGCATACAGAATTCTAGGGGCCTGATATCTTCTTTGCCATTAATTTCAACAGGCATTCATTGGATAGGTTAGTAGGTAGAAAATAGATGGACCAGACTACATGTATCTCTGAAGTCTGGAGATAATAGCAACTCAATTAACAGTTTTAAGGATCAGCACAATGCAGTCTAAGCAATCTCTGTTTTAGGTAGTGGGCACATAGTTTGCCAGCCAACCAGCTGACACACTAGTAGTATGCAACATGACCACCACATGTTCCAAGACAATACTTTCAATAATGAGCACATAATTTGACATCAAATCAACTGATATACTATATTTTCTTGGATGCTGGTTGAGTAATAGGTACACATCATGACAGTAATAGGTACAGAGCATGGCAGCTCCATATTCTAAGATAGCGCTTGAATAACAAGTACATACCACGGCAGTTAACCAGCTGACAGCTTCTATTCCCTGCAGCATGGTAGCCATATATACTAAAATACAGTATAGGTAATAGGCACACAGCATAACCACCGACCACTTGATACACCATTGGCATGTAGCATGGCAGTTATAACTTCTAAGATTGTGTTTGACCAACACATACACAGTATGACAGTCAACTAGCTGACCTGGCAGTGTACACATCATGGCAGCTAAATATTCTAAGATACAGTTTGAGTACCAAACAGGCAGCCAGCAATACAGCCAGCTATCCGAAACAGCAGTCGTATATAACATGAGTTAAACATACTAAGATAGTGAGTAATAGGCACACAGTGTGACATCCAACCAGCTGACATAGCCGTGGCATGCAGCATGGAAGCCCCACCTTATAAGATAGTGGCTGAGTAGCAGGGACACATGACCGCCAAGCAGTTACCACACAAGTGTCAGGCAGCATAGCAGTTTTATATTCTAAATGACTGTTTTACTGCTTTGACCACAATACAATAATCAGTCAGTGCACCAGTGGGATGCAGCATGCCAGTCACATGTCAGGTAGTGTTTTAGTGGTGGACACATGGTAGGATTGTTAACCACATGACAGTGACAGAGTTAACCAAAGGTTCTTTGGGTTATGCTTAGTGAGGTTCCTGCTGTACAACAGGGTAGACAGCACCCAATAAGTGGCATCCAGTCTGCTCAATGCAATATTGGAAACACTGTGGGCCGAAAATCAATCACAGCCAGAACACAGGTCTCAGTTCACCTTCACAGGTCCACCAAACTTTAAAAATCATTTGAATCATATCCAGTCTCGCATCCAAGAGTAGTATATCACATGACAGTTATATATTCTGGGATACTGTTTAAATAATGGGCACACAACATGACACCCACCCAAGTGATACACCAGTGATATGTAGAATGAAAGATGCATATTCTAGGATATGGCTTGAGCAACTAGCACATGGATATTCACCCACTGCAGCAGCATACAGCATGACAGTTATATATTCTAAGACACTGTTCAAGTAACAGGCACACAACAGCCAATCAGCTGGCACAACAGTGCCATGACAGCCATATATTACTGGGTACTATTTGGCTAGTGGCCACCCAATACAATAATCAGTCAGAGCATGAGGGGTTACACAATACAACAATCAGTCAGCGCACTAGTGGGATGTAATGGCCACACAATACAACAATCAGTCAGTGCACCAGTGGGATGTAGTGGTCACACAATACAACAATCAGTCAGTGCACCAGTGGGATATAGTGGCCACACAATGCAACAATCAGTCAGTGTACCGGTGGGATGTAGTCACCACACAATGCAACAATCTGTCAGTGCATACGTGGGAGTGCAACAGTGGGAAGTAGTGGCCACACAATACAACAATCCATGAGTGCACCAGTGGGAAATAGTGGTCACACCAAGGCAACAATCAGTCAGTGCATCAGTGGGGTGTAATGATCATACAATGCAACAATCAGTTAGTGCATCAGTGGGATGTAGTGGTCACAAAATACAGCAATCAGTCATTGCATCAGTGGGATGTAGTGGTCACACAATGTAACAATCCATCAGGTAACCAGTGGGATTTAGTAGCCACACAAAACAACGATCAGTCAGTGCACCAGTGGTCACACAATACAACACTCAGTCAGTGCACCAGTGGGATGTAGTGGTCACACAATACAAGAGTCAGTTAGTGCACCAGTGGGTTGTAGTGGCCAGACAATGCAACAATCAGTCAGTGCACGAGTGGGATGTAGTAGCCACACAATACAACAATCAGTCAGTGCACCAGTGGGAGTGCACCAGTGGGATGTAGTAGCCACACAATACAACAATTAGTCAGTGCATCAGTTGGATGTAGTGGTCACACAATGCAAACACTTAGTCAGTGCGCCAGTGGGATGTAGTGGTCACACAATACAACAATCAGTCAGTGCATCAGTGGGATGTAGCAGCCATACAATACAACAATCAGTCAGCATATCAGTGGGATGTAGCATGCCAGCTAGATAGTCTTAGGTAGAGTTTTAGTGGTGAACACATGGTAGAATAGTTAATGACTTGATACACCAGTGGTATGTAGCATGATACAGATTTTTTATCAAAGGTTTTTGGGTTATGTTTGGCAAGTATTGCTGATAAACATCTCACCATAGACATTATTTCAAACAATTCCAAACCTCTGGTCCCTCACTTCATTTGCATTACAATACTGGCTACACCTCTCCACGTCTGGCAATCCTGATGCTTTCCCACTTAGATACAAGTGCCAGTCCCAGTTTATTGAGGCCTTTGAATGGTTTATCTCTCAACTCCCGACTATGCAGGGTTGCTCCGATTCCATAATAGTGGTAGCTTCGTGGAGAGTGAGGTTACCAGTATCTATGAGCATATCCATCAAGTCTGGGTTTTGATCAAACTTTAGATCCAAGACTCTTTTCAGTACGGTCTCCCTTTTTTTTATGCCAGTCTGGTGAATCGGGAACCTGGTCAGCAATCCGCTTTGCTTCCAGTGGGGTGGGTGCCATAATAACCTGTCTAAAGTGATCCACTTCACCCACAACCCTACACTTTTCCACTTGAAACAAGTGCTCTGCTGTTGGGTAGATTGTGTCATTGTCTTCAATGGGTGAGGCAAACAAGTTTGACAGGAACGAATGTTCCGAGTCAAAGTATAGTCCCTCATCAAATCGGGCTGTCTTAGCCTTGGCCAGAGAAAAGTGAGGTGGGAGAAGATGTTGCTCTGTCTGTTTATATTTTTTCCCATAGATAACAACTCCGTCCCCATGGACACATACTTCACTCCCACTGGCTCTGGCCAGTGCTGCCACTGACCAAAAATCTTCACGCATCTTGCGGGTTAGGGTTATGGCATCATCATTAAGAAAAATACCTGGCAAAGTATATAAGATTCCTATCCTGTACAGATCGGAATAAGATCATAATTTATTGAGGATGAATGGCAGTGTACCCCTAGTGGGTTGGTCTAGTATCTGGTAGCATTTGTTGCTTGCCCATCTGGTAGATTGACACCATGGCAGCTGGGTCAACTCCCACATTCACGTAAGCAGTCAACTCCACCACATATCGATGTAGGTCCTCTGCCTCCTCTTCAGGCTTTCCATCCAATTTCATATTGCAAACCCTAGTGCAGTTCTCCATGTTATTTAGTTGCCTTGTCAGCCTCTTGTTGTTCTCCTCTGTGATGCTAAGTTTGTAAGCTGCTATACGTAAATTCTGGCTGTCAGCACTATGTTGTCGGCGACTGTCTGCAAGGAGGGCCATCAGGTTTGCCATATCATTGGTCACCTTGTCCGCAAGACTTTCATTGCTTACTCTAATCTCACTCAGACTGTTATTAAGTTTGTCTTCCATTCTATCCAGTCTTGCCATTATGAGGGCTAATATTGGGATAGTGGAATCATGTTCAGATTGATTTCTGGATTGGGGTGAGTGTGTTGTTGGCGATGATGGGCAGTTGACAGTCCCGGAGCTAGAAGCCACCGACAGCATCTTCCCGCGTGTGTGGGCCTTATCCCCAACTGTTTTCTGTGACATTTTGCTAACACCAGTTTCAACCAAATTATCAATGTGCATTGAAACGTTCCAGGCCAGCCTTTTGGATGAGGCTAATTTATGCATGAGCTTTCTAACACTGGCACTGTCACACACCGTAGGCTGTAGTACCAACCATAAGGCTTAGAATATGTATCAGTTAGATATTAGGAGCTCACCAGCCTTGTAAATTTTAATTTCTCTGTAGATCTTCAGATATTGACAGGCCACACCAGCAAGTAACAATTTGCATCACTCCCATTTGAGCGTAGCTTGAACAGAGAAGTCTGATTCAAATCTGCCACATATGCCTATGAAATCGGTGACTGTGTGGCACTTATGCACAGAAAACCAGTTCAAACTCACTGTCATTGGTAGCATGTTCATTACAGAGATTTCAAGGACACAAACTCCATATTTGAATGATAAAATCTTTAAACCTTTAAAGCTATGTCATTTGAGCAGAAAAAACTATAAATTCAAGTCTACTTAAGCAAATAACTAAACATAGAAAAGTGATATGCTATTTTGATATTTAATAACAACGATTATTGTCTGTTATGAGAGATTGGCTATTGAACTTTATGTATGAATTCAAATGCTGATATGCGAATTGATCAACAAAAAATCTTAGATCGATCTGCATTGGATTTCCCAGTCAGCTCCAGCAGCAATTCATCCTGCCCGCCTTTCTTTTCCGCTCCCACTCACCCTCTCCAGTCCAGATCGGCCACCAGGGGGCTCAAAGGATTCCACCTTATCTTTCCCATCTCGTCTTCTTCCCTTCCCATCCGGACTGCTTATTTATATGGCAATAACATGATCAACACAGCATTGCTTATTCACAATTATTATGATCAAATAAGAAGATTATCCATAGTTTGTACATCTTGAAATAACTGCTTAACTTTGCTCCGAGTTATTTAGGGTCCTATGAAAGAAAACTAAGGTCCTACTTGGTCAGGCTTACTATAAGTTATTCAGCCCTAGTGACTCTCCTCAGCTGTTAAAATGATGTGAGCCGAGGACTACTTACACAGTTGGATAGGCTTTCTGTATAAAATAGCATTGACAAATGTTCATACCCATGGATTAGTAAACTACAGAGAAGGACTGTACAGATGTCACTGCAATAGAGGTCCCCAAGGAAAGTACAGTCTGCTTTGATTAATAATTAATTTGAATCTTCGTGACTATGCCTTATAAGCTTTTCACTTCCGCCTACCTACCTTTTCCCTGACTGGACGCGGTGCTCGAATCGGTAGAGTGGAAGCTTCCCGTGCGGAAGGTCTGGAATCCGATTCCCGGTCGAGTCAAATCAATGACTTACAAAATTGATAGTTGTTGCTACCTAGCCTGGCGCTCGGCGTTACTGGGATAGCGCAAGGTCTGGTTAGCGCAGTATCAGGATAATGTGACTGAGTAGGAAATTAGGTCATGGTGTTGGTGGCCTTGTCTCCCAGTGGGGCAGTGCTATAAAGTCACCATGAGTGCGCTCCGTCGCAAGTCGGTATCCATCTTGATGTGACCTTAAATGTTGCCAGGACATAAAACTTCAAATAAACAACAACAACCCTTTCCCTGCATGATATCATGTAATGGGCTATTTGAGCTTCAACCCAGTAGGTCTAAGTGCAATGCAATCGATATTTCTAGAATATGAGTACTTAGCTAAGATGTAACAAATAGCTATGTAAAGAATGCATGTAAATTTCAGGTGACCAGACCGGCGACTTTATACTGCTGGTCCACTGGGAGACCAGGCTGCCAGCACCATGACCTGATATCGCACTCTCATCCGATCGATCCTGCTCAGTGGATACATTTGCAGTTTGGGATATTTTCCGTTCCAACCAGTGGTCCACAACTGGTTCATCAAAGTCTGTGGTATGTGCTGTCCTATCCGTAGGAAAGTGCATAGAAAAGACCCCTTGCTACTTATCCGAATGAGTAGCCTATGTGGCTTCAGCAGGTTTCCTCTAAAGAAATTTGTCAGAATGACCAAATGTTTAACGTCCAATAGCCGATGATAAAAATCAATGTGTTCTAGAGGCGTCATTAAATAAAAAAGTGACAAGTATCAATTTGTAAGTCATTGGTTGGACTCGACCAGGGTTCGAATCCGTCGATTCGAATCCCACGAAAACTTATATAAAATGGCTTGCACTGTCAACTCTTAGTGATTTTGATCCATATATGAGACTTCGGTGAGTCTGATTTTAATGGACTGGGCCAGCCACCGTCCATTTTCAAATGGGTATCATCAGAGAGAATTTGTTATCAGGATTGCTTAGGAATTCAATAAGACATTTATATCTTATAATGACACGACGGGTCAACCACTCATGTTCCGAAATGTTAATGAATACCCGCATGTGTCCCTATGTGGGAGCAGCGGAAAAAGGGAGTTCAATTGAGATAAATTAAGACAGTCTTTGTACAGAATCGGATCATCTCCCTTTCGTCGGATATTCACATATTTGTTGGATAAAGTAAGATTTTCAATAATTTTGCAACATTTTTGCACGAATCCATTGGATTTTGCTTAAATTTCTTGTTAAAAATGTGAAATGTAAAATGATGATTAAGTTACAAATTGTCAGAAATTTGTAGAAAATGTACTTTCTAAAATATAGGTAGAAACCACACCATATTGGGATCAATTAAATTATTTTTAAAGGGAACCTCTTACCCAAATCACAGACCCAAAAACCCACCAACAGCACCATCTTACACAATGTTATTTTCTAACATATTTTCTTCATATTGTCATTATCCACGGAAATTTAATTGCAGCATTGCAGCATACATAAATCTAGCATATGAATGCATCAGGGTTTAAACCATGAATGGATTCTGAACAATAAATTATTCACCAGTTCTAATCAAAAGTATTTTTTTAAACCGAAAAAACCCCCACCACAACTCATATAGAGGGAGCACTCACATATGACATCCGGGCTTTGCCAGATAGATGGCCTGGAAAATCGAAAGAAAACTGAAAGGGGATTAGAGAAGATCTCAGAGAAAGTGATAGCGTAACAAAAAGCTGAAGAAGCTTGCTGTGAAAGCGAAAGCAGCTTGTTTATATAAAATGCAGGAATGTGAAAGTCTCACTATGAAAGGTTAATTTAAAGTCAGTCTTTTCTAGCAGTACTCATTACATTGGGTTTAAGCATCAAAAGCTGGGAGTGGGACGTGGCTTAATCGGTAGAGTGTCCACCTGTAAAGGTGTCGGTCATCCTATCGAACCCTGGAGCTTAGCCATCGCTATCGGTCAGTGCATGCCTATATCGAACCAGGTAAAAACTAATGCTACGTCAATATGAACCTGTAATATCTTGGAATTCATACAATTTGCACCTACATCGATCAATCTGAATAAATCAAATATCTCCAATAATATAATATAATTTAAGCGTGGAATTCTTATTGTCTTTAGTATTAGTAAAAATAACTGACTTTTGATTGATGCTTGTTCAAAAGAAATTGGTTTAATCTTTTCATTGAATTGAATAAGTTGATTAATTAAGTAGATAGCACTTGTCTTCCAGTGTGTCGTCTATGTTTAGTAAAATCTATCATTTGTCATGTTGGCGAGGCTAACATGAGTAATTTGCTCAATGAGGCAACTAGGTCGAGTAGTTTTCTTCCTGCCTCGCGACACCCGCAGTAGTCACTTCTCATCCGGTCACCGCAGCAGCAGGTTCGCTCTCCCACCCACCCACCCAGGGGTTGAGCGCTGGTCTTTGCGTTAAGTCATTATCCTGTTAATCTATATACGCTTACTGTTACTTATTGTCCAAGTTCGCTCTGGTTCCGAATTCGGGACACGATTTTGTATCATGTTACATACTGAACTCTGCTGACTTTGATTTTGTTGACTGGTACTTATATGAACTAGTTAAGCTTGGCCCTGTCGCCAAACCGCTCATTGATCTATCCTGACAACTTCCTGGAAGTTACAGACTTAATTTTCTTTAATAAATATACTTGTTATATTTAAATCCATATATGTCTTGCCTAGTTTGTCTCGTTGAGTGAATTACATTGGTGCAATTGCCAACATCCTGTACATGTTAATGATTGTCCAAGTGGTGACCTTGACCTGTATGTGTCAGTTCACCATCCGAGTGTGTATAATTGCAAGTATATGTCTAAACTGTCGACAGAGTCAAATCTATCCTTGCAGCTCCATGGGGACGTGTTGTAATAATGACGGGACTCGGCCATCTGAACCCCACACATTGCTAGTCTCCACATGTGTGTTCTGACAATTGTCTGTCAGTTCCCACCTGTCGTTACTCTAAACAACTCATAAGGAAGAAAGGAAGACAAGTCACGCAAGATTGACACTGAAAAGGTTGTGCTTTATTGGCATTAACCCCTGTTCACCTACTGGTGACCTATCATGCTCACTCCTTACCAACTGCCCACACAGATCCTCATTACTTCTACTGGTGTATATCAGAATCAGTGGGTACAATCCTAGGTCCAATGGTTGTTGCACACAGCTCAGTGTCTTTTGGAATAGATGTTGCTAGTTCAAGTGTAGAGAGTGGAGTTGTCTCTAGGAATGCTTCTCCCAGAGTTCCAGAGTGGGGTAAGTGTGCCAGGTATAAGGAATGCAGGCGACTGGGCTTACACAGCCAGCTAATCAGATACCCTCTACAGCCTGGGTGGGTGACGCCCTAATAGGAGGCAGCTGTCACTCAACCCCCAGTGAAGATATTCACTGGTGTCCATAATGTATACAGGATGGCTGGGTGTCCTTGCCCTTTGGCCCCATGGTAACAGGGAGTTGCAGACAGTTACAACACACATATATTAAAAATGCCCTTCCTCTCCACTTGCATTCTTTCTGGTGCATGGAGGGAACATTTCAATAATTATTAACCGTCTCTTAAGTATGAACATCACATCACAGTCTCGGTCGCTATGTGTTATCACATTTCCACATACGCGCTTATGTCACAAAGGGAGCGGGGCACCCATTGCTTCTCTGTTACATAATCCTGGTTCCCACTCCATCACCCGAGAATAATAATGTTCTTTGCCAATATATAAATCCGAACCGAAAATCCGTATATTTTTACAGTGTGATAAGGAACCCCGTCCTGCCCTCACCTCACCAATTAAGCATAACACACGTATGTGTGCATGGATTCATAGTAGTCTAACTGACCAAATACGCACCCAAGAACAGTGTTAAAAGTGGGGAAGCCACAGGGTTAAAAGTGGGGTAGCCACAGCGGTCAAAATTAGGACAGCCACAGGGTTAAAAGTGGGACAGCTACTGTAGCAAAATTGAAGTAGCCACAGTGTCAAAGTAGGGCAGACACAGGGTTGAAAATAGGCCAGCTATAGGGTTATAAGTAGGAAAGCCACAGGGTTAAAAGTGGTGCAGTCACAGGGTTAAAAGTAGGGAAGCCACAGGGTTAAAATTTGGGCAGCCACAGGGTTAAAAGTGGGGCAGCCACAAGGTTAAATGTGGGGCAGCTACAGTGTTAAAAGTAGGGCAGCCACATGGTTAAAAGTAGGGCAGCCACACGGTTACAGGTTTATACCAATTTCTTTTGTTTTGTGGGGGTGGGGGTGAGCGGCCTTTACTATGGCGCATAATAGTCTGGCACCAGCCTTGGGTAAACACTAATCGACTGACGCGATGTTTTGCCTATATCATCATCATCAATCCCTTAACTGTGAGGGTTGTTAGGGCAAATGACTTTGCAACCAATTGTCCCTGTTCTCCACTGCCCTCTGGGACTTACCAAACTCCAGGCCACTCCATTCCCTGATGTTGTCTTCCCACCTCTTCCTTTGTCTGCCTAAATACATGTGAGTTTGCACTAGAATCTATCTAGTTCAAACTATCCAATAAATTTCATGTCTGGTACGGCATTGGCTCCATTCATTTGGAGCCAATAAAATCCACAGACTGTTTGTTTAACGACCCCCCCCCCCCCTCCCCACCCACAGCACAAAAAGTGAATGTCGGCTATTGGGGGGCCACCGACAATGTTGATGTACTTGTATATATTCACTTTGCTGAAACATGTCATTATATTTAGTACAGATGGAGATGGACCAGACGTATTCTGACCGCTACACCTCGATAAAAGAACCCAACAACAGTATCCAGTATGTTCAGACATGTTGAGTCAGACACAGAAATAAACCATGTGCATTTTTATTTAAATATATTTCTTAAAGCCCTAGCCAGTCTATTTCGAATCATGCAATACATACTGAGGAGTTGAAGATTGCTAATCTACCAGTTCTACCATTGCATATTGCCATATTGCTTTTGACTGCAATCATCTCACGTGTTTGTTGTTGTTGAATAATGCTATTCAATTAATTCCAAAAGTTTCAAGCCAGAAAGGATGACCAAATGAGTTGAGCATTGGGATTCCTCTGTCGCAGGTCGTGGGATTTGAACCCTGACCAAGCCAAACCAATAACCTAAAAATGTATACTTGTCACTACCTAACCTGGCATTCGGCATTGCTAGGATAGGGCATGGTGCGGTGGAATGAGGAAGACAAATGAATTTCAATAATTGATATTCTGCCTACTTCATCAACGAATGTGACCAATAACATATTTTCATATTTTGTTGTCATATTTTCAAGATAAAAGATATCAATGTTGTCTTTCAAATTCTCACCGTGTGCATGCTTTTATTGCAAACAGGATTCTGGGTTGTTCTGCGCAGAAAAGAGGAGCGTGTGCATGTGCGTGCGGAATGCTATGGACACGTGGCAAGGACTTCCTGTCTACTCATGACCATTGAACAAACAGGAATTAGAACTAGAGACATTTAGAACAATGGCTCAATGCAATCACTACAGGCAAGAGTATAGAAAGGCAGAGTATAGAGTGTGCAGAAGGAGCCAGAAAGAGCTTGCTTGTTTTATTATTATATAGGCTGTATAATCCAAGATGGCTGTCACACCTGATCAGCTCCTCCAATCAGCAATATGCATTCCTCAATCAACCAATGAACATCCAACCTGCCTGTATCCACTCCTTGGTTGTTTATGGCTACAGTGCCCTTTTGTGTCTGGGTGTGCAGTGATCGATAAATAATAGTTGGGGGGGGGAGGGGGTATGTGAGCAGAGCTCCTAAGGCTCTGTCACACTAAAGGTAGTGCCCCTCTCACACTATCTATAGCTACATAATGTTTATATCAACTCAGCAAAGGGTCACCAGCACCACATAATACCTTAATGCCTCAGGCTCCAAATACCATTTACCTTTTTATATAACAATTGTAATTACAATAGACTAGTTTACACCATCCTCCAATGTCTAAATATCGGAAAGTTTTACATAAGGTCATATCAGGGCGTGTACTGACTTCTGACAGGACGCATTCATGGCGACTTTATAGTGCTGCCCCAATGGGAAATCAGGCCGCTGGCACCATGACCCGATATCCCATTCATTCACATTATCCTGATACTGAACCAACCAGCCCTTGCCCTATCCTATTAATTCCGAGCGCGAGGCTAGAACACGACAAGTACCAATTTTGCCAGTCATTGTTCTCACTCAACAAGGAATCGAACTCCCGACCTTCCGCGCGGCGGAAGCCTGCGCTCTACTGTTTCGGCCACCGCGCCTGATCATTTGCTTGGTTGAAGATTACATTATAGGAGGGGCAGATATTTAGTAGCACAGGGAATGGACTCGTCCATTGGAACATTTGTTCACATCGCCGACGGGTCACCAGCGCAATGGTCACGTGAGTCACGTGCTGAATAAATGTGCCGGATGTAGGGTCAGATAGGCGCTACAATAGGCGTGTTAGGTGTTCATTTTTTTAACCCGCCCCCTCACCTTCACAATACCCCCCCCCGCCCGCCCTCCCCCACTCACCCACTACAACCCCACCTCCAATATAGGCCGACGTCAATCCACACATATAGGGCAGACGACAGATGCTGACTACAAGTAGTAAACCCGTATTGTTTATTTGTTGGGGTTTTATGTCCTCTAAGCATATAATGTCTTAAACCTTATATGTTGCCAGGACATAAAACTCCAACACTCCCAGCACCATAACCCGATATCCGACATTATCCTGATACCAAGCTAACCACTTCTTGACCTATCGTAGCTATGCTTTGTTTGTTTGTTGGAGTTTTACGTCCAGGCAACATCTAAGGTCATTTCAGGATTGATTCCGACTTGTGACAGTCTACACTCGTGGTGACTTTATAATGCTTCCCCAATGGGAGACCAGCCGGTCAAAACGATGACTTGATATCCCACTCAGTCACATTATCCTGACACTGAGCTAACCAGTCCTTGTCATATCCTAATAATGCCGAGCGCCAGGCAAGGAAGTGATAACCATCAATTTTGTAAGTCATTGCTTTCACTCGACCGGGAATCGAACTCCCAACCTTCCACACAGGAAGCATGTGGTGTGCCAATTCGCCCACCGCGTCCGGTCCAGCAAAACTGTAGCGTGATCTAATTTCAGGTCAATTTTTGTAATACTGATTACTTAAAATCAGCATCTTTAGGCGGGTATGATTATTTACTCTCATGTACTTTTCCTAAAATGTGAGTACGCTGAATATGAATAACAAAATAGCTGGAACAGTTAAGCCCCAGTCACACATACCCGGATCAGGGGCTGGACGAGCCCCGGACCGCCATCCGGGGTGGTCCGGGGCGATCCGGGGTGGTCTGTGGCTCATTCGTGCCGACACCCCCCGATCCGGCCTGATCCGTACCTCGTCCGGCACCGTCCGGGCTCGGCCCCGGATGTTTTTAAATGTTTAAAACATCCGGGGTGGTCTGGGGGATTTTGCAATCCGGGCTCAATCTGGCCTGGTCCGGCCTGATCCGGGGGTGGTCCGGGGGTCGTCTGGGGGTGATCCGGCTATTCCGGGGTGGTCCGGGGTGGACCGGGCCTGTCCGGGGGTGGTCCTGGGTCATTTTGAGCAACGGTTTGACCCGGACCAACCCCGGACTGTCCCGGACTACCCCGGGCCTAGCCACAAACCACTCCCGGACAGCAGGGGGTGGTCCGGGGGTGGTCCGGGATAGTCTGGGGGTGGTCCGGGGTAGTCCGGGGGTGGTCCGGCCTCGTCTGGGTTAGTCTGGGGGCATTCCGGGGGCAGTGCGGGGGTGGTACGGGGCAGTCCGGGGTGGTCCGGGGCAGTCCGGCCTTTGGTTCGGGGCTCGTCCGGGAAAGTGTGACTGCGAGGCAAAAATCGACGAAAACAGTTATTTTATCCATGGCGGTCCGGGACAGTCCGGGCCGTTGGTCCGTGGGTGGTCCAGCTCAAAATCCGGGGCTCGTCCGGCTATGTGTGACTGGGGCTTAAGGAGCGCAACATTATGTTTCTATCCCGTACTTGATGTCTTTGTCTATATTCTACCCGGTAGTCTCTGTTTATATATATCTGGTCCATATTGGAGTTCCAAAATGAGAAAAAAAAAAGGGATAGTCAGTATCTGGATAATCTGACTGAGTGGGTTATCGAGTCATGGTGCCGGTCGTCTAATGTCCAAGTGGGGCAGCACTATAAAGTAGACATGAGTGCCACCTCGTCACAAATCGGTGCCCCATCCTGATATGACCTTAGCTGTTGTTAGGACGTAAAACCCCAACCAACAAACAACCGAGAGGGTGCCACCCTACACCCCCCCCCCCGCCCCCCCACAGCCGTCCACTCCAGTTTCCTCTACGTGCCTCACAACCTGGTACAACTTGGATTAATATTCTGTCATTTTTCTGTGTACACAATTCTACTGGGTGTGCCCCACCAACTACCCATTGGCCCAGCGGCCTCTGCCACCTATACTGGTACAGTGCAACCCCATTAAACCAAGCTTGGTTAAACCAAACGATCGGTTAATCCAAACTATTTTCGGCGGCCCGGCAAAATACTACCATTTATCATATAAAAAAGTTGGTTAAACCAAAGTCGGTTAATCCAAAGTATCAGTTAATCCAAACAAAATTGTCGGCCCCAGGCCACTTCCGGTACAGTTAAACCAAACTTTCATGTGGTTTTAGGGTCATCTGAGACTTTTTTTTATATGATAAATGGTAGTATTTTGCAGGTTGCCAAAAAAAGATTGGATTACCCGATCGTTTGATTTAACTGAGGTTGGTTTAATGGGGTTAAACTGTATATAGATAAAAAAAACAATAATCATAGTGTTCATATACATTGTACATTCATAATGCACCCCCGTTTTTGGCAAAGCCAAGTCAAAGTCAAAGCTCGGTTAAACCAATGATCGGTTAATCCAAACAAATTTCTAGGGTCCCTTCAAGTTTGGTTTAACGGGGTTATACTGGTACCACTTTGAGAGGAGTGGGGGTGGGGAGTGCGGGGAGGCATCACAATCATACGGCCAGCTTCCTCTGCCTACCTCGCATACTCGCACAACTTGGCAGGTATTCATTTGTCATTTTCGTCCCACACAATTCTACCGGGGATTGCCATTTGTGGTCTGTACTTTGCGAGTTATCAGACAACAAACCCCAACACTCTCATCTGGTTAAACCTGGAATATAATACCATGTCATTCATTTACACATAACAATGTTTTCAGTCAAAAAATGAAAACTCTATTCACATTTCGATATGTATTATATCATACAGTTTTAGAAGTTTTAATTGGGCGCTTACAAAAGTTGAATTGCTGCTAGCCCGACACATTATTAAAAAAACTAAAGATTCATTAAATAAATCAGGGGTGGGAGATTTTTTGTCAGGCACAGGCGGGGAAGCTCATCAATTTCTTTGTTATTTGGCCTTATTGCCACGGTACAAAATGATCACTTCTTTCCTGTGCTCAGTGCACTAAGCTGGTGCGACACAAATAATTAATAGATAACTTGTCTGCCTGCTGACCCCTGACGTAATAACTCCAGCGTCTGTCACTGTGATGCCTGCAAAGGTAATAGATAGTGAATGGAGACGACTTTCAATGAAACGAGCCCACATTTGAGTGTATTTTCCTCACGCCAGACGACATTTGTCGAAAGCAGACGACAATCCAATTACGACTACTTCCAGCACTGAAGAGCTATAGTTTCTTCATCGTTGTACAGCAAACACCCGACTCCCATGACAATACACTAATGGCTCTATCACCTTGTGACAGAATGCAATTATGAAACGCATTTAGCTAGATCAGCCCAATTTGTGATGACAATGATGCCAGCTTATCAAACATTCCGAGGGAATTGATGAAATCAGTCTCCCGAATGCAGGGTCGAGTCCCAGCTGTGTTTTTATAGGGAAAACAGGATTAGAGATAAGAATCATTGAAGCTGCATAGTCCGATAAAAACATCAAATTTTCAAAACCAAAGCAAATTATCTAGATTTGATCCCGAATATCTAACTTGGATCTAAGGGTGCGCTTATTAAAGCTGCATAGTCCAATGAAGCATCAAATTTTCAAAATCACGACAATTATCTAGATTTGATTCTACATATCTAACTTAGATACTGATGCACTTATTAAGTATTTGTTGCCACATAGAAGGGAACACTGAGTCTATTTAATAGAACCTGTTGCTGCAGAAGCCTATGGTATCAGAGTGTTGGCGTGCTTGCCAAAATTATTTTCACATGTTTGAATTTAAAATATCTCAAAAGGTAGCCATTTCAATTAAAAGTTACTTCAAACTAAGGTAAGGTAGATTATAATGATCAATTTAATATATTTATCTCAGAAAAATGTCAGAAACTCAAAACCATCGGACTATGCAACTTTAAGCATATGTCGCCACATAGAAGGGACTCCTGAGGCAATTTAATACAATCTGTTACTGCTGAAGCCTATGATGGAGTTTGAGCAGGCTTGCCAAAATTAAAGGTGCATTTTGCACTTTCAAATCTATCCAAAGTTAGCAATTATAAATAAAAGTTGCTTCAAACTAAAGTAAGGTTGATTATAATCATCAACCTAATATATTTATCTCAGAAAATGACAGAAACTCAAAACCATCGGACAAGGCAACTTTAAATAAAGGCTACATAGCCAGATGAAATCATCACATTTAAAAAAACTAAATACTCCCTAGATTTCATCCCTCATTTCCAACTTAGATACCAGTGCGATTATTACTGCATGGGAGGGTTCATTTTTTAAATTAATTTGTGTGTGCTCTATTTGATTAAGCAGGGGGAATCTCAGTCATCGCCGATAATTGGTCTTCCTCATTCCACTGCTCCATGCAATATCCTAGTAATGCCAAATGCCAGGCTAGGTAGCGACAAGTCTCAACATTGAAGTCATTGGTTTGACTTTGCTAGAGATCAAATTATACGACCTACCAAAATTGGATGCAAGCGCTCAAACTGTCATTCGAAAAAAAGTCATTCGGCCAAACCATCTGGTCAATAATCCTTGTATTAAATGGAGTCTATACAAACCTAATATTCGCTTCCAAAGTTGACTGACAACCGACATTTCAGCTGAGTGTGTCCGCCATGGAAAAGGTCTTTGTTTATGTGTGTGATGGGTGTATTTATGCTGCCCATAACGGTTAAAGCTAAGATTCCTTATACGCGGTATGCGAATACAAATCGAAAAGCATGTAAATGAATAGTGCTGCTTCCATACGTCCAAATGTGTGAATGCGAATGCGGCAAATGGATCGACCCATGGACCGATCGGTGTGGCATGCGAATGCGAATGCTGCTGCGTTTGCCATAGAAACCAATACTGTTCCTTCACAAATTTTGAGGAAAAACCCCAACAAATGTTGCGGGTTCGCATATATCTATGCCGCATAAGGAACATTCGCATGCCAATTGCCGTATGCTGCATACCACGTGTAAGGAATCTTAGCTTAAGTCTAATGACTTTTTTTCACCGCTAGACAGTAATAATCTTGTGACTCCCCTTGTTTTAACCACTTTCAGTTGTTGTGTAGCTATTCACTCCATCCTTCATTCATCTACAATTAATACATCTACTCTAGAATTATTTTAATTTGGAAATTATATGACTGTTTTATTAGGATAAATTCCTCCAGTGTGTGTGGCATGAGGGGGGCCTACCCACCAATTAACCCGACAGCTGGGGAGGGGGCACTCCAGCACTGCGCCAAGGGAGGAATATAATTGTACATGTTATGGTGCTGTCACATTACGACATTTCTCACCAACGCGCGTTGACGCTTGCCGACGTGTAGACTTTTTGGGCGAAACATCGGCACGCGTTGGGGCGCGTTACCGGCGCGTTACGAACGCGTTACCGGCGCATCGGTACACGTCGGTACACTTTGAGTGACAGCAACGTCTGCACCCACACGTTGGCACACGTCGGGCCGCGTCGAAGGTTTTGTGCATGCACAAAACTTTCGATGAGCCACAACGTGTTGGGTCGCGCGTTACGGGCGCGTTTGCAGGACGTCGACACACATTATCAGCGCATTGCCGGACCGCTCATAGCACGTTGATCAACGTCGATAAACGTTGGGAATTTTTCGCCAAACTGCGAGCGTTCCATGTGTGTGTCTGTGTGTGTGTCTGTGTATGTGTATGTGTGTGTATGTGTGTGTATGTGTGTGTCTGTGTGTGTCTGTCTCTGTGTGTGTCTCTGTGTGTGTATCTGTGTGTGTATCTGTGTGTGTCTCTGTGTGTGTCTGTGTGTGTGTCTCTCTGTATGTGTGTCTCTGTGTCTGTGTCTGTGTCTGTGTCTCTGTGTCTGTGTCTGTGTGTGTCTCTGTGTGTGTCTGTGTGTGTATCTGTGTGTGTATCTGTGTGTGTGTCTCTGTGTGTGTCTCTGTGTGTGTATCTGTGTCTGTGTCTGTGTCTCTGTGTGTGTCTCTGTGTCTGTGTCTATGTCTGTGTGTCTCTGTGTGTGTCTCTGTGTGTGTCTCTGTGTGTGTATCTGTGTGTGTGTCTGTGTGTGTGTCTGTGTGTGTCTGTGTGTGTATGTGTATGTGTTTGTGTGTGTGTCTCTGTGTGTGTCTATGTGTGTGTCTGTGTGTGTCTGTGTGTGTATGTGTGTGTGTCTCTGTGTGTGTGTCTCTGTGTGTGTCTCTGTGTCTGTGTGTGTCTGTGTGTGTCTCTGTATGTGTATGTGTGTGTCTCTGTGTGTGTGTCTATGTGTGTGTCTGTGTGTGTCTCTGTGTGTATGTGTGTGCCTCAGTGTGTGTCTCTGTGTGTGTATCTGTGTGTGTGTCTCTGTGTGTGTCTGTGTGTGTGTGTCTGTGTGTGTCTCTTTGTGTCTGTGTGTGTGTCTGTGTGTGTGTCTGTGTGTGTCTCTGTGTCTGTGTCTCTGTGTGTGTCTCTGCGTGTGTATGTGTGTGTCTGTGTGTGTGTTTGTGTGTGTGTCTCTGTCTGTGTCTCTGTGACACACATGGACACACATACACACAGACACACACACAGACACACACAGAGACACACACAGAGACACACACACAGAGACACACACAGACACTCACAGACACACACAGACACAGACCCACACATACACACACAGACACACACACATGCACACACAGACACACCCAGAGACACATATGCAGAGACACAGACACAGAGACACACACACATACACAGACACAGAGACCCACACACAGAGACACCCACACACAGATGCACACACAGACACAGAGACACACACACAGACACACACAGATACACACACAGACACACACATACACACATACACACACAGAGACACACACACAGACACACACGGAGACACACATAGATACACACACAGATACACACACAGAGACACACACACAGACACACACACAGAGACACACACACAGACACACACAGACACACACAGACACACACACAGACACACACAGAGACACACACATACACTCACACAGATACACACACACAGATACACACACAGAGACACAGACACAGAGACACAGACACAGAGACACACACACAGACACACACCGGGCGCTTTATCTCGGAACCCGTTAGTGATGCGCCACCGCCACGCCGACAGCACGCCGATAGCGCGCCAATAAGACGCTGATAACCCTCTGGTGGAACGTTGACACACGCCGACAGACGCTGGAGTAAACTAGGTCAAGCGGTCTTTTTTTGTTTGTTTGTTCCGCTGCACGTCAAAACCTGTTGGCCGCGCGCTAATAACGCACTACTAACACACTGCGCTGCATCAAGTTTTCTCCCAACACGCCGAAAGGTTGGACGTGTCTCGACGCGTTGAAAATATTTTGTGCGTTGGTGGCGCGTCGGTGAGAAACTTCGTAATGTGACAGCACCATTAGTCCTGACATGTGTAATTCATGCGGAGGAGGTGGGGTCAACACGAACGGCTATGGTGCCGCCATCTACAGGGAAATGCTGGAACTAATAACTACCAGCCTGGCTCCCCCACGACGTCTGGTGGATCTGCCCCGAACTAGTGGCCGGCTACCACCTCCAGGGCCGCAACAGCTCCATCCTCCCGGGAGTCAAATTTTCTGCCGGAACGGTCACATAACCGAACCCCGCCAGGCTCAAACCACACAACCGCCTAACCACCCGACACAAGAACACCTACCCTTCCTTCCCCCACCCACCCACACCACTGAGAAGACACTTGACAGGTAGGGTTGAGGGTTCGAGCCCTGCCCACCTGACCTTGACATTTCTGAACCTTGAACTTTGACCTTGACCTTTGCCCTTTGATGACCTTGAACTGATTGACTGATGTTACATAATGCTCATTTGGCCCTAATCCCTTCTCTCTATCATGCTCTAAAATAAAAACTACGATACCCACAAGCTCTCTCCGCCTTTCGTGAATTATATAGAGTACATGTTCCCCTTGCATTTATACTCGCACATTGCGCTATACATAACATATATATGATAATCTGAGTATAAAGCTTTACAAATAAGTCCCGTTCTATTTTATTCTATTGTCCTGCCTATTAGAGAAACTGATCAGGGTTAGACTAAAATCCTCTTCCCGAGGTATGGTTTTAAATTGTCAACGGAACGGCTCTTGCTGTCTTCGAGTTGCAAAAAAAAGGTGAAGAGAAAGGCAATTCAGCTTCTTTATTGATCAGAGCCCCAGCTTATACTCACATGACAGTTCTGTGTGGAGGACGACTACGAGGAGGATGAACTTAGTTTGTTTTCTTCTTCTTTTCCCTCCTTCTTTGGTTAGTCCCAGATTATACTTTATAGTTGTTGATGAAGGAGACTTTAATCTTCTTGTTTTCCATTTTCAAAGACAACTGGCAATGTCAGTAAAGAAAAATAGATATAGACCAAAACGTGTTTCTAGGCAGTGGTCGTCTAGCAACGGGCCGTGGCAACAGGTAAAGTAGCGGATGTGTGAAACTGTGGAGTTGTGCTTGGAGCCATTTTCAATGACAAATGGTAATGTTAGTAAAAAATGAAAGAAATTTATATATATATAGACAAAACCTGTTGCAAGCAGTGATCGCCTAGCAACGGACCGTAGCCACATGTAAAGTAGCCGATGTGTGAAGTTGTGGAGCTATGCTTGGAGCCAGATTATATTGACTCTGTGCTGACCAGAATGCAGGCCACTATTCTCACTCAGCCCCTTCACCCTTATCTCCTCCGTGCCCCTGCAGGCCCTGCCAAGTTTCCATGGCGACCGGTTGGTAAGACACAACTAAGGTGGCGAAACTGACTAGCAACCCAATTAAATTAAGTACTCAACTGAAACGCCCGTATTGCTTACCCTGATCACAACTGGCGGCAAATGGGGGAGGGTGGATGGGGGTAGGTGGGTGAGTGGGGTGGGCGGTGGGTGGGAGTGATTGGTGGGTGTGGGTGGGTGGGTGAGTAGGTTTCATGAGGACATGTCCTGATGAAGACGCCACAGTAAAATAAACTTGTTTTATTTAAAGCTGCATAGTCCGATGGTTTTGAGTTTCTGTAAGTTTTCTGAGATAAATATATTAGATCGATCACTAGTATCTACTTTACATTAGTTTAAAGTTAATTATATTTTAGATGGTAAACTTTTGAGATATTTGAAGCGCAAAAATGGAAAATCAGTTTCGGCAAGCTTGCCAAAACTCTGACACCATAGACCTCTATAGTAACATGTTCTATTAAATTGACTCAGTATTCCCTTCTCTGCAGAATCGAATGTTCAATAAGTGCATCGGTATCTAAGTTAGATATATAAAAATCAAATCTAGATAATTGTTTTGGTTTTGAAAATTTCATATTTCATCAGACTATGCAACGTTAATGACACCTCTAGAGCACATTGATTTTTATCATCGGCTATTGGGCGTCAAACATATGGTCTTTCTGATATATTTCTTTGGAGGAAACCCGCTGCTGCCACATAGGCTATTCTTTCTGATCAGCAACAAGGGGGTCTTTTATAAGCACTTTCCCACAGACAGTACATCACATACCACAGCGTTTGATGAACCAGTTTTGGACCACTGGTTGGAAGAAGCCACATATGACACTGCTACAGTTGAGTGGATTTTGGCGCACACACAATTCTCACAAATACTTTCCTGGAAGGATCAATTGATATATATTTGCTCATTGTTCTGTGTCTCTTATTATCGTTGCTATTGTTGTTTGTTTTGTTGTTGCTTATTGTTATTTATTGATGCTTATTTGTGCTGAATTGTGTCTATTCTACTATCCGCTATTTTATGCATAAACGGACAAAATAATGTTTTCAATAGTTGCCTCGACGTTAGTGGAAAGGCAATAGCGACTTTGTATACGTGGACTCCACCTATTTTTCCATAACAAATGGAAAGGCAGTCACTTAGACTTAGTGCTGCTTGAACAACAAGTGACCCCACTACAGTACTAGATATCCCCGCCCCCACCTTTGTTTTGGCTCTCAAATTAAATAGGCATGCTATATTGAATCGGAAAGCCACACTAATTATGCATCTTATCCCTTCGTGTGGGAGGTGTTTATGTACGAACGTAACCTTAAATTTTAACTCGTTGTTGTCCACGTGACACTAATTCACTCTCTCACTAACCACATTAAAATTAAGAATGTAAAGTATTTGCAACTTATCAAATTTATTTTCGTGTAAAAAGATTAGCCGTTTAGCAGGTGTCATAAACATTCACATGGATTGGATGTTCAGTCAAATGAATTACATCAGTTTGCCTGAAATAGGACAAAATGTCTTAATTATGTTTAATGATATGCAGCCATCTCTCTCAGTATAACCGGACGCGATGGCCGAATTGGTAGAGCGCAGGCCTCACATGTGGGTGATCGCTAGTACAAACCCCAGTCAAGTCAAACCAATGACTTACGAAATTGATACTTGTTGCTTCCTAGCTTGGCGCTCTGCATTAATACGATAGGGCAAGGATTGGTTAGCTCAGTGTCAGGATAATGTGACTGAGTGGGATATCGAGTCATGGTGCTGGTGGCCTGATTTTCCAGCGGGACAGCACTATAAAGTCGCCAACAGTGCGCACTGTCACAAATCGGTACTTGTGACCTTAAATGCGGCCAGGACATAGAATTAGTAAAGTCTTTCAGAAACCCCACCCAAGAAGTGACAGCAGGTACTGCTAATCCCAGTAGTCATTGTAGTAGCAGATGAGCTGGGGTATTCGTGGTGGCCCACCAGATGGCGTGGCCAACCGAATTGGTAAGAGCACTAGCTTCCTGTCAGGAAGTTCTCGGATTTGAATTCTCGGCCAAGTAAAACCGATGACTTTCAAAATCGACACCTGTCGTTTCCTAGCCAGGCACTCGGCATTGCTAGTGTAGTGGTCTGCACTGACCTCTCAGGCAAGTAACCACATAGACAGGTAGGCGTGGAGTGTCATGGGGGTGATGAAAATGGGAAATACCGTGCCAGAGCGGGACTCGAACCCGCATCTCTTTGCATTCCGGGCCAGTGTGCTAACCATTACACCACCTAGGCTCCCTGATATCAACACACTCCCCACGCCTACCTGTCTATGTGGTTACTTGCCTGAGAGGTCAGTGCAGACCACTACACTCGTCCCCCTGGAATTGTAAGTCTTGTAATGCTTACAATTACATACATACAGGCAATGCACCCACACATACACAGGGTAGGTTCTACAACTATACAGCGCGTAGCTTGTATAGGATCCTGGTCATGGCACCAGTGTCATGGGGGTGATGAAAATGGGAAATACCGTGCCTAGAGAGTGACTCGAACCCGCATCTCTTTGCATTCCGGGCCAGTGTGCTAACCATTACACCACCTAGGCTCCCTGATATCAACACACTCCCCACGCCTACCTGTCTATGTGGTTACTTGCCTGAGAGGTCAGTGCAGACCACTACACTAGGATAGGGCAAGGAGTGGTTACCTCAGTATCAGGATAATGTGGCTGAGTGGGAACTCAGGTCATGGTGCCAGCATTGTTGGTCTCCCAGTCGGGCAGCACTATAAAATCACATTGAGTGTGGACTGTCACAAGTCGGTGCCTGTCCTGATATCACCATAGATGTTGTTAGGACTTAAACCCCAACAAACAAATAAGGAATGTGGCGGCCTCTAACAGTTGTGTAATTACATAGCTGGGTGTATGACGTCATGGCTTTAATATATGGCTGATATTGAGACCAGTGTTGTTCCAACTACTGGTCGTGCCACGTAATATGGTGTCTGAACAGAGATCGGGCGATGGCAACAATTCACAAACATAATTCTTTCGTGGACTGTACAGGAACAGTTTGAAAGTAAGAGAGAAGTAGTTGGGTCACGTGAGTTGGAAGTCTTGAATCGGTCCTTCCGTACATTTATACTCCCGTAATACATTATGCATAACACACATATATATGTATGCATAGTCAAATGGCAGAGATATATAGCTATATATAAATCTTATAGTTATTTAACCGTTCTGCTTTTACTTTATCGTTCTATTAAATATGTATATTTATTCGGCGCTCTTGCTTCTGGCTGCTGCTGTCTTTCCTTGCCACCACCTCTCCCCCTCTCGCCCGTCGTAGCCATTCCACATATTAGTCAATGTGATCCTGCCGAGGTGCTGACTGCCTATGTATTAAGTGTGCTATTCCCACATATCGCTTTCATAGTAACTGCTATTACTCTTATACTTCTATGCTAAGGCCGACGGTATACTCCACCGCTGCTGTCACTTATAAACACCTCAGACATTACCCATTATTGTTATTGTCCGTATTAAGAAGGTGGTTACTAGTCCCTAGGAGAGGGGTATTCTACGCTACTGTAATGTCTACGTTACTCCATCGTCTGCGCAAAAGGCCAATAGTAATGGATATAATAATGAACTATCGTTAGGGGGTTGACCATGACGGTTAGTATAATAAGTGACCTGTTCCTAAAGGGTAAAGGAATGCAAGGAACGTCTCAATCACATTTTAAGAGCTCACAACTTTATTACTGTTCCTACCAAACGTCATCTAATCTCTTCCAATGTCAATCATATGAATCAATACTTCCCCTACATTTCCTTCAAAGTCAAGATACTTTCAATTACTGTCTTTAAGGCCATATTATCGTCTAAAATATCAGAACGCTAACAAAACACGTCTGGTGGATTCGAGCCCGATGGCTTGAACCTTCTATGGTGCTAGGAGAGTAACGCGGGATGCCACACCACATCTCCTATCAACGAATTACAGCAGCGAACCCTTCCCCACATTTGATGGCCAATGCGGGTTCGTCTTGGCGAGCAGCCCACATTTCCATATGTGGGTCGCTCGACCCAAGCCCGCACTGGCCACAGCTTGTTTATAGTCCTGCCCACTTCATGGCTCCCCCAGGCAAACAACAGAAACTGATGTTTGTCTAAAAAGGTAAAAGTGGGCACGACTATAAAGGGCTGGTTCGCGGCTGCAAAATAAAAATAACCATGCTCGTAACCCCTGCTATTCCTGCAAATCGTTCTGTCGATAGCGAGACTTGGTTCCTGTCTTCTCATTGTGTTATTGATACTTGTCGCTTCCTAGCCAGGCACTCGGCATTATTAGGACATGGCAAGGACTGGTGTGCTCAGTGTCAGGATAATGTCACTGATTGGGATACCAGGTCATGGTGCCAGCGGCCTGGTTTCCCAGTGGGACAGCACTATAAAGTCGCCAGGAGTGCGCACTGTCATAAGTCGGTACCCATCCTGATATGACCTTAGATGTTGCTCGGACATAAAACAACAACAAACAAACAATCTCATTGTGTTTTTCTGTATGATCCCCACCTCCTTTGGGCTTGAATAACACATAATCGGTGATTACAGTTCAGACCTAGCTGTCAAACCTGAAATTTTAAGTGTTAGGGATCAATACAAACCCAATTCCCTGGTCAACATTTTTACTGTTCTCTCAAAGTTTTACTTGAAAATTTGTATTTCATAATTTAATTATACTTAAAGCAGCATAGTCCTATGAAATATCAAAATTTCAAAACCAAACCAATTATCTAGATTTGATTTTACATATCTAACTTAGATACTGATGCACTTATTAAGCATTTGTTTCTCAGTAGAAAGCAAGACTGAGTCAATTTAACAGAACCTGTTTCTGCAGAAGTCTACGGTGCCAGAGTTTTGGCAAGCATGCCAAAACTAATTTTCCATGTTTGCACATAAAATATCTCAAAAGTTTACCATTTAAAATAAAAGTAACTTTACGTTAATGTAAAGTAGATACTAGTGATTTATCTAATATATTTATCTAAAAAAAAATACAGAAATTCAAAACCATCGGATTATGCAACTTTAATATTTATATTTTCCCCTGAGCAACACCCCATACAAACTTGGAGGGTAGCTCGCCCCAACATTCTACACCTTAAAACATTAAGCGATGGGAATAACTGATCAAGGATCAGATTTCAGTGTGATACAACCCCAAGACAGGGGAACACAAAACAATATTCCACCGATTAATGCTATAAAGGTTAAATAAAAATTCAGAAATACACCGAATAGCGTATTAATAGGCCAAAATGAATTTGGCATTTTTTCAGGAAACATGTCTCTTTACCGATCCACAATGTAATTTTATGTTGTACATAGTATAGAAACAAAAACAATAATATTCTTTTTCAATCCTGGATAACATTAGTAAGTATAAACATAACACACAATCATTTGTTTTTATTGTACAGGACATTCTGAGAATACCAATGTATCTAATAGTCGTGGTTCTATTGATAACAATAATGAATCACTAGATCCTATAAGAATATCACAATGATCGATCACCTCATATGTCACTCACATTATCCTGGCACTGAGCCAACCAGTCCTTGCCCTATCCTAATGCTGCAGACTGCTTGTCTAGGAAGCGAAAAGTATAAATTGTTAAGTCATTTGTTTGATTCGACCAGGGTTCGAATCCCACGATCTACCAAAACGGGAGACGGACGCTCAACTCATTCGGTCATCCCGTCTGGTCTGGTTCATTGCCCTTCAATGAAAAGAAGTGCAAAATTATTTTTGCGGGAAAAATAATCCTCATTATGCCTATAATATGAAGAACACTGTCCTGCAACAAGATAGCTATGAAAAGGACTTGGGCGTAACCTTCGACTCCCAACTCTCCTTTCAGAAACACATGAGCACCATCATCTCAAATGCTAACCAGAGAGTAGGAATAATTAAAAGAACTTTCCATCGCCTCAACAAGAACAATTTTCTCATTCTATTTAAGTATCTTGTTAGGCCAATTTTGGAATACTGTCCACAAATTTGGAGCCCAATTTTTCGGAAAGATATTCTGGAGATCGAAAAGGTTCAGAGACGTGCAATGAAATTAGTTGTAGTTATGAAGGACTTACCCTATGAACAAAGGCTGAGGGAATTGAAACTTCCTGGCCTTTCCTACAGAAGGAAAAGACGTAACATAATTGAAGTATTTAAAATTATGAAAGGTTTTGATAAAATAGATATGAACCAATTTTTCACATTGAATAAAAGAGAAGGCAGTCGGGGCCATACTCTCAAACTAGTAAAACCCAGAGCCATTTCAAAGTTAAGGCAACACAGTTTCTCAAACAGGATCATAAATATATGGAACAGTCTCCGACAAAATGTTATTGATGCCGAGTCGATAAATTCATTCAAGAATAGATTAGAAAAAGCATGGGCTGATGATCCAGGGAAATTTGACCCCTTATTCACCTCATGCTACTAATTATTCCTTGTGTTGCTTATTACTTGCACTCAAGCAAAAATGAGAGACAAATAAGTGTTCACAATTCCTGTCTACCATTCGCTATTTCACTATTTCGCTATATGGTGCATGCTTAATTAAAGTGGGAAATGAGCCGAGCACAGAAGGCATGGGAATGCGGACACAGGCGTCCGCGCAGTAATACATACAGATCCTACATGTGCACAGTGCCTGTATAGTTCCCCACGACTAGAACTCCCCGCGTGTCTAATAATATGGGTCGCCGAGTGTCACTCGTCCAATTATCAGACGCGGTTGCTGCGAATCGGCAAGGTGCACGCATCCCGTGCAGAAGGTCGGGAGTTCGATTCCCGGTCGAGTCAAGCCAGTGACTTACACAATTGATACTTGTCGTTTCCTAGCCTGGTACTCGGCATTATTAGAATATGGTAAAGACTGGTTAGCTCAATATTAGGATAATGTGACTGAGTGGTTATGGTGCTAGTGGCCTGGTGTCCCAGTGGGGCAGCACTATAATGTCACCATGAGTGTGCACTGTTACAAGTCGGTATCCATTCTGATATGACCTTAGATGTTGTCATGACGTAAAACGCCTAGAAACAAACAACAACAACTCGTCCAATTTATTCACGAATTGAGCGCCTTCCATATTATTATTATCGATCGGCATAATTCGGCCTTAGGTTATATATACCTCTCAGTATACATCAGTGCAGACTCCCTTTGTTGTCAGCGTAAATACTGTTTATTCATTGGATAAAGTATGTGGTCAGTGTTGTCTATACACTGGTCTTCCACCATGTGGGACCAGACGGGCAGTGTAGTGTGGTGGGGGAATCCAAGGATGGCGGGATTGGGGGGGGAGGGGGGAGGGGGGGGGGAGGGGCACCAGATGTGCCAAGCACATGAGAGCTGTGACCGAATCGCGTAGAGCGCAGGTTTCCCGTGTGGAAGGTCGGTAATAAACGTGATATATAAAGACTAAGTTAAAATATAGTTCATTTTAAAATAGGTGTACAAAAGGCGTACACCTGCATTTCGACACTCCCCAAGGAGCAGTAGGAGGAGGCAGACCCAGACATTTATACTGCTTAAGAAACTATTGTAACAAAAGAAGAAGAAAAAAGAGGACAAAATACAGTTGACAGTATGAAATATATACAGGACACCCTTTATATCCATACTAATTCCTTGAACAATTTGACCGGGCGTTGTGGCCGAATAGTTAGAGAGTGGGCCACACATGCAGGAGATCGGGAGTTCAGTTCCCGGTCGAGTCAAACCAATGACTTATCAAATTGATACTTGTTGCTTCCTAGCCTGGCGCTCGGCATAAGTAGGATAGGTCAAGGAATGGTTCGCTCAGTGTCAGGATAATATGACTGAGTGGGATGTCATGTGATGGTGCTGGTGACCTGATGTCCCAGTAGGGCAGCACTATAAAGTCACTATATGAGTGCGCACTGTCACAAGTCGGTACCGGTCCTGATACGACCTTAGATGTTGTCAGGATGTAAAACTCCAACAACCAATCAACCTTGAACCATTTTATTTGTTAAATAACACATTTCGTCCCCAGATTGAATTAATACATTTCTACCCCCCCCCCCCCCAACACACCGCGAAGTAAACTTTGTAGCAGACATGATTTTAATGAGACTATACATTTGTTTCCAACATTAACTTGCAAATCATCCAGGAATAGCCAGCATTTTGATGCATTGAAGCAACACCCATGGAAAACATGGAGGAGGGGCTCTTCTCACATTAATTGAATTGTCAATCTTCTACAGTTATTCCATATGGCACACTTGTTTAGTCTTGTGCGAATTGATGTGAATTGTGATGTTTGTGTAGACTCTCTACTCCGTGGGAAATCAACATGCTGAAAATATAATGAAAGTCCGCTGATTTATGAGTTATCCCTCGTTCCATGGACCATCGTGAGGTATAGTACACTAGTATTTGTTAAGGCAGTCACCATACTGAATTACCAGACGTGATGGCCGAATGAGTTAGCGCGGCCACCTCCCTTGTTGGTAGACCATGGGATCCTGGGTTCGAACCCTGGTCGAGTCAAACCAATGACTTAAAGATTTATACTTGTCACTTCCTAGCCAGGCGCTCGGCATTATTAGGATAGGGGAAGGACTGGTTGGCTCAGTGTCAGGATAATGTGACTGAGTGGGATATCAAGTCATGGTGCTGGTGGCCTGGTCTCCGAGTGGGGCAGTGCTATAAAGTGGCCATGAGCGCGCACTGTCACAAGTCGGTACCCATCCTGATATGACCTAAGATGTTGCTAGGACATAAAACAACAACAAACAAACCATACTGAAATTAAGTGGATTTATGTGCAGGAGTAATTGATTAGGCGAATATAAATAACTAATAACACCATGCCATTTTATTTCTTGCCAGAATAATATATAACCAGACGGGATGGCCGAATGAGGTAGAGCGTCCGCCTCCTTTGTTGGTAGATCATGGGATCGTGGGTTCGAATCCTGGTCGAGTCAAACCAATGACTTAACAATTGACCGCTTCCTAGCCAGGCGCTTAGCATTATTAGGATGGGGAAAGGAGCAGTGGAATGGGGAAGACCAAATGCCCACGATTGAAATTTCTCCTCCTTAAAAACAACTAATGTACCAACAAATATATATAAAATTGTGGATCTTGTGGGTAACTATCAGAATAAGACAACGCCAGCACTACAGCTGGCCAGCATTGAAAACAAGCATGGGTACCCGGGCTTACATGCTATGGACAGTATAAATACAGCCTCAATTAAAAAAAAGGAAAAAAAAGAAAGAATTCCAGTGTGTTATATGCTGCAAATTGTGTGTTGAACAGTTATTGTATACCTTCCTATATATACCATTTTTATTCAAGTAATTCCTAATTTAAAAATGGCTGGAAGACCAGTGCTTCGACTCTGACAAAGAACTTATTCAGCAGAATAAAGATATTCACAACAACAATAATACTAATAATAATAATAATTATTTGTACTGTTTTTAACCAATCGATAAATAATTATGTTGTTAGTTGGTGTTTCACATCATTGCTACATCTTGGGCCATAATCAGGACCGGTACCGACGATCAACCCACTGCCGAGCTAAGAGGAAGTAATTTTATCAAGCAATGTAGTACCGTATGCAACAAGGGCCGTTAATTGATTAAGGCCCAGTCACACCTTACCGGACTGGGGAACCGGACATGAACCAGACACTGTCCGGTGATATACGGCGATGTCCGGTGGTGTCTGGTGGTGTCCGGTGGTCTCCGGTACAAGTTTTGAACATGCACAAAACTTCTACCGGACACGGCCGGACTGACGTGTCCGGTTGGTGTCCGGTTTGTCCGGTTTGTCCGGTTCATGACCGGTACCCATCCGTTACATGTCAGGTTTGCTTCCGGAATTGTCCGGTGGCAATATACAATGTATGTGGACACTTTGATTATTGTTTGTTATGTATATATATATTTTTTTTAATTGAAACGGTATTTATTCTGACATTCGGTTTTCGTCCGGTGGTTCTCCGGTGCTATCCGGTGTTGTCCGGTTCTTGTCCGGTTCTCGTCTGGTGGTCGTTCGTTTCGTACCTCAGCAATTGACCCAATTACGCTCCATTTCGATACATTTCGACACATTTTATCACCGGACAGCACTGGACTAGACAATTCTTTGTCTGGTGGTGTCCGGTACTCAATCCGGTGAGGTGTGACTGGCACTTTAAGACGACCCGGACGACTCGGGTCACCCGAGTCGTCTGATTTCAAATTGAACACTGCGAATGGAGTCGACAAATACACATGCCGTGTGCAAAATGACCCGACCCCAGTAACCCACCTCTTGGCTGGGGGTGGCTAGGAGTGATGACGCCACATTTGCGCTGGTACCATCCTGCAGGATAACAGCTACCGGACCGGTATCAGTCATATCATACATGTTTTTTTGTGGTAATAACCTACATTAATGAAATGGAAATATAACTAAACTATGCCATCATAACATACTTTAAATCCTATTTTGCTGTAGTAATATCGGTTATTAAAATTTAGGAAAAAAAAGGTTTTGGATTAAGCCACCATTTTTTCCACCTTGAGCATGGAGAAGTGTATTCGATTATTCGATCCGAGTCTGTAGGATAAGCGCATGCGCCAAAAAGTGACTCGGGTGACCCGAGTTCATTAATCGAATACGCCCAGGGATAGAACTGCTGGCATGCTTAGGGCATGTCAGGTATGACACGTGCCCAGGCGCCACTTGAAGAGTGGGGGGGGGGGGCCCACTGAGCAGTTTCTATTAAAATTATCTAAAATATCGGTGAGAAAGACACGTCTAGAAACAAATCCAGTATTTGCCATCGGCGCCACTGCGTAGAAGCAACAATGCAGATAATACACACGCCACACGTATATATATATATATATATATATATATATATATATAGGTATGGTCCAATTAGCTGACAGCTGTGTCACAATTCCCAGTCACCTCATACGTTGAGCAGGCGGCCTCCAGAGGCGTCTCGCTATTGTGGAACGGACGGGTAGGTCACAGCCACCCTTCAGATTGTGGTTGTAGCCGCCTGGTAGGCGTGCATACAAGTGGCACTATAAAATGTCAACAGTGCGCGAGAGGAGGGATGCTACTGAGGATGGGAGGCGGTGTCTCAGAATTATCATCACTTCAACTTTGTAATGTGACAAGACGCATGGGAAAGGTTCTCCACTCGAATATTCTGAATATTATCGACACTCTCCACTCCCTCAGTTTATAGCCGCATAGTCCGATGAAGGCATCAAATGTTCAAAAACCCAAGCAATTATTGCCGTTTTGTGAGATAAATATATTACGTTGGTTGGTTGTTGGAGTTTTATGTCTTGGCAATAGCTCAGGTCAGGCGTTCTCTGTGGTTCTCTCTCTGGCAGAGTGGTTAGAGTGTCTGACTTTTTTCTTGGTCAGACTCCTAATCTGAGGGTCGGCGGTTCGATTCCCCGTGCCTCCAGCTCTGCCAATTTGGATTTCCGCCGTTGTGTATAACTTACAGCGTCATCAAAGGCCGGTTGCTCTCATACCATGTCGATGTGGTGTGGGAGGTTAAAAATCCCTTGGGTCGGTAAAAGTGTAGGCTTGGGCTTTCTATCGACCAGCAGTGGAGAGGGGAAGACCAGTCGTCTGTGACTGGGATTTCCCCTGCTTGGGACAACTAATGTACAAAAAAAAAAAGAATGATGACAAAAATGAGAGACAAATAAGTGTTCACACTTCCTGTCTACCATTCGCTATATCGCTATAGGTCATATCAGGATGGGCACTGACTTGTGACAGTACGCCTCATGGCGAATATATAGTGCTGCCCTATTGGGAAATCAGGCCGTGGAACCATGACCTGATATACCATTCAGTCATATTATCCTGAGACTGAGCTAAGCCAGTCCTTGCCCTATCCTATTAATGCTGAGTGCCTGGCTAGGAAGTGACAAGAATCAATTTTATAAGTCATTGGTTTGACTTGATCGGGAACCAAACTCCCACACGTGAGGCCTGCGCTCTACCGATTCGGCCACCGCACCTGGTGGTATATTAGGTTGATTATTATAGTCCACCATACATTAGGTTGAAGTAATTAAAGTTGCATAGTCCAATGGTTTTGAATTTCTGTATTTTTTCTGAGTTAAATATATTAGATCGATCACTAGTATCTACTTCAAAGTTACTTTTATTTTAAATGGTAAACTTCTGAGATATTTTGAGTGCAAATATGGAAAATTACTTTTGGCAAGCTTGCCAAAACTCTGAGACTATAGACTTCTGCAGTAACAGGTTCTGTTAAATTGACTCAGTTTTGCCTTCTACGCAGAAACAAATGCTTAATAAGTGCATCAGTATCTAAGTTAGATATGTACAATCAAATCTAGATAATTGGTTTGGTTTTCGAAATTTTGATATTTCATCGGACTATGCAGCTTTAATGTTAATTTGATAAATAGTTGAACTGGATAGGCATATACGATATATAATAATCAAGTGTCAATAGATGTTTTACATTGTGACAAGTAGTTAATTGGTTGCATTCATGACTATGCCAAATTGCACATCATAAATAAAGTAAATTGTGATAAATAGGTGTAATGATTTGGAATATTGAATATATAATATACAGTTGTCAATAGATGTTTTTAATTGTGAAATGTAGCTAATTTGAAGCATTTATGACGACACCAAATTGTACATCATAAATAATTTCAATTGTGATAAATAGTTGAAGCGATTAGACAAATTCGATACATGATAAAGAGTTTTCAATACTTGCTTTTAATTATGATAAATAGTTAATTGGAAGCATTTATGATTATGCCAAAGTGCACGACATAAATATCATCTCCATTGTGATGAATAGTTGCAACGATTAGACACATTCGATACATGATGAAGAGTTGTCAATATATGCATTTAATTATGAAATGTAGTTAATAATAATACAGGTAATTGGAAGTGTTTATGACTATGCTAAATTATACATAATAAATAATAACAACTGTGATAAATTCCCTACCCCCACATCCTCTCCCCCACTCCTCCCACATCTCCTCTCCATCATCCTCCATCCCCACACCCTCTCATACTCCCCCTTCACCCCTCCCTCTCACCCCCACATCTCAGCCCACTTCCTTGTCCTCTCCCCCCCCCCACCCCCGAGACACCCTATCCCACTCCCCCATCACTCCCCCATCATTCCCCATTAACACATTCACCATTTCACCACCACACACCCCCCTCTTCACACTCCTCCTCTCACCTCCGCTCACAATTCTCCCTTCTACATATATATACATATATATATACATATACATATATATACATACATATTTATATATGTACATATATATATACACATATACATATATATACATATATATATATATAAAATCAAGTGAGGCAAAAGACTCGCTCATCCATAAAAATAAGGACATATAGGGACATCCGTTGCCATCGTTACCTGCGGGCCTGCCTACCGCACGTATCTAACGCCATAATTATACAGGGCAGTATCAAGCCCAGGGGGCGATAACAGCAGGGTGGGGGCGGGATTTGACGAATGGGATGTCTCTTCTAGACAAAACACAGCTGTTATTTATTCAGGTCCAAGATATTTAATTTTCTAATCAATAAGTATTTCTTCCCAGTGACCGTGTCGTTCCTACGATATCGTTTTTGTAGATTTGCTTGTTATGGAGATACACACTGTTACTTGGTTTAAGCCCCCATCACACCAAACTAGTTCTCACTACGTTCTTGAAAATATTGCTGAACGGGCTCAAACTGTGTGCGAACGGAATGGACGTCATAACCATACTTGATTAAATGGGGTCAAACTAATGTGGGCAGACTGTGTGAAAGTACGACGTCTGAACACTTTGACTTCTGGATACTGAATGCTTTATTCCCCATCCAGGGGTCTAGACCTCCAGCACACTTAGTCATGTGACGTCATCTCATTTGTATATATTACAGACGTGTCTAGACATCTAGACGTCTAGAAGTCTAATACGCATATATCACATCCCCCCTCAAAGTATTTCTGAGACATGAAATGTTTCAAAATCCCCATAAACCATACCAGGTTTACTCATTCATCATACAGTAATACAATAAAATATACAAGCACCTAACTTAAACCGGAGGTTTAACGAGTGTCCGAGCGCACTATGGCACTGAAGTCCTTTGAACTGTCCAGCTGCTTAGCCTCCACAAAACAATTACCATCACTAATCACTAGTCCATAGCAATATTATGATGGAATTATATATCAATATCAGTGGCCTGGCATTCGATGCTTGCATCTCAGTGCTCCATGTTCACTGCTCGCTGCCTCACCTGTTGCTTAGCTGGCCTGATGTTCTGTGCGTCTTCATCCTGGCCGTTTTCATTACAGCCGTTCGTCTCTGTCGACGATCTGTGCATCTGTGCTTCTTGGCATCCGTGCAGTCGTGTCTGTGCCTCTAGGCATCCGTGCATCCATGTGCCATCTTTTCAGGCATCTGTGCATTTGTGGGCCATCACTTCGGGCCCTGTCCTCCAATCTGTCCATTCAGATATGGCATTCTGCTTGCTTGTCTGTGAGTGGTCCGTTCCTGCCTCGGTCAGCGAGCGCGATGGACATATTGGCGAAAACCTTTTGCGCTTCTTCGCCAGCGACATGAAGAAAGATGCAGCATTACACTCGTTCTGTCTTCAATATGACACCTGCAGCAATGGCGTATATGTCATATGCTCTGATCCATGTTTTCCAGTTCGATCTTGCGTTGGTGCTGAGGACAAGCTGACCAGGCGGCCGCAAACCCAGCAGTGTATTAGCGGGCGGCATTCTTCCTCATCTGACACCATCTGAAAGTACGACGTCTGAACACTTTGACTTCTGGATACTGAATGATTTATTCCCCATCCAGGGGCCTAGACCTCCGGCACACTTAGTCATGTGACGTCATCTCAGTTGCATATATTACAGACGTGTCTAGACGTCTAGACGTCTATTACGCATATATCACAGACTGTATTTGGTTCTCTTATACTGGTGTAGGCATACTAACCAGTCAATCAAGATATTGACCGGCGTCGATGTTGTAGTGGTCTGCACTGACTTCTGAGGCAAGGAGCCACATAGACAGGTAGGCATGGATATGATGATGACATCAGGGAGCTTTGCTTGATTGATTGATTGATTGGTGGTTGCTTTACACCATGTCAGCAGCATAGGCCATATTCACGGCGAGAAATGTTAGTTTTTTGTTCAGACCATCGCTTTTACATGTAAAAGCAGACAATCAATTATGTGTCAATAGACACTGATTAAATTAGAAAGCTCACAATCATATATTTGTGGCCAAGGGAAACAAGTTCCCATAGAAAAAGAAAAGTTTTACTAATAATTGATAGAATTTATTTAGTAAACTATATGAGGTGGTACAGTCCAGCTGCCCTCAAAAAGGCTAAAATGTTTTCTTGTTTTACTTGAGTAAAAAGGTCACGCATACTGTATGCAGTGTAGAATTGTTGGCACAGGGCTGGGAGCTTTGGTGTTGTAATGGTTAGCACGCTGGCCCAGAATGCAAGAGGTGTGGTAGACGCAGTATTTTCCACGACAATATGGAATAAGTTAGGTTGAATATAGTTGCTTTTGTACATTTCCCGATCGAGACATCACACAAATGTTTTCTGTGGGCATGGCTTTTTTTTAGACCATTCCTTTTTAAAACCATTTCTTTCATCATATAATCAAAGACAGCGTATTGCATCTGCATAGGTAAAGCCGTGTCCAACTACTGATATTGCATGCAGTACTGTGGCAGCTGATTTGCATACACCTGCCAAAAAAGAAAGAAAAAGCATCTCACTCATGTAAAACTATTTTTTCTTTCGGTCGCTATTCTCTGTATGGACATTGAAAGCCCAGAAGCTCGGCTGTGATGTACATTCATATCTGATTTTTCCCCCTGAAGGCTAGAACCTATTAACTTTCCTGGGTCTGGTGGTGTATCATGTAGAACTTGTTTTAGCTTCCACTTTAAATCAATTATTGATACTAAGTCAGATTGGAATGAACACATTTATTTTTGCACATTTTCCAATTCATGAGCTGGCTTTGCCAAGAATTAATTTTCCAGTGGGGTAGCACTATAAAGTCGCCATGAGTGCACACTGTCACAAGTCGGTACCCGCCCTGATATGACCTTAGATGTTGCCAGGATGTAAAACTCCAGCAACCAACTTTGTCTAGTCAATAATAAGCTTATTGCCATTTGTAATGAAACATTATCAAATCCCAGCCGAGTCAAAACAATGACTTACAAAATTTATACTTGTCGCTACCTAGCCTAGTGCTCGGTATTAATAGGATAGGACAAGGACTGGTTAGCTCTAGTATTAGGATAATGTGAATGTGTGGGATCATTGGTCATGATTTTAGCGGCCCCGTCTCCTAATGGTTCAGCTCTATAAAGTCACCATGAGTGTGTACTGTCACAAGTTGGTAAACACCTTGATATGACCTTAGATGTTGCCAGGATGTAAAACTCCAACAACCAACCAACTTTGTCTAGTCAATAATAAGCTTATTTCCATTTGTAGTGAGGCATTATCAAATCCCAGCCGAGTCAAAACAGTGACTTACAAACTTGATACTTGTTGCGACCTAGCCTGGTGCTCGGCATTAATAGGATAGGACAAGTACTGGTTAGCTCAGTATTAGGATAATGTGACTGCGTAGGATCATTGGCTATGATGCTAGCGGCCTGGTCTCCTATTGGTTCAGCTCTATAAAGTCACCATGAGTGTGTACCGCCACAAGTTGATACCCGTCCTGATATGATTTTAGATGTTGCTAGGATGTAAAACTCCAACAAACAACAAACAACGATCCGATTTGTGACAGTGCGCACTCATGACAACTTGATAGTACTGCGCCACTGGGAGACCAGACCACTGGCACCATAACCCGATTCCCCATTCATTCAGATTGTCCTGGTAAAAAGCTAACCAGTCCTTGCCCTACTATCCTAGTATTGACAATGGCCATGCTAGGTAGTGACAAGTATACATTTTGTAAGGCATCGGTTTGCCTTGGCTGGTATTCGTACGTGCGAGATTCCGCATGGATTCCTCACGATTCCGCGCTCTTACACCGCCATCACACCAAACTGGTTCTCAAACCGTCCGACCCCATTCAAAAACGAGGTTTGGTCAGGGTAGAACGTGGCTGCAAGACAATTTTGGGCATGCTCGAAGTTCTGGAGCACCATTCCGTTCTAGCCCATCATCATCATCATCATGCTGTCAGTTGCAATGCGACAAAGACTGCTTTCATTACTTAACCGCCGCTTTGTGTGGTTGTACATTTCATAACAGCTGCTTGCAAAGTGTTGACGTGCTGCTGGCTTTTGCAAGTTACTAGCGGCACTCTCTCAGGGAGCAAATAGAGGACTCACACCGGCAAGAACATGTCAAGACAGGCGCAAACTATTTGTCCCTGCAGTGGCTGGTCGGGAGATGTTGGGAGTTCATTTCATCACCACCCTTAATGCTGCCACAATAACATGGTTTTCTGTTAGGGTTTGCTCCCTTAGCCTTTGATTCTATCAAGAACCAGAACTTGTACCACAAGGGAGTGGTTTACAACTTTGCAAGGCAGGGGCATCAAACGCCCTGAGGTATTTTAGCACCTAAGGTATCCGAGGTACTGCATTACCTGCATACCACTAGCCCATCCATCCCGTTCGTAAACAGACCATAAACAAGTTGCTACTACGTCCATTCCATTCGCACACAGTTTGAGCCCGCTAGGCAACATTTTCAAGAACGTAGTGAGAACTAGTTTGGTGTGATGGGGGTATTATCGATTCGGCCACCGCGTCCGGTTTGGGAAAGTTGCGTTTCTCAGTCTAATTATTCTGAGTGGAACCAACGATTGGGTGCGGTGGTCGAATCAGTGTAGCGCAGGCCTCCCATGCGGGAGATCGGGAATTCAATTCCCAGCCGAGTCAAACCAATGACTTACAAAATTGATACTTGTCTCTTCCTAGCTTGGCACCCGCTATTAATAGGATAGGGCAAGGACTGGTTAGCTCAATGTCAGGATAACATGTCTGTGTTGTGGGATATCGGGTCATGGTGCTGGCGGTCTGATTTCCCGGTGGGGCGGAACAGTAAAGTCACCATGAGAGCGCACTGTCAAAAGTCGGTACTTGTCCTGATATGACCTTAGATGTTGCCAGGAAGTAAAACTCCAACAACTCACCAACCAATTGACCTGCCTGTACCTTTGTAGCATTAAATGGGGGATATTGCGATTTTGTGGTTCAAACAATTGCCGTTGGTGTCGCCACTGAAACAGTGGGCCTAAGCGAACTGTCTACATATAAGTGAGCCATACGTTTAGCATGGCAGCCTAAGAGTAGGTACTGGCAGGGACATTTAAAAATTTACATAGGGTGTAGTCTTTTTATTCCTTCCTGTTGACATTGAAATTACAAGCCCAAATCCAAAAACAGTTAGGCTATATATATTATTATTCTTGAGATAATCAATTTTTAAGATTAAATATATAAAAATGTATTAATTTTGACTTAAAAGTCCAACGTTGACCAGATATAATAACAAGTGGAAACATGTGAGGGGAGTTCTGCTAACCAATTTCCATTCTATACATATATAACGGAATTTAAATTGTCAATTGTTAAATCAATTAGTCAAGCAGATTTTTAATAAGACAATGCCAAAAAGGTCAGACACTCTAACCACTCTGCCACAGAGAACACCACAAACTTATGGTGCAGTCACACTACGACGCTTCTAGCCGGCGACCTGGCGACGTGTGGTGTTTTGGGGCGAAAATGGGTGAAATATCAAGACACGCTGGGGGCGCGTTATGCGCGCGTCAGTACAGTACAAAACGACCGGCAGCGCGTGCAAATATATGGGTAAGGACGTTAGGAGGACGTTAGGCGCTCTTCGAGCTCCATTGGACGCGCCGGAATAACGTTATGGGAACGCTAGGCAGACGGCGCGCACGCGGGCAGGTCGTCTCCACACGTTGTGCCAAATCGTTGCTTTCTTGGTTTACATCCTACCAACATCTAAGGTAATATGAGCACGTCAAGCCAAACTTTTTTTTTGTTTTTCCTCATGCATCGAAACCCGTTGGCCGCACGCGAATAATGCGCCACGCTGATGCCAAACTTTTCCCCAAACCGCCGAAAAGTTGGGCGTTTCTCGACGTGCAAGATTTTATTTTCAACGCTGACGGGTCGCCGGGAGAAGCGTCGTAGTGTGACTGCACCATAATATTACTCGCCACCACTTGATCCATTGCGCAGATATCAGTGTCACTGAGAACAATGGGGTGCCTCAAGGTCCCCAGCAACATCCCTCCCCCCACCCCCCATCCACCACCACCCACCCTGACCGCGTGATTAATGGCGTGACGTCACGTGCCACCTGGTGAAGTGCCACGGGGTTATTTCACTATGGAGAGGCGTCATTAATGGTATTAATTGTATGATGTTACACCTGAAATGATTCATAATAAGTGTCATTTGAGTAGAATCAGAACTGCAAAGTTTAAATGTGCAGGAAATTATTCCCAGTGATTGGTGTCGCTTCCATATATGGAAGGGTGTCACCTTACTCTGAGCATCTGATTGGCCAGCCGGGCCACCCGTCATAGTTCCGCTCGGTTGGTTGGTTGTTGGAGTGTTGCGTCCTGGCAACATCTAAGGTCATATCAGGACAAGTACCGACTTGTGACAGTGCACACTCATGGTGACTTTACTGTTCTGCCCCACCGGGAAATCAGACTTCATATATAGAAAGAGTAGGAATAAGATGCTGAGATACAGAGGAGGATGGCCAAGGCTAGCGGATCTTTCGGCCAACTACGCCAGAGACTCTGGAACAACCACCATGTGTCCATTCGGGTCAAAGGTAAGATCTACCGCGCAATCGTGCTATCCACCCTACTATACGGAGCTGAGGCCTGGACAGTGTACAGACGGCATTTGAAAAAGCTGCATGCCTTCATAATGCGACATCTGCGTTCAATCATGAGGCTAACCTGGAAGGACAAAGTGACGAATAAGGAAATACTCGAACGGATGGGGCTGCCCTCTATGGAAGATCTTCTGATCAAAAAGAATCTCCGGTGGACTGGACACCTCATGAGGATGTCATCAGACAGGCTACCAAAGCAGATCCTCTATTCTCAACTGTCTTCTGGCTACAGAAAGAGAGGGCGCCCCCGTCTCCGGTTCAGGGATACCATCAAGAGAAACCTGAAGCTGAGAGACATTAAGACCGACTCATGGACGCAACTCTCACAGCAGAGAGCTAAATGGAGAGCGGCAGTCAAGTAATGAAAGCAGTCTTTGTTGCATCGCGATCGACAGCATGATGATGATGATGATGAGGAATAAGAGGAAGAACACTAGACTGGATAAGGAATTACATCAGTCAGAGAAGTCAGAGAACAAAAGTAAATGGCAAAACATCAGAAAGTATACAGGTAACCTGTGGAGTCCCTCAAGGTTCAGTATTAGGCCCACTCCTCTTCAACATTTACATCAATGATCTGGAGAAGTCCTTAGATGGAATCAAATTCCAACTATATGCTGATGGTACCATGATATACACAACAAGCAATAGCAGAAAAGAGAACAGATATAAGCTAAATGAGAAACTAGTAGCTTTAGATAGTTGGTGTAACTCCAACAAGATTTCCATGAACCACAAGAAGTCGAAGGTCCTAGTGTTTTGCAGTGGAAAAATCAACTATGGCAATGAGAAGCCAATCATTTTGGGAGGAAAAGTTCTTGATTATCAGACCAACTACAGATATCTAGGGATGAATCTTGATAGGAAACTAAACTACAATGATAACATAAAAGAAGTTATCAAGAAGGCAAACCACAAAATCTGGATATTAGCAAATACGAGAAAATACCTAACTACAAATATGGCTATTAAAATCTATAAAGGTATGATACTACCATACTTCGACTATGGTGATCTAATATATATGGGGGGTAATACAAATATGTTGGATAAACTACAACAGCTACAAAATAGAGCACTTAAAATATGTCGGAAGGTGGAACATAGACACCCAACTGATGATCTCCATAGGAAAGCAAGAGTCAACACACAAAATAGCAGCATTCAAGGAAACAAGGAAGCCTGGGACAGTGGGAGGGTGCAGGTAACAAAAAAGGCAACAAGAGGTAGTGATGGCCCCAGACTGATAATAAACAGAGCCAAAAACAGATCATATGAGAAGAGTACCGATTACATGAAATCAATGGAATGGAATACACTGGGAGTAGAAGAATAAAGTAGAGGGACAATAGAAACATATAAAACCTTAATCAAAAGAGAGCTAAATGCACTGCTAGACTAATGACAACAACAAATAAAATGAATTAAAAAAGAAAAAGAAAGATTGATAAATAAATAAATCGAAAATACACTGATAATTCAAGCAAAGTTTTAGAGGGTATAGATGCTAGGTATGATACATACAACGGGTACACTTTACACTTAAAATCAAAACCTAATGACCACTAACACAGCAAGGTGAAGACATTCAGAGAAATTAACTATTGGTAACCAAACAATTATCCAATTATAGAATGAACAAACTCACAGAAGTTTGGGGGATGTGGGAGAATGCTTACAAACAGAGAAAGAATGCATGCAGTAGTTAGCTACACAACAACTGAAAGTGATAAAAAGAAGGGGAGTCACAAGACTATTACTGTCTAGCGGTGAAAACAAGTCATTAGACTTAACCGTTATGGGCAACATAAATACACCCATCACAAAAATATAAGGATGGGTGCCGAATTGTGACAGTGTTCACTCATGGTGACTTTATAGTGCTGTCCCATGAGGAGATCAGGCTGCCAGCACCCTGACCTGATATCCCACTGTCACATTATCCTAATACTGAGCTAACCAGTCCTTGCCCTATCCTATTAATGACAACCACCAGGCTAGGTAGCGACACATATCAATTTTGTAAGGCATTGGTTTGACACGGCTCAGTCACATTATCCTTCCACCGAGCCAACCAGTCCTTGCCCTATCCTAATAATGCTGGGCGCCAGGCTAGGAAGTGACAAGTATCAAATTTGGAAGTCATTGGTTTGACTTGACCACGATCTACCAAAACGGGAGACGGATGCTCAACTCACTCAGCCATCCAATCTGGTCTGGGGGGGAGGGGGTAGAGGGGAAAGCCCGGAGGCTTCTCGCGCATGTCCCAATATACTAGCCCTGTCACACTACGACGTATCTCGCCGACATGCCGCCAACGTGCAAAATCACTTTTAATCATCGAGAAACATCAAGCTTTTCGGCATCAGCGTCAGCGTGGTAGCGTGCAGCCGACGTTGTGCGAAAAAAAAAAAAAACCTTGGCACGCCATCCTGATATGACCTTAGATGTTGGTAGGACGTAAAACAACAACAGACAAAAAAAGCAACAGTTTGGCGCAACGTGTGGGAATGAGCCTCACGTGCGCGCGGTGTGTGCATATCATTCGCATAGCGTTATTCCAGCAATGTCGACGTGCTTCTGATGTCGCCATAATGTTGGCACCCACGCATTGTTGCGTGTTGTCGGTCGTCGAAAGTTTTGTGCAAGCACAAAACTTCGCCGATCGCCTGACGCGTGCGGCCGACCATCACAGTAGATCAACGAATACCAACGCGCGCCTAACGCTTACGTGCCTAACGTTACGCGCCTAACGCGTGCGTAACGCTTCCTGACGTCTCCCGACGTTTCGCCAAAAAGTGACACTGTCGACGTGTGTTGGCGAGAAACGTCATAATGTGACAGCACCATAAGAGGTGAGGGCGGAAGGGACTTCAGGGCTCACCTGGCGGGGGATTTAAGTGAGACTCGACCGGGGAGGACTTCCAGGTCCCTTGAGCCATACTGGTTCGGACTCTGGACGCAGCCGCACAGGCTTAGGCTAGGGACAGACAGGATGCGGCAAGTACAAGCGGCGGACAACAAGTGACAGGCGGTATTCACCTGGGAATATTGAACACACTCAATGCGTTTGGCAAGCGTCTGATTTGCATGTTTACTCTATGTCAGTGATATAACCTTAGATGTTGCTAGGACGTTAAACGGCAACAAACAAACAAATCTAGCCAAGCGGTATCACGCGTCACGTGTCATAATTCGCTCCAGGAGCGATTCTATACGCCCGCATGAGGCCCGCCCCACGCCCGCGGCACACCCGCGCCACGCCCGCGCCACGCCCGCGCCACGCCCGCGACACGCCCGCGCTCGTGTTTGGCCTCTGCTTATCGCACATCTTTTGATTTTTTTCTGGCCGCGTGTAACTAACTGTACGCTCGCAGGATGGGTAGCTTAGTACAACAGTACAAAGCTCAATATTTACATCAGTTCATCTACCTGTTTTTTTTGCAACGCTTCATTACAATATATACCCACATTAATAAATACAAAAAGATAATAAAGAAAATTAAGATTCTTGCGCCTTGTTATCAAAATAGTCCATTTAAGCCACCCAGCAATTTCTCAAAGAAGATAATATGAAATTTCTTTTAGCATTTGGGTCATTCTTTAAAACTGGGCATGAAAGCGGGACATGGAAACCAAAAGTGAAAACCTTCCAAATCATAGCAAAAAACCTTCCAAATAATAGCCTAGTCCAATGTCCTTTGAAGGTTTGCATGTTGTGCATATGTCAGAGTTGAAAAAAATGAATTTCACTTTTTGAATTAGATCTTATACAAATTGAGCAATACATTAATATCGCTCGTGTAACATGAAAATCAGACACATCCAGAACCTCATTTTAACATATACAACATAGTCTAACAAGAGTTGATTGATTACTGTTAAGCAGACAAGGTTATGACTTACAAGAAAAAAGTTGAAAAAAAAAGTGTGGCTACATGTATGGTGTCATGTGTAAATTTTCAGATTTTCACTCTAGTGCAAAATCATACAATTATAATTTTTATATATTTTTTTGGATCAATTCAATACATGTAGAACTGCTAACATACCTAATAGACAGAGGCTACAATAATTATTTGACTTGCTATCAATAAAACAAAGACTTAATTATCAGCATCGTAACATGGAGACCAAATATGTGGTGCCCAGTTTTGGAGAATGACCCATTTACTAAATTATTCAGTGAATGCCTTAATTGATATCCCTAGTGAGTGACACAATATGGTTAGAACCCAAATCCCTGCCAGTTCCATGACTCGCCCACTGACATGTGCAAACCCCAAACTGGATCCACCGAGCCAATCCCATGAGATGCATACAGTTTCCTACACTGTCCTCCGAGCTGAACTACTAATGGATGCTGGTGACCTGATTGGCTTACTCAGGGGAATAAGTTAAATCTACTGCACAGGATTCTATTTCAGCAATTCTCTCGTCCCCTAGTGCCGGAACTATGTCATCCTTAATCCTTAAAGTTGCACAGTGCGATGGTGTTGAGTTTCTGTAAATTTTTTCTGAGATATATACATTAAATTGATTCTGATGATCTACCTTACTTTAGTTTGAAGTTTAGTTGAGTTTATTTTAAATGGCTAACTTTTCTGATATTTGAAGTGTAGACATGTAGGCCCTAAAATTATTTTTGGCAAGCACACCACAACTCTGACACAAAATAGGCTTATGCAATAACAGGTTCTATTAAATTGACTCAATATTCCTTTCTGTGTGGCAACAAATGCATAATAAATGTATCAGTATCTACAATAGATATGTAGAATCAAATCTAGATAATTGGTTCAGTTTAGAAAATTTGATGTTTTATCAGACTCTGCAGCTTTAAGGATGTCAAGGAGGTGGGTGGGCGAAAAGAAACACAATGCCGATAAGTTGAGTTAGTGTCTGCCAATCTCTGAGGGAGGACTGAACCTGGTATCCGGTGTGGGTGCACACCGGAAGTCGGTGCCCTTCCCAACCTTATCCTTTAATGTTGCATAGTCCGATGGTTTTGAATTTCTGCCATTTTCTAAGATAAATACATCAAGTTGATAATTATTATCGAAGACAATGTATGACAAGACATGCAAGTCAACGCTTTCATATAGGAATTTCTTAAATAATCATGCAGTGGTGCCATCCCACGGCAAATCAGTTGCATTGTCTTTGATCAGGATTAATAGTGGTTTTCTTACTCAGACATAATCAGATAATCACAAATTTGATTTATGTATGGCACAGATTAAAGTGCTTAACGTATGTTTGAACTTTACTATGCTATACAATTTTTTCATTATTACTATTAGGAGATAATACACTATAAATAGTATAATTGTCATACATTGTCTTTGATGATAAAGCAGTCAGGGTGAGCTGGGGAACTTGTCCCTTGTTTCAATGGTACAGCAGTGTGGCTGGGCTAGGGGACCTGTCCAATTACCTTATTTGCTGTATTTCACGGGAAAGCGCTGAGTGGCGCATCTTGTCATCCATTGTCTTGGCTATTATTTACATTAATTTGTTTAGGTAGATTAGCTTCGAACCCTGGTTGAGTCAAACCAATGACTTAGAAATTGATACCTGTCGCTTCGTAGCCAGGCGCTCGATGTTATTAGGATAGGGAAGGGACTGGTTGGCTCAGTGTCAGGATAATGTGACTGAGTGGGATATCAGGTCATGGTGCTAGTGGCCTGCTCGGGCAGCACTATATTGTCACTAAAAAGTGTGCACTGTCACAAGTCGGTACCTGTCCTGACATGACTGTAGATGTTGCTAGGACGTAAATCTCCAACAACCACCCGATCTATTAGTGTGAAGTAACTTTGATTACAAATGGCTTTGGAAATATTTTAAGTGCAAGCATACAAAATTAAGTTTGGCAAGCACATCAAAATGCTGACATCATAGTCTTCAGTGTTAACCAGGTTGTCTTAGTATTCCCTTTGAAAAAGTTTATTTTATTCAAGGACGCCTCTAGAGCACATTGATTTTTATCATTGGCTATTGGATATCAAACATATGGTCACTCTGACATATCTCTTTGGAGGAAACCTTCTACCGCCACATAGGCTACTCTTTCCGATAAGCAGCAAGGGGTCTTTTATATGCACTTTTCCACAGATCGGACAGCACATACCACAACCTTTTATGAACCAGTTGTGAAGCACTAGTTGAACGGAAAATAGCCCAAACTGCAAATGTGATCACTGAGCAGGATCGATAGAATGAATCTAGCAGGCACGCTCTTCATATAGTTATTATTTGTATTTTAACTATATCAGATATATCGATCCATATGTCCATATGTCAAGTATCCCGACGCGAACTCTCCAGTCGAGAGCAGTCGGTCGTCGGCTGCCATCTTGGAAACTGCACCGGCAGTCATATCCTCCTTTCTGCAGGGGGATTCCTTGTCCATCTTCCTCGGACATATTTTCTTCATTTCCCTTAAGGGGCTGTCACATTACGACGTTTCTCACCAACGCGCGCCAACATGTTGCCTTTTTAGGCGAAACGTTGGCACGCATCGGGAAGCGTTACGCGCGCGTGACGCGCGCGTGACGTGCGCGTAGGTACACGTCGGTACATTTTGGCGAGCGTCGGCGCGTCGGCGCGCGTCGGCGCACGTCGAAGGTTTGTGCAAGCACAAAACATTCGACGCGCCCCAACGCGCGCCGACGTGTCGGTGCGCACGTTCTGGGGACGTTCCGGGGACGTTCCTGACGTTCCGGGGACATTCCGGTAACGTTCTTGACGTTCCGGGGACGTTTCAGGGACGTTACGGACGTTCCGGCGACGTTACGGACGTTCCGGGGTCGTCAGAAGCACGCTAGGCAGACATTGCCACACGTTGCGCCAAATGAGTGCTTTGTTGTTTTACATCCTACCAACATCTAAGGTCATATTGGGACGTAGCGCCAAACTTTTTTTTTTTTTTTGCTGCACGCGTCGACACGCGTTGACCGCGCGCGATTAACGCGCCGCGCGGACGCTGAACTTTCTCCCAAACCGCCGAAAAGTTGGACGTGTCTCGACGCGTTGATAATATTTTGCGCGCTGCTGGCACGCCGGTAAGAAGCATCGTAGTGTGACAGGGCCTTTACTGCCAACAGCCGATCCCACTCTTCCATTAGCTCCATTAGCTCCATCTCTAACCGCAACTCCTCAATCTCCCGCCATGTCTCTCCTCACGCTGGTCAGACAACGACAGTTTCTCGAATATTATGTTGATCGTTATAATCTACTTTACTTTAGTTTGAAGTAACTTTTATTTTAAATGGCTAACTTTTGAGATATTTGAAGTGCATTAATTTTGGCAAGCACACCAAAACTCTGACACCATAGGCTTCTCCAGTAACAGGTTTGATTAAATTGCCTCAGTATCTCCTTCTAAGTGGTGACACTTGTTTAATAAGGACATCAGTATCTAAGTTAAATATGTAGAATTAAATCTAGATAATTGTTTCGGTTTTTGAAAATTTGAAGTTTTCAGCAGACAATGCGTCTTTAAAGCCAGTATGTGGGTGATGGGTGATGGATGGAGGAGGGGTGGGGCAGGTATGTTGAGTGATTGGAGCTTTCATCCCTTCTATGTGGTGACAATTGCTAAAGCCCCAGTCACACATACCCGGATCAGGGGCCAGACGAGACCCGGACTGCCATCCGGGGTGGTTCGGGGCGATCCGGGGTGATCCGTGGCTCGTCCGTGGCTCGTCCGTGCTGACACCCCCTGATCCGGCCTGATCCATGGCTCGTCCGGCGCTGTCCGGGGGCAGCCCCGGATGTTTTAAAATGTTTAAAACATCTGGGGTGGTCCCGGGGATTTTGCGATCCGGGCTCAATCTGGCCTGATCCGGCCTGATCCGGGGGTGGTCTGGGGGTGGTCCGGGTATTTTGTGGGTGGACCGGGCCTGTCCGGGGGTGGTCCGGGGTCATTTTGAGCCATGGTTTGACCCAGACCATCCCCGGACTATCCAGGAGTACCCCCGGCCTAGCCACGGACCACTCCCGGACTGCCCCCGTAAGACCGGGGGTGATCCGGGATAGTCCAGGGGCGATCCGGGATAGTCCAGTGGGTGGTCCGGGTCAGTCCGGGGGTGGTCCGGCCTTGTCCGGGGCCGGTCCGGCCCAGTCCGGGGGCGGTCCGGGGCTCGTCCGGGGCTCATCCGGGAAAGTGTGACTGCGAGGCAAAAATCGACGAAAACAGTGATTTTATCCGTGGCGGTCCGGGACAGTCCGGGCCATTGGTCCGTGAGTGGTCCGGCTCAAAATCCGGGGCTCGTCCGGCTATGTGTGACTGGGGCTTAAATAAGTACATCAGTATCTAAGTTAAATATGTAGAATTAAATCATGATACAGTATAACCCAGTTAAACCAAACTTGAAAGGACCCTAGACATTTGTTTGGATTAACCGGTAATTGGTTTAACCACGTTTTTGGCTTCAACTTTGACTTGGCTTTGGCAAAAATGCAGGTGCATTATGTTTGTAATATACAATGTATCTGGTCACTTTGATTATTGTGTTTTATATATATATATACAGTATAACCCCGTTAAACCAAGCTTGGTTAAACCAAACGATCGGTTAATCCAAACATTTTTCGCCAGCCCGGCAAAATACCGGGACCCGACAATTTTGTTTGAATTGACAGATAGTTTGGATTAACCAACTTTGGTTTAACCGACTTTTTTTATATGATAAATGGTAGTATTTTGCTGGGCCGCCGAAAAAAGTTTGGATTAACCGATCGTTTTGTTTAACCGAGCTTGGTTTAACGGGGTTGTACTGTAATTGTTTTAGGTTTTTGAAATGTCTTTATTGAACTATGCCGCTTTAAACATTAAAGATGTGTGGGTGATGGGTGGTAGTGGGAGGGCGGGGAAGATATGTTGAGTGATTGGAGCTTTCCTATTGATCGTAGCCTAATTATACATACACACATACATCCATACATACATACACACATACATACATACATACGTATGGATGTCACTAGGGCATGCTAAGGACTCGATTCTGTCCCATTTTAGGTATTCTCAACATTTATAATAATTTGTACCGTTTATCGTTTAATGTACAGCGGGCTTTTTCTTGGCAGACGGTAATTGCTAGTAACGCCTGCTGTTGTTGCCTTGGTTACAGGTGGCCGAGTTTGTGCGCGAAGTGAAGCGAGTCTTGTCGGGTGTTCGGAGGCGCACATCGCATTCCTTTCAACTGGAGAAGAGACAAGTGCAGCAACGAGTTGGCAAGATCAGCAAGCGTGAGTTCCCTGCACTCTACTCTTCTGACTTCATCAACCATGTCCAGGATTTTCTATTCTCCTTTTTTCTCCTTCCACCCACCCTAGTTTTTTCTCTTTTTTTCGGTTTCATTTTTTAGCTTTTCTGTTGTTATTCTTATAAAAGGGAAGCCCCATTTAAACACAATTAATCCTAGACTATGATATATTATGCAAGAATCAAATAAGACATGCATATGCAACAGACTACACTCCTGTTTTGGACTCGGCCTGGATTTAATTGAACTTATTACTGCAGAAGCCTATGGTGTCAGAAAGTTGGCGTGCTTGCTGCAATTTAATAGAACCTGTTACTGCAGAAGCCTATGGTGTCAGCGTGTTGGCAAGGTTGCCCAAATGAATGTTGCATTGTTGCACTTCAAATATCTCAAAAGTTAGCCATTTAAAATAAAACGTCACTTCAAGCTAAAGTAAGGTAGATTATAATGATCAACATAATCTATTTATTTCAGAAAATGACAGAGACTCAAAATCATTGGACTATGCAATTTTAATAACAAATAAATAAAATAAAGACATTGATTGAGGTTACCGCGCGATTGTTGCTTTCAGGTCACTGCTGGGACGTGGCTGACGTGTGCTGCATGTGGAACATCTGTTAACGATGCTCAGAGGAACGACCAGCTATACCCCCCACTGCCTGCACAGCGCACAAACAGCAATAACAACAACAACAACAGCAACAACAACAGCAACAACAACAGCATTGACCGATCACTGTAACAGCAGTGGGAGTGGCAGTTGGGAGCGGCACAATCGCGCCATAGTCGCGTCAAGACTTCTATCGGAAGTGGCAGGTGGATCGTATTGAGCCGTCTCCTTTTAAACTTGGGAGGTGTTGCAGGATGTGTGTGTGTGCTATGTGTGTAGATGTGCGTGTGTCCACCCTATGGACTACTGCACCTGACGTTGTGAATGGCCAAAATGGCCGCACCCCATCCGGACGTGTTACTAACAAAAGACGACATGTTAAAGAGACCACAGGGTTTACTAAGAAAACCAAAACAAAACACACAAACGATTTGGTAAAGAGACCATAGGGATTAGTAAAACAACAACAAACGCAGTGTTAAATATACCACAGGGTTTACTAACAAAAATGTGACATGTTAAGGAGACCACTGGGTTTACTAACAAAACCTATGAAAAAAACGACTTGATGAAGAGACTATAAGGATTACTAAAAATAACCAACAAAAATGGCGTGTTAGAGAGACCACAGGGTTTACTAACAAAAATACGACGTATTAAAGAGACCACAGGGTTAATTAAAGAAAAGAAAAAACGACGTTTTAAAGAGATCACAGGTTTTACTCAAAACTAAAAAAGACGTGTCAAAGAGACTACAGCGTTTACTAAAAATAAAGCGATGTCTTAAAGAGACCACAGGGTTGACTAAGAAAACAACAAACAAGCAAATTTATTATAAACAAGTGGATCAACATTAATACTGTCCGTGCAGCATGCCTGGCTGAGGAAATCGGAGAGACATATTGCTGCTTGCTGTCAGAGGGCCGTGCTGTATGGGTGCTACCGTATACATCCATACAATCAGGCCGTAATCGATTAATCACGTCGGATCATCCAATTCATTTATTTTTTTGCTCATGCGCAGATCCTACAAACTCAGATTGAATAAACAAATGTGGTCAGGGCGAAAAAAAATGGTGGCTTAATTCCCAAGCTTTAGTGGGTTTTTTAAAGATAACCAATATAAGTACAGAAAGATAGGATTTAACGCACTTTATGATTGCATAGTTTAGTTATATGTCCATTTAAATCTGGATGGACATACTTTTACATTTAAACGCGTGTAGCTTTGCGGTACAGGCTCTCACTACAGGTACCGGCACAAATGCTCCTGATACCCCCAGCCAAGATCTGGGGCATTGAAGTCAGATCATTTTGCACACGGTCCGTGTATATTTAGGTTCACCTCGGGGTGTTCCATTTGAAATTCTGACGACTCGGATGATTCGAATGGTCTGGACCATCATTATCGAATACGCCCTATGGGACGGTTGTGTTAGCACACAGGTATGGCTGGCACACACGGTAGCAGGTGGGTTTGTTCATGGACGATATCATTATTTGGGGGTGGGGGTGCAGGGGTGTGTGTATTAAGCCGCTGCATAAATGATGACACAGTGTTGTAGGGATGTCTTCTTGGCATTAATTGGATTAAGCATATCGCAGTCGGATATTAAGCATTTTTTCTTCTAAAAATAACCAACATATTCTCAATTTATTCAATTTTGCTTATACTTAAAGTAGCATGGTCTGATGAAACATAAATTTGATCTTATATCCCCAACTTAGATACTAATGCATTTACAACAGCATAGAACAAATATCAGTGCATTTATTATGCCATCCCCTTGACCACGTACTTTGATAAAGCCATTAAGCAGGGACACCGCTAACAAATTCTCGTGACCTCATTAGCCTTGCCCTGATTCTATGTACCATGTGCAGCTTATGCGCGGTACACACCTCCCGTATACGATCTAAAACTGCCCGTTTCGCGCATAAGTTTGAGTTTTAGTCGTTAGGTGTGCGACCCCCTAGCACACCAGAGCCTTGCGATTCGCGACTTAAAACTCAGTTTTAGAGGTTAAAACTGAAATCGCAAGGGATTCGAAAAACGAATCGGGCAGTTTTAGTTGCGAAACGGGACGGGTCGGGGTTGTGATGCGCAGTCAGTTTTAGTGCGTGAATCATAAACGGGAGGTGTGTGCCAGGCATTAAATAGGTTCCAGGTGGCTACCCACATTAGTAGGTCAGTCTACACCACATGACCATCGCGAGATGGAGATCTGGGTCATAGCTACAGGAGCTTTGCCAAGCTGGTCAAAATTATTTTGGGTTCTTTCAGTTCAAATTCCTCCAAAGTTAGCAGTTATTCCCAATGTTACTCCAGACTAATGAATAGTAAATTATAATTTTCAACCTGATGTATCTATCTAAGCAAAATATATTAAGTGAAAAATTCAAAAGCCATGCGATTATGTAACTCTAAGAATTGTTATGCGACCAGTGCAATCAGCTCTTGGCCTCATCCACTCCCATGTGATTTTTGACCACCAATCAGATGGCTGGTTACAAGAACTCTATTGTGACGTCACATCTGTCACTGCGAAACAATGGATCATCCTGGAGTGGCCCATGATAACCCAGAAGTCTAGAGGCACTAATGGGCAAACTTTGTGTTAACTGATATCTGTCAACGCATAGGCCTGTGTGGTCAGACTCACAGATCTGGTTACACAATCATACAAAGGAGACTTTACATATATACAAATAGCGAAGCTATATAATATGTGTGAAACATTCAATGAAATACACTTTTAATGTTTTCAGATAAATGAAAATAAAAGAGAAACATTATTTCGACAGCCTACACAACTGGCGTCTGTAATAGGCCCTACTACAAATAGGCTGAGTTCTTGTTCTGTACAATACTTTCTGTCGTTTGACCAGTAGTCAATGTGTTTCTGTTTATATTATGTATTTGGAGGGGGTAGGGGGAATCAAATGCTACAACTAGACTGCAAACGCCACCTGGTGTCTGAATGTGAATAAATGCTTAAACATACATGCAATAGATGCAGCCTCTAACGCATTATCTGTCCGGACGAGAGGAGGATCTGTGTACTTTTCTAAATATACAGGAGGTGAATATTAAAAAAATTATTTTGTTTAGAATGAAAGACTTTGTTTTTTTGCCATATTTATGACAGCTATTATTATTATTATTATTATTATTATTATTATCGCATCTATATTGCAATATACACACACACACTCCGAGTCATGTTGGAGCATCTGGCAATTACCACAAAATTAGGATTAATTTGAAATATAAATTGTGTAGTAAGCGTTTAATAACTTGCACCGACCAGCAGAGCATGGCCCTCATGTTTGGGAGATCGGGAGTCCGGTTCCCGGTCGAGTCAAACCAATGACATCAAATTTAAACTTGCCCCTTAATAGCCTGGCACTCAGCACTAATAGGATAGGGCAAGGAATGGTTAGTTCAGTCTCAAGATAATGTGACTGAGTGGGATGGGGCAGGTGGCCTGATTTCCCAGTGCAGCAGCACTATAAAATTGCGATGAGTACACACTGTCACAAGTCGGTAGCCATCCCAATATGACCTTAGATGTTGATAGGATGTAAAACAACAACAAACAGACAAACTTATCATGAACAACAGTGACCTATTTCGACTGGTTTCTCAATTAAGAAAAAGGGGGCTGTTTTTTCCTTCTTTTTTTCTTGTGATGACTTATTTACCCTGTCCATAATGAGTAAGTCACATCCCGATTTTCCATCGCTAAACAGGAATAGTCTCAATTTGGTAGTTGCCTTGTCATCTCAGCTGTTAGTGGCAAGCCTTAATTATGTTAGTCTTTTTGGTGCCACGTTTGCAACATTTTGGTGCTAGTGTTAGTAGGGATGCTCAATTTACGCTGTGACTTTGTGAGGTTGGGGTATGAGATCATTTAACGAATTGTTAGAAGTTAGGTTTTGAATGTCAGTCGTGAGTGCACACAGACTACATTAGATAACCTCACAGTCTTTGTTCTTAGAAAATTACCTCGAGCCCCATTATTGTAATTTTTGTGTTGGTGAAATTTGTAGTCAGTGGAGTTTGACCTAAAATTGTAGGGAAAATCATGAACTGATTTCCTTATTTGGCCCCACAGCTGTAATATATTGATGAGACATACATTATTACAGCCATGACTACTCACTCAGTGACCACACTGGTGTGTGAGGTTTCTGTGTGTTTTCCAAGGCCCTTTTGTAAGCTACCTTCCCACACATGTAGATCGCATATGGAATGTGGACCCCAACCTGCCAATAAGCATTATTAACGACCCTATGCGGATTAATATGTTGCCATGCGTTGACTTGAAGGAAGTAAATATCCTTAATTTGAAGTAAAAGGAAGATGAAGAGTAATTTCCCCACAATATGCCAACAAACACTATTACCTACATGTGATGCAGTGATCTTTTCCATTCCACTTCTATTGTAAATTGCTTTCATTCTGACCACAACCTGATCAGTAAAACTCTCTTTTTACAAACCAATCCACAGCCTTTAGACCACAGAGGTAAGGGTGCTTGGTTTTGACAGAATTTAACAGAACAGCTTACATGGACTGATGGCTCCATTTTGCACACCTGACACATTACACATTTGCAAAGTAACTCTTACAACTCGTTCTTATAAGCCTCAACGTGTGCTTAAATTCCATTAGCAATTTGACGCACCAGGAAGAGAAACCTAATCAATGATTCTATGAAGTGTTTTATTACTGACATCCACTTCCAATTTTATGGTATTTTTGAATTCAAGCTGTTGACTACAATTCCCCCAATGCTGTAATTCTGTAATCCATACTCCCAAAATAAGTTTGTTGGGGTCTTACATCCTCGTAACATATAAGGTCATATCAGGACTGGTGCAATACCTGTGACAGGGTGCACTCATGGTGACTGTAAAGTGCTGCCCCAATAGAAGACTGGGCCACCAGCATGATGACCCAATATCCCACTCAGTCACATTATCCTGACACTGAGCCAACCAGTCCTTGCCCTATCCTAATAATGCCGAGCGCCTGGCTAGGAAGCAAGAAGTATAAATTGTTAAGTCATTGGTTTGACTCGACCAGGGTTCGAACCCACCATCCCATGTGGTGTTCTCTGTGGCAGAATGATTAGAGTGTCTGACTTTTTTCTAGGTCGGACTCCTAATCTGAAGGTCAGTGGTTCAATTCCCTGTGCCCCCACCTCTGCCAATTTGGATTTCCACTGTTGTGTATAACTTACAGCGTCATCAAAGGCCAGTTGCTCTCATACCATGTCTATGTGGTATGGGAGGTTAAAAATCCCTTGGGTCGGTAAAAGTGTAGGCTCGGGCTCTCTATCGACAAACTGTCTAATGTTGAAAACAAGCCTATTCAGACTTATCCATGATAGGCTGTATAAATCTTCAAGAAAAAAAAAGAAACAGAAACAGAAAAAAAAGCGAGGCAGCACTCTTACCAATTCGGCCACACCATCCCGTTTTACTAGTAGCCATCAATGACAGAAGCACCCCTCGCTTCACATGAAACACAACATAGGTGCTATAGGTGTGATTTGAATACTTCCGTAAAATGATAGGGCTTAAATAATGCATTTTCGACCCTTCTTTTCCGCAAGATGCTTCTGATTCTCCATCATCCCATAATTCCATTGTAACAGTACGAAGAGAGCCCAATTCCAAGCACAATACACTTCTACACATTTAGTATTTTAAACACAGTTCACAATACCTACTTGCTGCACATTCAGTATTTAAACAGAGCACACAATACAAATTCTGCTGCGCACTCAATATTTTAAACAGAGTTCAAAATACACATTCTGCTGACACATTCAGTATTTTAAACAAAGTTCACAACACTGTGTTGCCTGTTAAGTATTTTAAACAAAGTTCCCAACACGCTGCTACACATTCCATATTTTAAGCAAAGTTCACAACACATTGCTTGCTGCACATTCAGTATTGTAAAGAAACTTCACAATACGCATTCTGCTGCACATTCAGTATTTTAGACAAAGTTCACAACACACTGCTGCACATTCAGTATTGTAAAGAAACTTCACAATGCACATTCTGCTGCACATTCAGTATTTTAGACAAAGTTCACAACACAATGCTGCACATTCAGTATTGTAAAGAAACTTCACAATACACATTCTGCTGCACATTCAGTATTTTAGACAAAGTTCACAACACAATGCTGCACATTCAGTATTGTAAAGAAACTTCACAATGCACATTCTGCTGCACATTCAGTATTTTAAACAAAGTTCACAACACAATGCTGCACATTCAGTATTGTAAAGAAACTTCACAATACACATTCTACTGCACATTCAGTATTTTAAACAAAGTTCACAACACGCAGCAGGGTATTCAGTATTTAAAGCAAAGTTTACAACTCACCGCTTGCTACAGATTCAGTATTCTAAACAGAGTTCACACTACACATTCTGCTGCATGTTCAGTATGTTAACAAAGTTAGTTCACAAAACACTGCTGCACATTCAGTATTTTAAACAAAGTTCACAACACAGCTGCACATTCAGTATTTTAAACAAAGTTCCCAACACACAGCTGGGCATTGAGTATTTAAAGCAAAGTTTACAACTCATGGCTTGCTCATCATCATCATCATGCTGTCGGTCACGATGCGACAAAGACTGAGTTTCATTACTTGACTGCCACTCTCGTGCGGTTGTACATTTCATGGAAGCTGCCTGCAAAAGTGTTGAAGTGCTGCTGGCTTTTGCAAGTTACCAGCGGCACTCTCTCGGGGAGCAAATAGAGGTTTCACACTGGCAAGAACATGTCAAGACAGGCGCAAAACTATTTGTCCCTGCAGTGGCTGGTCGGGAGATGTTGGGAGTTCCATACATCAACCGCCCTTAATGCTGCCACACTGACATGGTTTTCTGTTTAGGGTTTCCTCCCTTAGCCTTCGCTTCTGTCAAGAACCTGTACCACAAGGCAGTGGTTTACAACTCTGCAGGGCACGGGCGTCAAACTCCGTGAGGTGTTGCAATACCTGCAATACCTGCATACCAAAGTCATATGGCTTGCTACAGATGCAGTATTCTAAACAGAGTTCACACTGCACATTCTGCTGCACATTTAGTATGTTAAACACAGTTAGTTCACAACACACTGCTGCACATTCAGTATTTTAGACAAAGTTCACAACACGCAGCAGGGTATTCAGTATTTAAAGCAAAGTTTACTACTCACTGCTTGCTACAGATTCAGTATTCAAAACAGAGTTCACACTGCACATTCTGCTGCACATTCAGTATTTTAAACAAAGTTAGTTCACAACACACTGCTGCACTTTCAGTATTTTAAACAAAGCTCACAACACAGTGCTGCACATTCAGTATTTTAAACAAAGTTTGTGTAACTGAATATGTGGACACCGGTGGAGGGAGAGTTCTGAGGTCAGTGAACATGATGGCTTGCTGCACATTTATTTCAGACCAAGTTCACAATGCACTGCTTGCTGCACATTCAGTACTTTAAGCAAAGTTCACAAAACAGTGCTGCACATTCAGTATCCTAGATTTTGAGAGAGAGAGAGTGAGAGAGAGAAAGAAAGAACCAAACAACAACAGCAAAAAACACACTGGCATTTATCATATCCATACATGACTTGCCATAACCGCTGAAGCAATGACATATTCATAAATAGCTACCCTCCATGAAAGAAAACATGTTAATTTATTAATAGCGCCACTGGAAACTGTGCTTCAAAGTGGCGGTAGTTGTTGAGTGCAATAGTAAGCATCAGATTACAAAATAATTATGATGATGATCAGTGTTGTGTCGCAATTTAGTCTCCGATCACCTTCTTGACATTGATGTGTCCTATAGAGGTCTACACTTAGTGATTACGGCGACTATGTTAGCTCTCACAACTTCTGCGACGGCTACGACTGCTGCGACATGCTGCGACTCCTATGATTGCTGAATCGTGATGACTATATCCGAATATTTGTCATAATCCAACATCTTTTCCTTAGAATTGCATAATCCCATGATACTGTGTGTTTGTCCTTTTTGTAAAAGATTATAATATTACTGTGACTACTTTATAATCCTTTACTTTGAGGTAAATTTTATTTTCAAGAGTTACCTTTGGAGATATTGAAGTGTAAGCATGCAAAATTTATCATATTTTGTTTTCAATATATACTTATGTTAGTATGTTCACTATAATCTACTTTATTTGGAAATAAGTTTTATTTTAAATAGTTACCTTTGGAGATATCTGAAGTGTAAACATGCAGAATTGTCCATATTTTGTTCTCAAGATACTTATATTAGTGTGTTCACTATAATCTACTTTGCAATGAGCATTATTTTCAAAAGTTACCTTTGGGGATATTCGAAGTGTAAACATGGCAAATTCATTTTGGTATGTACATTACAATGCTAGACATAGGCTTTGGTTACCCATTTCCATGCAGGGCCTCAAAATACACAAGCAACCCCACTTGGGTCATCATTATCATCATCATCAATCCTTTAACCGCGGGGGTCTTTGGGGCATCACCGATAATTTTGCAACCAGTTTTCTCCAGTTTTCCCTGCTCTCCACTGCCTTCGAGAATTTGCCAAACTCCACGCCTGTCCATTCCCTGATGTTGTCTTCCCACCTCTCCCTTTGTCCGCTTTATTTTCTTCCCCCTTTCACTGTGCCCTACACGATAGTTTTGACCAGACCTGATGAATGGGAAATATCGCCATACCACTGCAGTCTGCATCTCTTTACGATTGTCAGGAGATCACTGCTGGATCTTGGTACAGACAAGCTGGGTGTCGTCACGTGACCATGAGCTGCTTTGGGGGATGTTCCTTCTTATCTGTGTATATTTGGGTTAGGAAATCCTAGACTAATGCAAGAGTCACTTACCCAATAAGCACTTAGCTAATAACAAGCACCACTTAATAAGCTCTTCGGGCCAGAAACCCTTATCTGAAGCGATTCCATGTAGAACTAGTTATCTATATATCTATTTTATATATATATATATATAAATACATATATATATGGGACTGGTAATGGATTGGACGGTGGTGTAAGCATAGTGTGGTTTTCTTAAGGTCAGATTTGTTTATTTGTTTTGTTTTTATTTACCTGTTTTCATGATTTTGTATTCACTTTATCCTTGAGCATTGGTTCTCTTTTTGTCAGTGAGTGTATACTATTGGGGCTTTATCTCCTAGAAACATCTGCGGTCATATCACTACTTGTGACAGTGCACACTCATGGGGACTTTATAGTTCTTCGCCACTATGAGACCAATCCACTGGCACCATGACCCAATATCCCATTCAATCATATTATCCTAATGCTGAGCACCATGGTTCTTTCCATATCCTATTGTGTCAAATGCCATGCTAAGTAGTGGCAAGTATCAATTTTGTTAGATAAAAGATTCACCCCATACTTCCAGTACAGGGGTGAAGACCAGCCTTATATAAAAACGGTTGAAAAATCGGACTAATGAATTGAGTCTTTATGAGAGCCTAATTTCACAATCTAAGAAGCAACATTTATTCTTTGTATATGTCTTCATGTTTACCCGCTACTTTTGAGTTGGAAAATATAATAAAACATATACTTTAATGCAATTTAAAAGTGAAATCGACGGCGTTCTCTGGCCGTCATCTTGTCTTTTTGCATTCTCTCCCATTTCACCAACTCTGTGCTGATATAAGTAACCATTTGACAATGGTGCTAGGCATTCTACTTGTTGTTCCATACTAACGCTGTTTTCGCCCGTATTTAGACTACGTTGTCATTTCACCCGTGTACTACAAGTATCGGGTGAATCTTTTATCTACAATTTTGTTAGCCATTGGTTTGGCTCAGTTGCAGTTTGAATTCACGACCTGACGCACCGGAAGTCACAGCTCCTACCGACTCTGTCACCACATCCGGTGTGCGTGTACACATTCGCTATGTCCATTGAAGATATACCTGACAACCTGTCTGGTCAGATGAAATTAATATCATAGTTTTTTTTACTTTGCCTCCTAAGAATGTTGTTGTTATATTTGTTGATTAAGCTAATACTGCTGAGTGCCAGGCTATGTAGTGACACATATCAATTTCTAAAGCCTGGTACACACCTCCCGTATATGATTCACGTGCTAAAACTGACTGCCCGACGCAACGCGTCACAACCAGACCCGTCTCGTTTCCCAACTAATGCCCGATACACACCTCCCGTATAAAACCTAAAACTTCCTGATTCATTTTTTTAATCTTATACTTAAGCACTAAAACTAAGTTTTAAGTCGCGAATCGGAAGGCTCAGGTGTGTTAGGGGGTCACACACCTAAAGACTGAAACTGACAAAAACTCAAGCTTAGTCGTGAAACAGGCAGTTTTAGGTTTTATGTGGGAGGTATGTACCAGGCATTAGTAATTGGTTTGACGCCACCAGGGGTAGAATGCATGACTTGCCATATGGGAGGTGAGCATGGGTGAGCTGGCTTTTCTGAATGGAAAAGCCAGCTCACCCAGCCAGCATGATTATGGTTGTGCTTCTGATTAGTTAATAGTTAAGATGTACTAACATTTCAGTTTTTACTGAAAAAATTGCCCACTAGGTGATGGCTGAGATAACATGAGAACATTCCAAAATATTGAAGACATCTAGTAGACACATTAAGACAAGGACCAAAATTGATCAGTTTGAAGAGACCAGTCTGAAGAGATCAGTTTGAAGAGATCATTTTGGAGAGATCATTTTAGAGATTAGTTCGAGGACAACAGTTCAGCCAACCAGACGGGATGGCTGAATGAGTTCAGCGTCCGTCCCCCGTTCTGGTAGATCATGGGACCGTGGGTTCAAACACTGGTCGAGTCAAACCAATGACTTAAAGATTGATACTTGTCACTTCCTAGCCAGGCGCTTGGCATTATTAGGGTAGGGCAAGGAGCAGTGGAATAAGGAAGACCGATTGTCCACGATTGAAATTTCCCCCTGCTTAATCACAATTAATCTACCAACAAAGAAAGGAGATAAGAAAATGGTGGAGGCAATGATACTTATCCTGCGAATAATAATGAATTTATATATTCATTTTAACTGCAATTTTGTTACTTAAGCTAAAAGTGTCCCATTAATTTTTTTAATTTTTATACATTTAGCCAGAATTATATAGTTTTGCATCAGAATCCTATCCGTTTCGGGGAGGATCAGGGGGATATTTATGGCGTCAAATGAATGGAAAAGCCAGCTCACCCACGATACACCGCTTTCGGTTTACAGAGCGGTATATAGCAGTATCGGATACTACTGCGACACCTTAGCGGATATACCGGAGATCGTGTGTTCTGTCGGCGAATCAGATGCTCTCATTCGGGTCACATGACCCATGTCAGCCAAACGCATTACCGCTTCTAGTTACCTGACTGTCCGTGATGAATCTGTTGGACCGGTCAGTGTGGGGGAACCAACAAGTGGAAGTTCATATATATATATATAATTATATATATAAGTCAGCCTCACGAAAACGGGCCAATCGGTGGTCAAGTGAAGATGTCGGCGCCACAATTCTTAAAAGTGTAGTGCATTTCTTTGTCTCATATTAAATTATCCTAGAAACAAATAAGGTTGTTGTATTTTCTCTACCTTTACATTCAGTATAAATTTAAGGACTTTCCAACATCTCTGTCAATGCTAAACTATAATTATACCGATCGACGGCGACATCTAATGATTGACGCCGACAACCTTAACAGGTGTCAGCGTCGCAATTCTTAAAGTCTCGTGCATTTCTTCGTTTTATATTAAATTATCCTAGAAACAAATAAGGTTGTTGTATTTTCTCTACCTTTACATTCAGTAGAAATTTAAAGACTTTCCAACACCTCTGTCAATGTTAAATTATAATTATACCGATCGATGGCGACATCCATGCTCGACGCTGACAACTTCCCCCAATTAGCCTCTTTTCGTGATCCTGACCTGTATATATATGTGTATGTATATATTGTTTTAAAACAATTAACAAGTCAGGCAATTCACACAACATGTATGCAAACCTACAAAGGGAATCCATACACCTAACCACTCCGTAACATAATGGTATAATCCATGCACAGGCAACATATACTTACCATCTCATATAAGAATTGTCAAACATTACCATTATTATGTAAGTCTCGGAATGATTAAAATTTCAGCTGACTTGAGCTATCTGCTGGTGACAATATCAAACTACATATACATATATATTGTAAATAAATGTATTGTCACATGGCTGGAAGACCAGTGCCATGGCACTGACAAAAAAAGACTTTATTCAATGAATAAACTACATTTACAAGAAAGAGTTAAATCCATTATCTACACCGGAAATACTGTGCCACAGTTGCAATTGACTTCAAACAGTATAAGTGTTAGTATTACTATTAGTATTAGTGGAACACACACTGGAGGAAGTGCCCAGATAACAAACACACCAGTCTGGACCAGTTTGTATTAGTTTAAATAAATATTGGTATGACCTTTTTTTAATGATGTGCACAAATAGCAGAAACTGCGCCTGGCGGAAAAAGTATGTAAAGTTAGCCAGCAGCCGCGCGCGCATGCGTGCGTGCGGCAGCGTCGGCGGTCGAGGAGCGGGACGTAGCTCAGGCAGTAGAGTGTCCACCTGTGAAGGTGTGGGTCATGCAATCGATCCTGCTCAGTGGACCCATTTGCAGTTTGGGCTATTTTATGTTCCAACTAGTGGTCCACAACGGATTCATCAAAGGATGTAGTATGTGTTGTCCTTTCTTTGGGAAAGTGCATATAAAAGACCCCTAGCTGCTTATCAGAAAGAGTAACCTGTATAGCAGCAGGTTTCCTCCAAAGAAATATGTGAGAATGACCATATGTTTGACGTCCAATAGCCAATGATAAAAATCAATGTTCTCTAGAGGCATCGTTAAATAAAACAAACTTGTTTGCGTCATCGGTCAATCGGGCACTGTCGGGTGCACCACGCGAGACTGCTCAGCTATGCAATGCAGAGTCACCTAACGGATACCATCGGCACTACGGCCTAATCCGGGTCTCACGCACAGGGAGGGGGCCATCATGCTCCGCCATTTAAAAAAAAAATCTTTTTTTATTCATCTGAATATATATTTTGTCAGTGCCGAGGCACTGGTCTTCTAGCCGTTGGAGCGATAACACTTGATTTGTGCATTGTGTAAGTGGAATGTTTTGCATTGTGTGCAGCGCAACCCATTCTGAACATAAAAAGAAAGTGGGGGAGCAGCCTATGCTGTATAGTGTACAGCATAGGTACTCAACATAGTGCAAGGTATATGCATCAAGATAGAGTGCGCAATAATCTACACTAGTGGTTAAATCATATGCTGTCTTTGTATATCCGTTAGATTTGCTTTGAATAACGCTTAGTCTTTTTATAGTGCCATGTTGTGCATTCATAGTGGTTTATATTGTGTGCATTACTGGTTGAAGATGTAGTTATTCAGTGGTGGTAGTGGGTCTTGAATGTTATTATGTCATTGAGTTATAATAGTTGTTTGTCAAAATGTGGATGGGGGGAGGGGTCTATGGGCAGGGGGAGGGCCAATACAGGCGCATATATATGTAGCCATATATCCTGATTATATATATACCCAGATTTAGACTTATATATACATTCAGATTTAGACTTTAAGAAAACCACGACAAAGGGAATCCAGCCAGCATGATTATGGTTGTGCTTCTGATTAGTTAATAGTTAAGATGTACTAACATTTCAGTTTTTACTGAAAAAATTGCCCACTAGGTGATGGCTGAGATAACATGAGAACATTCCAAAATATTGAAGACATTAAACCTAATTCTAATGACATTCTGCTATTTTATGCACATTATTCTGTATATACACAGATATATGTACTCTATGCTTCTTCCTATCCATGATTCATCCTCTTTTTTTTTTTTAATAATGAAAAGATTAGATTTCTTATTTATTCTGCTTTTGGTATCGCCATTTGTTTGTCTAACGTGCATGATTCATATATTTGTAGAAAGCCAGAATTGCATTAACAAAACCCACAGGAGATAAATAACCAGAATTACCCAAAAGCCGTAGATGATAATTAAAGAATGCATTCAGAAGAATAAAGATTACCTTTCTTTGAAACAAGAAAACCATCAACAAAACGATATTGCTTTTATTTATACATATCCTTTGACAACGTCATTTTTTTGTAGCTTATTCAGTTAAGACAGAAAATGCACCAATTGTTCATATGCGCAAACTTTCTTAGTCAATCAAACCTAGATATCCTGGTAAGTATATATATATATAAGTATATATATATATATATAATATATTCGATAAGTTATCGCCAAGCGTGGTGTAGAATCTTCTTCTATTGTTTAATGTTTGATAGATATCTTGCTGGCATCACACTAAGATAAATCTGAATTCCCAAGAACAACTGGATTGCACTGCCTTTTGTAATTTTAGTTATGTTTAGTGATATAAATTTTGCCGTCATTTGCCACAAAATTAACCACTTCAAAATTGCATCAGAGATCACTTTTGTTGTCGTTTTACACAAATCTGACCATTTCAGATTTTCGTGTGAATTTCAATGTGAGTATATAAATGTGATCAACAAAAATAGCAGGATAAATGCCACTAACAGTTTGATATGGATACGGTCTTCGTTGCCAACGTGGCGGAAAATAATCAGCAATCAATCAATCAAATTACTGAGGTAACTGTTACGTAGTATGTACAGTACTCGCTTGTCGTGCACAAATTAGCAAAGAGAACTAATGTGATATATAACGTATTATATGAATATAAATGGGCGGACCATTCTTGTGATATTTATTTCGTCTGTTTATTATTGCATGCTATTTATTATTCCATACTGCCTGATCAGGGTATTTGCTGTGGCCCGGCTCCCGCCAGGCAATTTTGGCGTCAGATTTTAAACTGAACGGACACACAGTTCGAGAGTCTTTTGTGGTCTTGTGGAGGATGCCAATGGATTTCTGTGGCGCATGTGGTGCTAGTCACGATATGGCTGAGGATTCCTGTAAAAATAAGAAGAAGGGTACGGAGGTTGGCAGAACAACAAGGAGTTCTACAGCGAAGATGGCCAACTCAGGAGTACCGGATTGTGCTACAGAAATGGAGACATCGTTAAGCATGATGTCACTGGCAGACTTGCGAAATCGAGGAACTGAAGCTCGAGGAGGAAGCGAGAGGCCTATATGAGGAGCGCAACAGGCTGCTCACAATAGGTGAGAAAAGGAGAACAGGCCAACGAAAAGAAATGGCAGAATGTCATGTGACCCAGGAGGAGGCCACTGCAGTAGAGGTCGGATACAATGGAGGTGGAAAGTGACCGGTCTCCGAGTGTCAAGAACCGACAGTTGAATCTGGTTACTCAACATTCCTGGTCCTGGACACGTTTCCCAACCGATGACTTATAAAGCTTATCAGGATATGCTTAAGCTTTTTTCTGAACAAGCAGGCTTGAGCGAGTGCTATTTTACTTCTCATTCTCTTCGAGGGGTGGGGGTGTACCTACTGAGCGATGGCTGGTGTCACTATTGAGGAGATCGAGGTACAGGGGGATTGGGCCTCCGAGACCGTCTACTCATATTTGAAGACCCCTCTTCAGACACCTATTCTGAATGATCTGCGGGTGGCTGCAACACTCGTGTCAGACGAGGAGGTAACAGAGGAGTGGTGGGGGTCTTTCCATACTGTGGGTGTCACATGGCGCTAGATTTTAAACTGTTTTGTATTAAGTAGGGCAGTATATTGCTCGGTCAGAGCCTCGGTCAATAAAATGTGAGACTTCCCACCACTCCTCGCTTTGTGTCTCTTTTCCTACTAGGGCGTAGCCATCTCTTATTCAAATTATTAACCAATGATTTATTAGACGCTGCAATGATATTAGTAGATTCTTACAATAATATTCAAATATGAAACTAATGTAATGATACAAGTGGGTGCTAAAGGTGCACTTGGCAAAACTTCTTTGTTTTGTCCTTTATCTCACCACCTGGGGATAGGAGATCAAAGATTCACCACATACTTGCAGTACAGTACGGGGTGATCTTTTTGTTAACTAGGGGGGACAAATGCTGGTCCCCAAATGATGTTTCTAAGGGAGTTCACACTTCCGGTAGTTGTATACTGTTGCCCAAATGAGATGCCATAGAGCGAGACTCATGCCATAATATCACACTCACTCATGTTATCCTTCACCTCTCGTAATTAATATACAGTAAAACCTTCCAACCGACCACCTCCACAGACCGACCATTCCCCTATATCGATCGCTATATTTGGGTCCCAACAATACCATTATAACCATATTCTAACTCCCTAAACCTCCCACCTCCCTAAACCGACCACTTAAAGTTGGTCCCGAGGTCGGTCGATTTAGAGAGGTTTTACTGTATTGCCATTGCCCTTCCTGAATTAGACACCCAAAGTAGTTGCCATAACAACTTGTGTCACCATGCAACATATTGAGACTACCTTATTCCGGTTCAGGTCCAATGGCGCCTGCCATTGGCTGCTACCAGTGTGTGACCTTCAATGCTAATCAGGATTAGCCATCATCTCCCATTATGTGATTCTGAAACCACGAGGCGCGGTGGTCTAATCGGTAGAGCGTGGGCCTCGCGTGCAGGAGGTCGGGGGTTCGGTTCCCGGTCGAGTCAAACCAATGACTTTAAAATTGATACTTGTCGTTTCCTAGCCTGGTGCTCAGCATTAATAGGATAAGACAAGGACTGGTTTGCTCAGTGACTGAGTGGGATATTGGGTCATGGTGCTGGCAGCCTGATTTCCCAGTGGGGCTGCACTATAAAGTCGCCATGAGTGCGCATTGTCACAAATCGGTACCCGTCGTGATATGACCTTAGATGTTGCCAGGACGTGAAACTTCAAAAAAGAAACTGATTGCGAAACCAGCCAGATGTACAGCAAGCAGAGGACATTTCATGGCATACATAATGCTATGTTAGGGACCCATCCTGACAGGACCTTAAATATTGCCAGGACGTAAAACTCCAACAACCAACAATCTATGTTAGGGGTCGTCCAAAGTATTCAACATTTTCAGTAGTACAAACATATGATAGCAGGGTGTCAGTCATGTGCATCTCAATGATTTAAGCAAAATTATTACCGACCCACCCATGGGTAGGCTAAGGACTAACACGCGTATACATACAGAAACAATACCCACACTCATAGAGGTTGAACATGACTTCACCAAAATCAAGCAACCGGAAATGGAAATAGTCCTCTATGGGCGCCGCCATTTGTAAACTCATGTTCAATAACAGAATAATCAAAATCCAGCAAACGGAAACGGAAATTGCTCATCAAACTTTGGTACGCAGCAAGCAGGGTGGACGACAGCGATTGGCCTAATGCCTTAATGATGCCCCACCGCAGAGTAGCACAAGCCAAGTCAGGGAACAACTACACTGGTCCCTCGCTACAGATCTTCCATATATGGTGTGATGATGTCACTGGGACCAGTGTATGCATTCCTCCATGCTACTCTGAAGCGAAGCTGTCAAGGCATTAACTACATAGGCTCAATTTACGGTATTCGGGGTCAGCTATTGGTTAATAATATATCAAAACAAATGCCCGCTCCCAAAACTTTGATTTTATTCACAATTAAAAGAAATAAAGAACAATTTTGCATAAACATGAATGCACAAATGAAATATTAATAGTTTATTCCGCGCAAACGACGGCTGTATTCGATTATCACGACCGCGACTCGGATCACCCGAGTTGCTAGAATATCAAATCGAACACCGCGGGTGGAGTAAAAAAATACATGCACAATCATAAAAGACTGTAGTTATATCAGGGGTCGGTCCTAAGCATAGCTTATTCATATTATTGACATGGAACAAACGACAGTTGTGCCATGATGATGTGTACTACTTTGTGAAATAAGAGGTGGGTTGGGAACGTAGTAATCACAGTAGGAACTAGTGAAAACTGTTGATGACTCATGATTACTATTAGCTGCAAGAGTCGAGAGTGTTCAATGAAACATAAACATATACGTCAGATGACAGATGACAGACCAGGTAGAGCAGACAACATTTCATGCGAGCAGACGACAATGATCAAGTTCAATGCTAAAAGGAACATTTGTTAAAGGGATCCAGTATAGGCCGTTGAGACTGGAACTCTGACAAATGCACTCCAAGCACACCTTTTCAGTTTGCATAACTGAATATGTGGAGCAAGAGTGCTGAGGTCAATGCCCATGATGGCTAGTGTGCAAGTGAAACATAGTATAGAGGGGTTCCCCCGAGCGGTGATCCCCAGTCATTGGTGAACCCTTCTAAGTCATGCGATGAGGGAATCCCACCGGTGACATCATTCATACATTACAGAGCTCAGCACTCTCCCTCCACATATTCGGTTGTACAAACTGAAAACAAAACAAGGGTATGGTTGGAGAGCATTTGTCACAGCACAACTCCAGTCCAGTCCAAACGGACTCCTTTAAAACACAACTAGGGCGTATTCGATTAATCAACTCGGGTGACCCGAGCCACTTTTTGGTGCATGCGCAGACTCTACACCCTCGGATTGAATAATCAAACACTCTCCAACACGTTCGGGGCGGAAAAATCAGTGGCTAAATCCAAAACTATTTTTTTTAATAACCGATATAACTACAGCAAAATAGGATTTAAAGTATTTTTTGATTGCATAGTTTAGTTATAATTCCATTTAAATAATCTGAATTATTAATTTTTAAAACAGCCATTAAAAAAACACATAGGACTTGTACTGCCATAAGATGGTACCAGCACAAACGTGACGTCATCGCTCCTAGCCAACCCCAGCCAAGACGTGGGTGACGGGGGTCGGGTCGTTTTGCACACGGCACATGTTTTTCTCGACTCCACTCGGTGTGTTCTATTTGAAATATTAGCAATCGGGTGATCCGAGTCGCCCGGGTTGTGTTAATCGATTATGCCCCTATGGCGTAGAAACTCGGGTCAAACAGACTCGGGTCGAATAATCTCTGTGCTCAGGGTGGAAAAATGATTTTTTTGTTAATAACCGATAAAACTACAGCAAAATAGGATTTAAAGTATTTTATGATGGCCTAGTTTAGCTATATTTCCATTTCATTAATCTAAGTTATTCTTTAAAAAAACATGTATGACTGGTACTGGTAGCTGTTATCCTGCAGGACGGTACCAGCACAAATGTGATGTCATCGCTCGTAGCCAACCCCAGCTATGAGGTGGGTTACTTGGGTGGGATCGTTTTGCACACGGCACGTGTATTTGTCGACTCCACTCGCGGTGTTCGATTTGAAATTCTGACGACTCGGGTCACCTGAGTCGCCCGGGTCATGTTAATCGATTATGGCCCTAGTGTTCTGGTAGTGCCTGTAGCTGGTCCCGGGACCCGTCTACGACTCTCTTGTGTAGCTGACTGTGACTCAGCGCTTGTGAGGTGTCCGTAGATCTGCTGACCAGCGCGGGCAACCGCCGCGGTTTCTGTGCTGCCACCTGCCGGGTAAATCCCACATTAGACCGATCGCTCGCTGCAATAGTACGCGGCTTTCCCGCTGGGTGGCGCCACTGCGCTCGACTCACTGCCTCTATTGGATCATCCACGGCCAACACGACGACGTCGCCGCCCGCCGCTTTCCGCGACGCGCGGTCCGACATTATGTCATTTCCGGTCTCGGCCTCGAAGCGGAGGTCGGCCATCTCCGGTAGAGACCTGGCCACCTTCCATCGCGCATTCCGAATGAACCGGTTCTGCTTGGAACGCTTGCGGCACTGTTCACAAGCCTCGGGACCCAGCACGTCGCAGAAGGACGAGTGCAGTCGGGCCGTCGCCAATCGCGTCGCAGTCGGCCCGTATCGCGGGCGAGGACGTGTCGGCCGAGTTGCATCATCGCTCTCGTCGAGTGAGGCGGCGCCCCAGGGCACGGCGGCCCGCCGGCGCCGGGCGGCCTGGGGCGGCCTGGTCGCCGGGCGGTCGCCGACCCGTCTCTGCAGCCTCTCGGCCCGCTTCATGTAGTCGAGCATGCCGCAGACGGTGCCGCCCTGCCCCAGTGAGCGGCCGACTCTCTCGTGGAAGCGGCGCGACCCGCCGAGCGCCGGCCCTCCAACCGCCGCCGCCCCGCCGGCCGCCGCTGTCCCGCCGGCCGCCGCCGTCCTCGCCCCGCCGCCGCCTCCCCGGCTCACCGCCAGCGACAGCTCCAGGAGACTTGGCTCCGTCCTTCTGAACACCATGACTACTGACGTCGACGTATAAGTTTTTACGTCATATTCACACGCCTATGAACTATGGCTGGTTGCTGTCATAACGCTGGCCTCATGCTACGATATCCGATTCAGTTCTAGTATACCTGCTTGTTAAGCTTTCAAAAGCAAAACACTTATTTGGAATTGAAGTGATGTATCCAACTTAGATACTGGTGCCTGTATTTGTTGCTGCATAGCAACTAGAAGGGCAACCAAAGTCAATTTAATAGAACTTGTTACTGTTTAAAGTTGCATAGTCGGATGAAATATCAAATTTTCAAAATCAAACCAATTATCTAGATTTGATTCTAGTTTTCTACATATCTAACTTAGACACTGATGCACTTATTAAGCATTTGTTTCTGCATAGAAGGCAATACTGAGTCAATTTAACAGAACCTGTTACTGCAGAAGTCTATGGTGTCAGAGTTTTTGCAAGCTTGCCAAAACTAATTGTCCATGTTTGCACTCCAAATATCTCAAAAGTTTACCATTTAAAATAAAAGTAACTTTGAACTGATGTAAAGTAGATCCTAGTGATCGATCTAATATATTTATCTCAGAAAAAATCCAGAAATTCAAAACCATCGGACTATGCAACTTTAAGCTTATGGGGTCAGAGTTCGGCCAAGCATGCCAAAATTATCTTTGCATGCTTACACTTCAAATATCTCTGAAGTTACTCATGTTGTGTATCATGGTTACTTCAAACAAAAGTAAGGTAGATTATAGCAATCAATTGGGAGAAACTCAAAACCCTCTTGAATAAACCACGGTGTTATATTGCCTGTGGCTTTATAGTGTTGTGATAGCATGTCGCTAGGCTCATGCCATGCACTGGGTTGTCCACGGCTTTATATATCCGTGGCTGGATAGTGCTGCCCCTACTGCATTTTCATGACATTGGTTTAGTACAATAATACCCGACTACCTCATGTTATCAACTGAATCGTTTATGTGACAAATAAATATTGCTTCTGGTTGCTTTATAGCACTACCAAACAGCGATATCATAACGGTGGCCGCATACTACGATATCTGACTCAGTCATATTATACAGAATTCCTTATGAGCTCATATTTCAATACAATATCGAATGATTATTGCTTATGCTGTTGTGTCCTCAGTAGGTTTTACCACACCGCTTGTTGCTGGGTCCATTTGTATTGTTTACGGGAAGAGCCTTTGACAAAGTGGCTCTCTTCGAACATCGAGGGACTCAAGTACAGACGTTACTGTGACGTCACTAGGGATGGCGAAATGGTATGTGGCACCTATGAAAGAAAATGAGAGAAAAATGATCAGCAATTAATAAACAACATTATTTATTTTATTGTTATTTTTGTTGGTTAGTTAAATTTTTGTTGTTGAGTAAATTTCAACCACAAATAATTAGTCTTTCTCATTCCGCAGTAACTTGACCTATCCTAGTAATGCCGAATAACCAGGCTAGATAGCGACAAGTGTAACTAATTTAAATAATTGATTTGACTGTGCTGAGGTTTGAAACCTGGGTTCAAATCCCAAGACCTGGCACATCGTAAACAAACATTCATCACATTTGAGTCATGAGGATTGATATTCTAGCAACATCTAATGATCTATATGTAAAAAGGCTAAGGCTCGAATCTGTGGCTGTGTAGGCAGGCTATAGTGAAATCAATACAGACAAAGAGAAAGAAAGAGTATAAAGTGCAAAGAAGAAGAGAGAGTCAAGCCCTCTATTTTATTATTTATATGGTTACATGGGTTCATTGTAGAGTATCACCACACCCCTTTCCCCCAATGGGAAACAAGGATTCTTGGCCCTACCAATAGGGATCCAGCATTCCTGGTCCCCATGGCTACCAGTGGTCTGCCCACCACCATCAAGCTGTATGGTCCCATGGCCACTACCAACCTTGACCTTTGAGTGTGGTGATCACTATCCCAGCTGAGAGGGTAGGCCCTGAGTGCCCTCACACCCAGACCTGCCAGCACCACTATGTCTATTTACATCCCACTCAGGCACCACCAGCTCCTACATCTATATACACACACATGCACCTGGTCACGTTCACTGATCAGTAATAGAACATTTGCATTCCCCCCTATGCCGTATATCGGAATAGTTTACATATAGGTTATAGCAAAGATCCTATAACACTAAGACAGCTCACTCCCTATCTCTCCCATGGTAATGTAAATTTTGCAGTGCCACCTTGTGGTGGGTTTGATCAGCCCGGCTGCTAGTTGGTGTTTCACATGTAAACACATACAATTATATTATACATGAGATAGGTAAGTGCTCTGAAATAGCTGTGAACAAATACACATCATCATCAGCATCATCATCATCATTGCCATCATCACACAGCTTTCACATTCATATATACATTGATACATATAATATAGCAACTGTTTAACCAAGAGAACAGCCAGCGCACCAAGTGGTGGGTTTGATCATTTTGATTACACAGTACAGGCTGAGTGAGCTGTCTTAGTTTTATAGGGTCTTTGGTTATAGCGATTTGTCTTGTCCCAAGGACTAAAGCTACAACCGGTCATGCCGAGTCGCAGCTTCAGTTCACCCACCGGAAGTTGGGGATAGTGTCATTTCCGGTCCTATCTTTCACTATAGATCCTATGCTGTAAGCTTACTTTGAACTTATAACCGCATGTCTCCTGATAACCAAACATGGTAGTCATACACGTGTTCCTAATATACATCAATGTAATATTCATAAAGGCACAACACAGTTGGAACAGATCGTATATCTCAAGGTAAACAAAAGCGCCAGCAGAGAAAAGATTGTCTCCTTCATTTCCAGATTCTCTGACAGCAGCTACACACATGTCCTACATGTCACCGCACATTCCGAGCACAAATTGGACTCGTCAGTCATTGACGAGTTCACAACAAACGATGAGTTGCTGTCATCATTGTCACCGATTGACAACCAAGAAGGTACATAAAATACCACTTCGTCTATGTGTGTTCACCAACTCCACCACCTTATGTTGTGCAAGCTGTGCCAGTCCGCAGATCCAACCCTTCCTGGGGCAGCAGCGAAACTCAGAGTATCAATATTATTCAAAAGTGCTAAAACATAGAATGTTCAGTTTGTTTGTCCCACCGACTCCTCATTTGAATATTCATACCGGTGTATGACGTGATTCGCCAGAAGTTTCTCCCAGTTATGCCGCAGTGCTAAATATTGATTTTGGGTTCGGTTGTGCACAATGAACGTCCATTGCTACCAGCGCTTAGCGCCATTGACAATTAGCCTTCGGGAACCAGGGCCACATTCAGGGTCCGTCTTGGAGGCGCCTCGGCAATGATTTTTGGTCTATTTGCATTCAGGGTCCATCTCGGCGACGTCTCGGCGACGCCTCCCTTTTCAGATAGGAGGTAAAAAGCGCCTCGAAAATGGCCGCCGCATGCAGTGGTTTCATCCAATCAGAGCGCAGCATTTCAATTGCAAATGGCCACCGCCTATGGGGGCGGCCATTTTCGAGACAAGAAACTGCCTTTGTGGTTCAGACTAGCGTGACATCACGGGCGCCTCCGAGGCGCCTCCGAGACGGACCCTGAACGCAGCCCTGATTATGCTAAGCCACCGGACGCTGTGGCCGAATCGGTAGAATGCAGGTTTCCCGTGCGGAAGGCCGGGATTTCTAATCCCAACCGAGTCAAAGCAATGACTTATAAAATCGATACGTGTCGCTACCTAGCCTGGTGTGCGGCAGTAATAGGATAGACCAATCGCTGGTTAGGACAATATCAGGATAATGTCACTGAGTGGGATATCAGGTCATGGATGGCAGTGGTGTGGTCTCCCAGTGGGACAGCACTGTAACGTTGCCATGAGTGTGCACTGTCACAAGTCAGTACCTATCCTGATATGACCTTATATGTTGCTAGAACATAAAACAACAATAACATGCACATATATTATGCCAAAAAAGACACTTAATAGCTTGCACTCACTCCATAGTATGGGCACTCACGTCCGCTTACCGAGGTCCCCTCTCTGTTCACGTCCATTTCCAAATCCCAAACAGTACAACTTATGGGCCTGTCACATTATGACGTTTCTCGCAAGCGCGCCGCCAATGCGCAAAATCACTTTTAATCGTTGAGACACGTCAAACTTTTCGGCATCAGTGCAACGTATTGGTAGCGTGCGGCCGACTTTGTGAGAAAAAAAACAAAAAAGTTTGGCATGCCGTCCTGATATGACCTTAGATTTTGATAGGATGTAAAACAACCAAACAAAGCAACAGTTTGGTGCAACGTGTGGGAACGACCCTCACATGCGTGTGGTGTGTGCATAATGTTCGCATAATGTTATTCCAGTGCATCCAATGTCGCCATAATGTTAGCACTCACGCATTGTCGCGCGTCAAAAGTTTTGTACAAACGCAAAACTTCGCCAATTCCCTGATGCGCGCTGCCGACCCTCGCCGACCATTGCCATCCATCAATGAATACCAACGCACGCGTAACGCTTCCTGACGTATCCCAATGTTCCACCAAAAAATCATGTACGTCGACGCACTTTACCGAGCAGCGTCGTAATGTGACAGCACCATTAGTACAAGCAAAGCACCCATGACAGCCCTGTCCGGGTAAACAGCAGGCACAGATCAACAGTGATCAATTCAGTCCCGGCAGCATTAGCACATTGCCCCTTATTAAATACCACACAAACTATATATATATAACTATATATATATATATGTGTAAATAAAGACGGTAGATAATATATATGTACATAGGAACAAAGTAGAGCAAACCCGTGCTAGTAGCATATACATATATAAATATATTGAGACATATACACACATATATACATATGGTAGTGTAGCCTGTGTGGCGGCAGTGGGTTTCCTCCAAAGAAATATGTCAGAATGACTATATGTTTGACATCCAATAGCCGATGATAGAGGCGTTGTTAGATAAAACAAGCTTGACTTTTTTTCAGTTGATAGTACTTTACAGCCATATAATCTAGAAACAAAATAAAGAAAATCCCATGCCAGTATCATATATATAGGTGGTAGATAATACTGTATATGCATATGAAAATAAGAAAACATATCAAAATACAAATACAGTCAGTTCTGGTTAATCCGACACATTCTGTCACATGCCAAAGAATGTTGGATGGCAAATTGTCGGATTAACCAATTTAGACTATTTCGAGTTTGTTTGTGTACTTATTGCATAGCAGGCCTAAATATAACACTTGTTACGATTTGATTGCAATTATACGCTGTCCCCTCTGTTTACACAAGGTATTAAGAGGTGGAGAGACAAGTTGGCCAGCAGCTCCTTTGTTAACAACCATAAAAACAATTTGCAGCTTCCCACTCAATGTCGCCATGACAACAAAGTAAAGCCACTTGGTGTGGCTTTATTAGGTGTGAGAATTGCCACTGAAATAAGGTCTAAATCTGGGATGTTAGTGCTAATTCATGTTTGATGGATTGCAAGTGTCAGATTACGAGAGCTATAGGCATGCTATAGGCATGTTTCTTTTTTTTAAAGCAGTGTCCGTGTCGGAAAGCGAGTGTCCGAATAACCAGAGTAATTAGCATTGATTAGCACCGGGGAAATCCGTTACACCTGAAATCGTGTCGGTAAGCAAAATTGTCACATTAAACAATGTCGGATTAACCAGAACTGACTGTATATATTTATATAAATATATTGTTATCTGCATGTGTGTAGATGGTAGATAATTATAATATGTAAATAGCAACAAAATAATACATTCCCATCCTAGTCTCATAAGTGCCTTTATGTGTATATATGTATATATATATATATATATATATATATATACACACACACAAATATATATACACACTTATATATATACCGTTCCCTATATATATATATGGTAGGCAACACCTTATGTACATATAAAGAAAACCACATGTTATTCACCACACCATGCTATTCTCTCATTCACGGTTATACATTAATGTACTACAAATCTAGTTACAAATACCAACACGGTGGCGCCACCTGCACCTCAGCGTCGGGTCACCACCGCCTGCATCTTTTTTTTTCTTGAAGATTTATACTGCCTATTCTGGATAAGCCTGAATAGACTTGTTTTCACCATTAGACAGTTTGTCGATAGAAAGCCTGAACCTACACTGAACCAAGGGATTTTTAACCTCCCACACTACATAGACATGGTATGAGAGTAACTGCCCTTTGATGACACTGTGAGTTATCCACAGCAGTGGAAATCCAAATTGGCAGAGGTGGGGGCAGGGGGAATCGAACCACCGACCTTCAGGTTAGAAGTCTGACCTAGAAAAAAGTCAGACACTCTAACCACTCCGCCACAGAGAACACCACGTCTGGCCCTTTATGGCTGCCATTACGGGCTAAAAGCTTGCGTAATGCCGCACCGGATGTGTTCAATAAGCCCATGGTAATTCTCTCAGCTCTCTTCAGCTTGTCAGTAGCTAATTCCTCCCGCAGCCCCACACACTGATATGACCTTAGATTTTGCTAGGACGTAAAACAACAAACAAAACAAACCGTAGACAGGGCTGCTAAACTACACCATGGTTGGTTGGTTGTTGGAGTTTTATGTCCTGGCAACATCTAAGGTGATATCAGGATGGGTACTGACTTGTGACATTGCGCGCTTATTGCGACTTTTATAGTGCTGCCCCACTGGGAAATCAGGCCATCAGCACCATGACCTGATATCCCACTAAGTCATATTTTCCTGACACTGAGCTAAACAGTCCATACCCTATCCTATTATTATTAGTAATGCCGAGCGCCAAGCTAGGAAGCGACAAGTATCAATTTTGTAAGTCATTGGTTTGAATCGACAGGGAAGCGAACTCCCGATCTCCTGCACGGGAGGCCTGCGCTCTACCGATTCGGCCACCGCGGCCGGTCGATTAGCATTAATCCAAGGCAATTAGCCAAGTGTGCTGTAATTATAACGCAATGTACCGCCATTACCGCCACTACATCCGTCGTTATCACACACCACAATTGCATGTTGAATGAAAACCCGGGGATTTATTGAATAGCCCGAACACTAAGCTGCTGAAGCCCCGGTGTAATGATTTCAATTTACCCCCTTTCCAAGTTCCCCCCGGGAATCTGAAAACGTTTTTAATTTCCCTCCCGTGAAATTGAAAACGTTTTCAGATTCCCGGGAGGGAAATTAAAAACCGTTTTCAGATTCCTCCCCCTATTTTCAAATTCCCCCTTCCGGGAATTTAAAATTGTTTAAAAAAACTTTTAAAAACATTTTAAAATTCAGACCTATAATATTTTTTTCTTAGCCATCTTGGAGACTTTGTGTGTCATTTGGGGTGAACTATGTTTTGTTGTACTAGTAATAATTTCCATTATGCTATTCTCTGTGTATTATTATATTTGTCATGAAACTTTTTAAAAATAAAGAAAATTCCCCCAAAAATGGGGGGAGGGAAAGTTAAAACAAGGGAGGGAAAATGAAAACGTTTTCAAATTCCTGTGGAAAGAATTTGAAAACATTTTCAAGTTCCCATGGGAGAACTTCAATCAGGGAGGAAGTTGAAATCTTTACACCGGTCACATAGCCGTTAGTGGACGTAGTGATCCGTAGGATAGATTAACGTGGGTCAAAAGTGGTGTAAGTACGTTAAACTACATTGAAATACGTTAAGGTACGGCCCTTTTGCCACCGAATGATACAGATAAATACGTTATGGTATGGATGCTAGTACGTTCAACTACGTTCAACTACGTTCAACTCCATTCAACTATTTTCAACTACGTTATCCTCCACTACGCTCAACTATATTCAACTATGTCCACTAATGACAATGTGATCACAGCATGCGCGACGTGGAACGGCCAGTGTTTTGTGTGGGTCAAAGTATGCTAGAGTATGCTAGACCACTGGTAGCCATGGGCACCAGGAATGCTGGATTCCTATTGGTAGGGCCAAGAATGCTTGTTTTGGAGGAAGGGGGTGGGGTTATACTCTACAATGAACCCACGGAACCATATAAATAATAAACCAGAGGGCTTGACTCTCTCTTCTTCTTTACACTTTATACTCTTCCTTTCTCTTTGTTTGTATTGATTTCACTATGGCCTGCCTACAGAAACACAGATTCGAGCTTTAGCCATTTTACAATCCTTTGAAAAAAGGTTTGTGCGCCTCTAGAGCACATTCCGTTTTATCATCGGCTATTGGACATCAAACATATGGTCATTCTGACATATTTCTTTGGAGGAATCCTGCTCCCGCCACATAGGCTACTCTTTCTGATAAGCAACAAGGGATCTTTTATATGCACTTTCCCACCGACAGGAGAGCACATACCACAGCCTATGATGAACCAGTTGTGGACCACTGGTTGGAATGGAAAATAATGCAAACTGCAAATGTGTCCAGTGAGCAGGATCGATCGGATGATCCAACCCTTCACAGGTGGACACTCTACCGCCTGAGCTACGTCTCGCTCCCTCGCTTCATCCGTTGAAAGCATAAACGTTTCTAAATCAAAACACTCATCTAGATTTGATCCTACATATCTAATTTAGATATGGTGTACTTATTAAGCATTTGTTGTTGCATAGAAGGGAATACTAAGTAAATTTAACAGAACCTGTTACTGCTAAAGCCAATAGGGTTAGAGCTTTGACAAGCGCACCAAAATTAATTTTGCATGTTTACACGTATCTCCAAATATTTCTACTTATCAGGCAAATATCTCCAAAGTTAACCATTTTAAAACCAAGTTACTTCAAGTTAATGGAAGGTAGATTATAACGATCAACCTAATCTATTTATCTCAGAAAATGATTAAATATAATCCCTATGGCACTTCAACCACAACCATTACTTGGCCAACAACTAATATGGCCCTCCAGCACTATACTACTACTGCATCTCACAATGTAAATAATGGCTGGCGCACACCTCCCGTTTACGATTCGCGCACTAAAACTGACTGCGACTCATGACCTGTTTATGACTTAAAACTGGCCGATTCATTTTTCGAATCTCATAAGATTCCAGTTTTAAGCCCTAAAACTGAGTTTTAAGTCGCGAATCACAAGGCTCTGGTGTGCTAGGGGTCGCACACCTAATGACTAAAACTCAAACTTAGTCGCGAAACGGGCAGTTTTAGGTCATAAACGGGAGGTGTGTGCCAGCCATTACATGGCGGTTTCTGACAGACTGGGGTCAGAGGTCATGTACATTGTGCTGGCTATTCAATAGCTGAGCAGCACAACACATGTTTTCAACACATGATCATTACACAGATTGCATTTGACCCACTTTACCCACGTGTACGCAGCACAGTTCTCCAATAGGAGGATAGGTTAAGGACTGGTTCGCACACTGTCAGGATAATGTGACCATTTGGTATATCGGGTCATGGTGTCAGTGGCTTTGTCTCCCAGTGGGACTGCACTGTAATGTCACTATGACTAGTATGAGTGCGCACAAGTCAGTACATGTCCTGATATGACTTTAGATGTTGCTAGGACGAAAAACAACAACAAGGAATCCAGTACTGAACCGGTTCAGAATAACACCTGCATTTATATACTCCAAGAGAAATGAGACAAATTAATGAGTTGTAACCTGTAAATATTGTAACACACATTATACGTACAAACACCAAGGATATATGTCCTTGTTTGTCTGTTGTGGATTTGCGTCCTAGCGACATCTAAGGTCACTTCAGGATGGGTACCGACTTGTGACAGTGCGCACTCATGGCGACGTTATAGTGCTGCCCCATTGGGAGACCACGCCGCTGGCACAATGACCCAATTTCCCACTTGGTTACATTATCCTGATACCGAGTTAACCAGTCCTTGTCCTATCCTAATAATACTAAGCACCAGGATAGGTTGTGGCAAGTATAAATTGCGTAAGTCATTGGTTTGACTCAGCTGCGATTTGAATATATATGACAAGCCAGTTTGTGCTCTTACCAATTCGACCACCGCGTCTAATATTCAAGGATATATTATAGTCCTATAATTCTGAAGAAATAGAAATGTAAGTAACCATATTACAGAGATAAAACCAGAAGACTTCATCAAATCTCGCCAATGGGATGTCAATTGTTAATACTATAAGGTATATCCGCATACGTATGCACCATGAGCATCAGTATTACCTCATGTCTAGAACAAGCATACGAAGATCTCCAGTTTGAACATGACTCTCATTGGCTGATCTCCAAATCCTTTGAAAAGTTCTGTGTAATTGATTCCTTTGATATGAAGAGGCATACATGAGGATTTTTTGGGGGGTAAGGTATTTATTCATCTGAATATGACATTTGACAGCGCCGGAGCACTGGTCTTCCAGCCATCTTACTATTGGAATTGACAGTCTAAATAATCTACATTGGATCAGTGCTGTATTAGTTACAGTACCGATCCTGTAGGATGAAAGGAGTGGCTCCTGCTGTATAATGTACAACACCAGTCACTGTAGTTCATGCAAAAATTGGGAGCAGCACCGAGTAGGATTCACTAACACATCAAAACCAGCTAAGTCCTTGCCTGCTGCATCATTCCGGATTTTCAATATGATGTCATATAGTCGGGAGGAGCGCCTTCGCCACTAAATCACCCATGGTCTCAATATTCAGTCTATGGTTCTATTGAAAAGTGCGCATGCGCAGCGCAGGAACAAATTGCCACAACAAAATGCATTGAGTATCTTTCAGTAATTTACAGAAAGTCGTGCAATAATGTTCTCTCATTAAAATGCACAGTACTAATTTAACTAATTAATCAATCAAATGAACACGCCCCAAACAAACGGGGATGGCCGAATGATTTAGAGCGTCCGTCTCCCGTGTTGGTAGACCGTGGGATCGTGGGTTCGAACCCAGGTTGAGTCAAACCGATGACTTAAAAATTGATACTTGTCATTCCCTAGCCAGGCGCTCGGCATTATTAGGATAGGGCAAGGTCTGGTTGGCTCAGTGTCAGGATAATGTGACTGAGTGGGATATTAGGTCATGGTGCTGGTGGCCTGGTCTCCCAGTGGGGCAGCACTATAAAGTCGCTATGAGTGTGCACTGTCACAAGTCGGTACCCATCCTGATATGACCTTAGATGATGCTAGGACGTAAAACAACAACAAACAAACAAAAACACGCCCCATGTCATTTTAACAGTATTAGATTTCACATCTCATCTAAAGCATTGTTTGGGTGCATTAGTTCACTAAGCAGGGGAAATTTCAATCGTGGACACTTGGTCTTCCTCATTCCACTGCCAGTTGACTATCCTTGTAATGCAACATTCCAGGCTAGGTAGCGACAAGTATAACTTTTTTAATTCATTGGGTTGACTCGGCTAGGGTTGGAATCCAACGACCTACCAAAATGGGATACGGACGCTCAATTCATTCGGCCAAATCGTCTGTTCAAAAGCAAATTCCTATTTAAATCATATTTGTCTGCCTTACATGTTTCGAAGACTGAATGACATCTATTTGTGGCCAAAACACAGAAAAGGAAGAAATCACAAAATAATACATGTAATTAGTTACTCCAATTACTGAGTCATAGACACACCATTCGTACAGCACTGGCACCAGTGGTGCCCTTTGTATGACACACCATCGCACCTACGCCCATTAATTTAGGCTATATATTTATAATATATATATTTATTAGTGACAACTGACTCCTTGCAGTAGTTGGTTAGTGAGGTAAGACGTCGATGAGGGCGCCACCAGTCAATACTATGCAGAGGCGGGTACATTGCACTGTCACAAGTCGACACCAGTCCTGATATGTTGCTAGGATGTAAAGCTCCAACAAACAACTGGGTAATATAAGTGCACAATCCCCTGTGCCAAATCCTTGGAGCCAGCTATGTTTTGGAAATCAGAATTATCGCTTTTCAAAATTAAAGTAGTCAGTGCCATGTTTTATAGGTGCGCCGTTTTTAAATAGATTTATAGGAACTTCACCAGAATGCTTTAAAATCTAACTGACCATTGCCGCGTAGACAAGAGCTGTATCATATAATCACGTGGTGTGTGGTGACCTATATTCCTTCTAAGCCCCTGTGTCAACTAATTGAACTAACCTCATATCTCTCCACCTCGCGGAGACCAGACGGGATGGCCGAATGAGTTGAGCGTCCGTCACCCGTTTTGGTAGATCGTGGGATTTGAACTCCTGATCGAGTCAAACCAATGACTTAAAAATTGATAGTTGTCGCTTCCTAGCCAGTCGCTTGACATTATTAGGATAGGGCAAGGACTGGTTGGCTCAGTGTCAGGATAATGTAACTGAGTGGGATATCAGGTCATGGTGCTGGTGGCCTAGTCTCCCAGTGGGGCAGCACTATAAAGTCACCATGAGTGTCCACTGTCACAAGTCGGTACCCATCCTGATATGAGCTCAGATGTTGCCAGGACGTAAAACTCCAACAAGAACTCCACTTTTTGAATCCTTAAATTTCAGAGTGTTAGGAGCTATCCACATATACTCATATAGTAGTACTCTACTGCTGTTGTCAATCCAGGGAGGTCTACACTTCTGCGCCACAACAGCCAGGCACACCACACCGTCAATCAGCCAACGCTGCCACACACACAGCACACACCATTCCCACAATGCAACAGGTTCCCGGCCAAGCGAATCCAGTATATGTTCCGTGCGTCTAAGAAAGGGCGGTTATTAGATTTAACAGTGTCGTCTGCTGGTTACAAATGTCGTCTGTTTAAATTGGTGTGCGTTTGTATTGATTAAATTCGCGCCAATTTCTATGTGGGGCTGAAAGTCGTCTGCTCTCGTGTGTGTATGTGTAGTGATTAGGTCAGTTCTGGATCAATCTGCCTAGGCTTCATCAACTCATCACAGCTCCGCCCTGTTATGACCTTAGATGTTGCCCGGACGTAAAACTCCAACAACCAGCCAACCAACTCATCACAGCTTCTTTTCCCAATGTAAGTTAAAGCTGTTGCACAGGAGACGCGGTGGTCGAATCGGTAGAGCGCAGGCTTCCCATGTGGAAGGTTAATAGTTCGAATCCTTGTCGAGTCAAGCCGATGACTTATGAGATTGATACTTGTCACCACCTAGCCTGGGTCTCCACATTAGTAGGATCGGAGAAGGACTGGTTAGCACAGTATTATGATAATGTGACTGTGGGATATTGGGTCAGCCATAAAGTCGCCATAAATGCACAATGCCACAGGTCGGTGCTGGTCCTGATATGGTTTTAAACAGCAATAACAACAGTTAAAGCTGCACAGTCTGTTTAAAGTATCACATATTTTAAAACCAAAACAATAATCTAATTGTTATTCTACACATCTAACTTAGATACCAATGCACTCTGCACACATACACACACATATATATATGTAAATATATATAACTCATGGGGTTATATTCTATAATGATTACTTAGCTTAATGATTAATTATCAGATATATAATTGACGTGATTCTATTTTATAATGATTGATTATCAGACATACCCACATAAATCAAGAACTCATGCCATTCTCGTTTTATAGCGAAACGCTTCTGTTAAAGCTGCATAGTCCGATGAAGAATCAAATTTTCAAAACCAAAATAATTATCTAGATTTGACTCTACATATCTAACTTAGATACCGATGCACTTATTAAGAATTTGTTGCCAAATAGAAGGGAATACTGAGTTAATTTAAAAGAACCGGTTACTGCAGAAACCTATGGTGGAAGAGATTTGGCATGCTTGCCAAAATTAATGTGGCATGTTTGCACTTCAATTTCTCAAAAGCTAACCATTTAAAATAAAAGCTACTTCAAATTAAAGTAACGTAGATTATAACAATCAATTTAATACATTTATCTCAGAAAATGACGGAAACTCAAAACCATCGAACCATCCAACTTTAAGAAGTCTTCACTGTTATATATATATATATATATATATATACATGTAGGAGGGGGCAGACAAACACAGAAACTAATAGGCGAATATAGTTAGTTATATTTGGCTTATATCATCGCACCGTAACCATGACTCAACCGTAACCATATTTGGCTGGGCAACCCGCCCTCAATCAATCAATAGTTCCATCCTCTAGTCGAGGGTTGGATGCAATGGTTCTCCACTTGTCCCGATGGTGTGCTGTTCTGATAGACTGTGAATAATTCAAGCCTGTCCACTGTGAAATATTTGTAAACCATGATGTTCTTGGTCTCCCTCTCCCTCTGCTGCCATTCACCTTCCCTTCCAACAATGTACGGTATATTGAACTCTGACGAATGATGTGGCCAAAATAAATAAGTTTCTTTGTCTGTATAGTGGCAAACAAGCTTTTCTTATTTTTAATTTTTCTGAGAACTTCTTTGTTGGTGATCTTCTTTGTCCATGATATTTTCATCATCCTTCGATAAGTCCACATCTCAAATGCTGCTAAACGTTTGTACATTTTCTTAGAGATTGTCCATGTCTCTGCCCCATACATTAGAGTAGACCACACATAACACTGAAGAATACGCTTCCTTGTTTGTATTAATATCTTACTTGATGTTAACACTCTATACATTTTGGAGAATGTTGTTCGGGCTATTGTTATCCTTCTTTTAATTTCTTCCTCACATCTCCCATCATTTGTAATCTTTTGTCCGAGATATATGAATTCGGATACTTGTTCTATGTTTGTGCCATTTATGATTATATTGACGTTTGGTTTATCTGTCTTTTTACTTATAACCATTGTCGAACCCCTGTCGAACTCCTCGTTTAATCATAACTTCATCCGATAGGCCCTGCTCCATTTTTATAAATGCACGTTGTGTCCAGTATATGTTCACAATTAGTTTAATGTCTTTGCCATTGACACCAATATCTTGTAAACATTTGATTAACAGTTCATGATTGACTCGGTCGAAGGCCTTCTCATAGTCAATAAAGCAGGCATAAACATCCTGGTTCACTTCACAATAACGTTCACAAATCATTCTCATATTGAAAATCCCTTCACGTGTACCTCTTCCAGATATAAACCCATAATAATAATAATAATAACAATAATAAGCGATCAAGGCTACTCAGACATAGTGTAGCATAAGCATCAAGACCATAACAATAACATAAGTGAAATAGCAATAATCAAGTTATAATACCTAAAAAAAAAAAAGAATTGAGAACAGGACAGGAGCAGGTGTTGCCCGGTCGAGGCGAGCGAGGGAAAGGCCGAGGTGCTACAGGGAGGGGCCCGAGGAAAGGTGGAGTGGTGGCGCCACCTGACGGATTCGAACCCAAACGGTCAATAGTTACATACCAACTTACGACAAGGGAACTCTGCACCCCTCCCTACACCAGTATATCCTAGATATACGCATGTATATATATGCCCATATATACACGCCGGAGACGATGGCCGAATCGGCGGAGCGCAGGCCTCCAATGCGGAAGGTGATCAGGAATTCGAATCCCAGCCGAGTCAAACCAAGGACATATTAAATTAATACTTGTCGCTACCTAGCCTGGTGTAATAATAGGATAGGACAATGACTGGTTCGCATGGTAGCAGGATAATGGGACTGTGTGGGATATTGGATCATGGTGCTAGTTAGATAAAAGATCCACCCCGTACTTGTAGTACAGGGGTGAATACCAGCCCTATATAAAAACGGTCGAAAAAGCGGGGAAATGAAATCAGAGCCTAAATTCACAATCTAAGAAGCAACATTTATTCTTTGTATATGTCTTCATATTTCCCCGCTACCTTTGAGTTGAATAATATAATAAAACATTTAGTTTAATAACATTTAAAAGTGAAATCGACGCCGTTCTACAGCCGCCATCTTGTCTTTTTGCATTCTCGCCCATTTCACCAACTCCTTGCCGATATAAGTAACCATTTGACACTGGTGCCAGGCATTCTACTTCCTGTTTCATACTAAAGCTATTTTCGCCCGTATTTAGACTACGTTGTCGTTCACCCCTGTACTGTAAGTATGTGGTGAATCTTTTATCTAGGTGTTAGTGGCCTGGTCTCCTAATGGGGAAGCACTATAAAATCGCATGAGTGTGCACTGGCAGAAGTCGGTACCCGTAATGATATCACCTTAGATGTTACTAGGACGTAAAACAACAACACCAAGCAAACAGCATATACACACACTTATATAGACGTTATACTTAGACCCCCCATTGCGCTAGTACTACTCGACTGACTAGTCTGCCCCCTGGTGGGTTCCGGTGGCAACACACAGAAGCTGCTTACGTCAGCTCAGCCTCCGAGAGCTCGCTATAAGTTGATCACTGACTGTCAGAGCCGCCTGGTGGGTTAGAAGCGAACTAAAACAAAACCACTCTATTGCGGTTCATTAGTGTGCTGTGCACCTGCTACTTTGGTACTTAGGTACTTTCTGCGGCGCCGAATGGCACTAGTGTCATATGAAGTTGTTTCAGTTCTTGTTGACCGGGCGTGGTAGCACAATTGGTAGAACGTGGGCCTTGGGTGCGGGAGATCGGGAGTTCGGCTCCCGGTCAAGTCAAACCAATGACTTATAATTATCAAATTGATACTTGTCACTTCCTAGCCTGGCGCTCAGCATTATTAGGATAGGGCAATGACTGGTTGGCTCAGTGTCAGGATAATGTGACTGAGTGGGAGATCAGGTCATGGTGCTGGTGACCTGATCTTCCAGTGGGGCAGCACTATAACAGTCACCATGAATGTGCACTGTCGCAAGTTGGTACTCGTCCTGATATGACCTTAAATGTTGCCAGGACCCAAAACTCCAACAAGCAACCGACCTTCATTCCCATCATCCGTGTTACTTCCCTTCCTGTCAAACACTTTACTCCAATTCCTGTCACTTCCTACAGTTCCCTTCATTCCTTCTACTCCCCTTCCTGTCACACACCTGTCACATCCTACAGTTCCCTTCATTCCTTCTACTCCCCTTCCTGTCACACACCTGTCACATCCTACAGTTCCCTTCATTTCCCTCTACTCCCCTTCCTGTCACACACCTGTCACATCCTACAGTTCCCTTCATTTCCCTCTACTCCCCTTCCTGTCACACACCTGTCACATCCTACAGTTCCCTTCATTTCCCTCTAATCCCCTTCCTGTCACACACCTGTCACATCCTGCAGTTCCCTTCATCCATTCTACTCCCCTTCCTGTCACACACCTGTCACACCCTACAGTTCCCTTCATTCCCTCTACTCCCCTTCCTGTCACACACCTGTCACATCCTACAGTTCCCTTCATTCCTTCTACTCCCCTTCCTGTCACACACCTGTCACACCCTACAGTTCCCTTCATTCCCTCAACTCCCCTTCCTGTCACACACCTGTCACACCCTACAGTTCCCTTCATTCCCTCTACTGCCCTTACTGTCACACACCTGTCACATCCTACAGTTCCCTTCATTCCTTCTACTCCCCTTCCTGTCACACACCTGTCACATCCTACAGTTCCCTTCATTTCCCTCTACTCCCCTTCCTGGCACACACCTGTCACATCCTATAGTTCCCTTCATTTCCCTCTACTCCCCTTCCTGTCACACACCTGTCACATCCTGCAGTTCCCTTCATTCCCTCTACTCCCCTTCCTGTCACACACCTGTCACATCCTACAGTTCCCTTCATTTCCCTCTACTCCCCTTCCTGCCACATGCCTGTCACATCCTACAGTTCCCTTCATTTCCCTCTACTCCCCTTCCTGTCACACACCTGTCACACCCTACAGTTCCCTTCATTTCCCTCTACTCCCCTTCCTGTCACACACCTGTCACTTCCTACAGTTCCCTTCATTCCCTCAACTCCCCTTCCTGTCACACACCTGTCACATCCTACAGTTCCCTTCATTTCCCTCTACTCCCCTTCCTGTCACACACCTGTCACATCCTACAGTTCCCTTCATTTCCCTCCACTCCCCTTCCTGTCACACACCTGTCACTTCCTGCAGTTCCCTTCATTCCCTCTACTCCCCTACCTGTCACACACCTGTCACATCCTACAGTTCCCTTCATTCCCTCTACTCCCCTTCCTGTCACACACCTGTCACACCCTACAGTTCCCTTCATTCCCTCTACTCCCCTTCCTGTCACACACCTGTCACACCCTACAGTTCCCTTCATTCCCTCTACTCCCCTTCCTGTCACACACCTGTCACACCCTACAGTTCCCTTCATTCCCTCTACTCCCCTTCCTGTCACACACCTGTCACATCCCTTCATTCCCTCTACTCCCCTTCCTGTCACACGCCTGTCACATCCTACAGTTCCCTGCATTCTCTCTACTCCACTTCCTGTCACACACCTGTCACTTCCTACAGTTCCCTGCATTCTCTCTACTCCCCTTCCTGTCACACACCTGTCACACCCTACAGTTCCCTTCATTCCCTCTACTCCCCTTCCTGTCACACACCTGTCACATCCTACAGTTCCCTTCATTTCCCTCTACTCCCCTTCCTGTCACACACCTGTCACATCCTACATTTCCCTTCATTTCCCTCTACTGCCCTTCCTGTCACACACTTTACTCCACTTCCTGTCACATCCTACAGTTCCCTTCATTCCATCTACTCCCCTTCCTGTCACACACCTGTCACATCCTGCAGTTCCCTTCATTCCCTCTACTCCCCTTCCTGTCACACACCTGTCACATCCTACAGTTCCCTGCATTCTCTCTACTCCCCTTCCTGTCACACACCTGTCACATCCTGCAGTTCCCTTCACTCCCTATACTCCCCTTCCTGTCACACGCCTGTCACACCCTACAGTTTCCTTCAGTCCCTCCACTCCCCTTCCTGTCACACACCTGTCACACCCTACAGTTCCCTTCATTTCCCTCTACTCCCTTCCTGTCACACACCTGTCACATCCTACAGTTCCCTTCGTTCCCTATACTCCCCTTCCTGTCACACACCTGTCACACCCTACAGTTCCCTTCATTTCCCTCCACTCCCCTTCCTGTCACACACCCATCACATCCTGCAGTTCCCTTCATTCCCTCTACTCCCCTTCCTGTCACACACCTGTCACATCCTACAGTTCCCTTCATTCCCTCTACTCCCCTTCCTGTCACACACCTGTCACATCCTGCAGTTCCCTTCATTCCCTCTACTCCCCTTCCTGTCACACACCTGTCACACCCTACAGTTCCCTTCATTTCCCTCTACTCCCCTTCCTGTCACACACCTGTCACACCCTACAGTTTCCTTCATTCCCTCCACTCCCCTTCCTGTCACACACCTGTCACATCCTACAGTTCCCTTCATTTCCCTCTACTCCCCTTCCTGCCACATGCCTGTCACACCCTACAGTTTCCTTCATCAGCTTTACTTCCCTTTCTGATACAAATCTGACCTCTCTTCCTGTCATCCATTCCTGGCTCACAACTAGGTGCCTGTAGTCTTTATTTCCCCGGCAGGGCGCCATGCAGGTTGGTAGACAGACTCAACTTCTCAGTTCTAAAAAGGACCGCTTCATTAAAGTTGCATAGTCTACATAACCAACTTAGACACTGGTGCACTTATTAAGCATTTGTTGCTGCATAGAAGGGCATAATAAGTCAATTAATAGAACCCGTTATTTCTTAAGTCTATGGTGTCAGAGTTTTGGCGTGCTTGCCAAAATTATTTTGGCATGTTTTGATGTCAAATATCTCCAAACTTAGCCATTTAAAACTACAGTTACTTCGTCCTACCCAGTACTCGGCATTACTCGGATAGGGAAAGTAGTGGTTAGCTCAGTGTCAGGATAATGTGACTGAATGGGATAGCAGGTGCTGGTGGCCTGGTCTCCCAGTGGGGCAGCACTATAAAGTCGCCATGAACGCGCACGATGACGCAATATTCGCCTCAGTCACAGTATCTTGACTCTTAGGCCAACCAGCTCTATTCCTCTCTACAGCGCACTGTCTAATGATGGAAGGACCAGTGTCCATAGAGGATTTCCATCACCACCCTGTCCTCTGACGGCAGTGGCAAGAACTAAAGTTGCCGGTAGCATCTTAACATATAGCATGTTCAGTGGTAAAGGCTTTCTAGAAGACTTCCACCACCCTGCCCTCTGACGGCAGTGGAAAGAACTAATGTTGTCGATAGCATCTTAACATATAGCATCTTCAATGGTAAAGGCTTTCTAGAAGATTTCCACCACCCTGCCCTCTGATGGCAGTGGCAAGAACTAATGTTGTTGGTAGCATCTTAACATATAGCATCTTCAGTGGTAAAGGCTTTCTAGAAGATTTCCACCACCCTGCCCTCTGACGACAGTGGCAAGAACTAATGTTGTCAGTGGCATCCTACCATATCTCATGTTCAGTGGTAAGTTGTATAGAGGATTCCCACCACCCTGCCGTCTGATCTAAGGGGCAAGAAGCAATGTTTACTGCAATATGAGGTGGCACAAATTGAATCTAGTCATGCAACGATAGCAAGCGACAATGAAACTAAATAAATCGAGTATCAAATAACCATAAAGATCACTCACTTTGTAGATGATGAACGAAAAGCCCGTAATTTGTGGCAATTCTGCGAGTTCATGTGACATAAGAGAGAATGACACACTGGAGACACACATGCTCACTGGATACACACGCCGACTGGAAAGACACGCGGGATTTAAACACACATACAAACTGGAGACACACATATATAGGAGGGGCACACATTCTGGGAACACCCATATATGAGGGACATACATACTGGGGACACCCATTTATGAGGGGCACACACATTGGGGACACACATATATGAGGGACACACATATATGAGGGACACACATAATGGGGACACCCATATATGAGGGGTACACACATTGGGGACACACATATATGAGGGCCACACATATATGAGGGACACATATATGAGGGACACACATATATGAGGGACACACATACTGGGGACACACATATATGAGGGGTACACACATTGAGGACACACATATATGAGGGACTCACATATATGAGGGACACACATACTGGGGAAACACATATACGAAGGACAGACAAACTGGGGACAAACTGGGGACACACATATACGAGGGAGACACATATAGATGAGGGACACACATACTGGGGACACACATATATGAGGTACACACACACTGAGGACACCCATGAAGGAGGGACACACACACTGGGGACACATATATACGAGGGACACACATACACGGTGGGACATCCACACTGGGGATACCCATACACGAGGGACACCCATATATGAAGGACACCCATATACGAGGGACACACCTACTAGGGACACTCATATGCAAGGGACACACATATATAAGGGACACACATACTGAGTACACACATAAACAAGGGACATGCATACTGAGTACACCCATATATACAAGGGACACACATATTGAAGACACTCATATATAACGTACAGACATACTGTGAATACCCATATAGGAGGAACACACATACTGGGGACACACATATATAAGGTACACACACATACAAAGAACACACATAGTGGGAACACAGATATACAAGAGATGCATATATATAAGGCACACACTTATACAAGGGACACACATACAGGGAACACACATATATAGGGTAAACACATATACAAGGGACACACATACTGGGACTACACATATACAAGGGACACACATACTGGGGACACACATATATAAAGTACACATATATACAAGGGACACACATACAGAGAACACACATATACAAGGCACACACATATATAAGACACATACTTATACAAGGGACACACATACTGGGACCACACATATACAAGATAAACACATACTGGGGACACACATATACAAGGTAAACACATATACAAGGGACACACGTACTGGGGACACACATATATAAGGGACACATATATACAATGAACGCAAATACTGGGACCACACACATACAAGGGACACAATATATAAAGGACACATACATACAACGGACACACATACAGGGAACAAACATATACAATGGACACACATACTGGGAACACACATATATAAGAGAGGCATATATACAATGGACACATATACTGGGAACACAGATATACAAGGGACACACATATACAAGGGACACCCATACAGGGAACACACATATACAATGGACACACATACTGGGGACACACATATACAATGGACACACATTCAGGGAACACACATATACAAGGGAGACACATACAGGGAACACACATATACAAGGGACACACATACAGGGAACACACATATACAAGGGAGACACATACAGGGAACACACACATACAAGGGACTCACATATTGGGGACACACATATATAAAGGACACACATATAGAAGGGACACCCACAGGGAACACACATATACAAGGGACACACATATACAAGGGACACCCATACAGGGACACACATACAAGGGACACACATGTACAAAGGACATACATACAGGGAACACACATATATAAGGGACACACATATACAAGGGACACACCTACTGGATACACACCCGATATCAGCAGCCTCGGCTGTAGACGGGAACCAGCACGGTAAACTAACAAGACGCTGCAGTTACCATCCTTGTGGATGTGCTCGGTGACGTGTTAGTACAAGGGTTCCTAGAATTACATGCAATAACTGCGCACTGGTGAAGGTGCATTGTGTGTGAAATGTGCCACTATTCTACATTTCCTGTTTACAGATAGTTGATTGGTTGTTGGAGTTTTACGTCCTGACAACATATAAGGTCATATCAGGATGGGTACTGACTTGTTGTAAAAATATGCGGATTTTCGGTTAAGAATTATATATTGGCAGAGAGCATTATTATCCTTGGATGCTGGAGTGGGACTGATAGTATGTAAACTAAAAGTAAACTAAAGTCAACAAAAGTCCACTCCCATTGTACATGATGCTGAGTGAGGTAAACTATATGTTATCTACTAAGAGTGGAGTTGATGGAAATGTACATGATGCTGAATAGAGTAAACTATCTGTTATATATGATGTTTGGAGTTAATGAAAAGAGTTCCTTTGTAAGAAACAGTACATGATGGTTGAAATGTTCTCTTGGTGTTCATAAAGAATACAAAAGAGGAAAAGAAAGATTTTACTATATAGAAATCTGTAACTGTTGCAACATCCTGTCCACCCAAGACCACCAACTGACCCACCAGCCTCATTAGCATATGTATAGAGTGCACCACCTGCAGATGGCTTGAGTGACAGCCCCTAATGGGGTGGTCACCCACCCAGTCTGTGGGGGAGGTGTCTCATTGGCTGGTTGGGGAATGTCTGGTCACCTGACTCTCTTGGCCTATCCTGACCCACACACTAGTCTCAGCTAATTGATTATTCATGAGTTTGCTTCAGACACACTGAAGGAAAATCACTCTCATCCTGGCTCTTGAGTGAGACAGACCAACTTCTGAGCAGGACCCCAGACACTCTGTCTGATGCTATCAAAATTCAGCTATTCAAATTGAGTGTATCCACAGCCATAGGACTCCTGTCCCATGGGTTGTAGGCACTGGTTCAACATACAGGCTAAAGTGACTATGAGACATAGTGTGGGCAGTATAGGAGGAGTACAGGTGCTAGGTCACATGTAAGGGGGATGACAGGAGTTGCTGCCAATAAAGCACAACTTATTCACTGTTCATCCTTGTGACTAGTTTTCCTTCCTCTTTCCAGACATGGTTAAATTGATTAGGCTAATTGCATCACAGGTGAAATGAAGGGGGAGAGTTTTGTAATCACATAGGGTTCTCACAGCGGCAGAGACCCGTGTTTTTATATTGTGACAGTGCACACTCATTGTGACTTTATAGTGCTGCCCCACTGGGAGATCAGACCGCCAGCACCATGACCTGATATCCCACTCAGTCACATTATCCTGACACTGAGCCAACTAGTCATTGCCCTATCCTAATAATGCCGACCGATATTTTGGCGTTTATGGGGTTTTGCGCCTGAACTCTTTCTTTCTTTGTTTGTCATGGGGAAATGAAAGGAAGGGCATTCATCACCGACGACCGCGGTATGGTCACGAGGAAGAACCCAGTTCCAACCCCACCACCACCATCGCTTCCTTAGGCGCGCTCCCCACGGATACGACGTGCGAGCTGGATGTCTTTGGGCATGATGGTCACACGCTTGGCGTGGATGGCACACAAGTTGGTGTCCTCGAAAAGACCCACCAGGTAAGCCTCGCTCGCCTCCTGGAGAGCCATGACGGCAGACGACTGGAAGCGCAGGTCGGTTTTGAAGTCCTGAGCGATCTCGCGCACCAACCGCTGGAAGGGCAGCTTGCGGATCAACAGCTCGGTCGACTTTTGGTAACGACGGATCTCACGCAGAGCCACGGTACCCGGACGGTAACGATGCGGCTTCTTCACCCCCCCAGTGGCCGGCGCGCTCTTGCGAGCCGCCTTGGTGGCCAGCTGCTTCCTCGGGGCCTTGCCACCGGTCGACTTGCGAGCTGTCTGCTTTGTACGGGCCATGATGACACCGAGTGTTGTTTGTTGAATGAGTGACCACGCACCACGCACCACGCACCACGCACCACACACCACGCACCACGCACCACGCACCACGCACCACGCACCACGCACCACGCACCACGCACCACGCACCACGCACCACGCACCACGCACCACGCACCACGCACCACGCACCACGCACCACGCACCACGCACCACGCACCACGCACCACGCACCACGCACCACGCACCACGCACCACGCACCACGCACCACGCACCACACACCACGCACCACGCACCACACACCACACACCACACACCACACACACACTCAGTTTGCTTGTTTTCTTTGTTATTGTTTTACGTCCTAGCAATATCTAAGGTCATATTAGGACAGATACCGACTTGTGGCAGTGTGCACTCATGACGACTTTATTGTGCTGCCCCACTGGGAGACCACACTGCCAGCACCATGACCTGATATCCCACTCAGTCACATTATCCTGACACTGAGCCAACCAGTCTTTGCGCTATCCTAATAATGCAGAGCGCCTGGCTAGGAAGCGACAAGTACCAATTTGTAAGTCATTGGTTTGACTCGACCAGAGTTCGAACACACGAACACAAGGGTTTCGGATCCCCCGCCACACACTCATGTTATTCCTATAATATCACCTAAAGCACCATGTGGTGATTACAGGCAGTGACTCCTGTAAATAAATATATGTGGGTGCATCTGAATTAGCTTCATGTTTTCATGTGTGCATGACTAGCACTTATATGCACATGTCTATATATTTACCGTGCTATATCCACTGAATTAGCATGCTATATTATATATATTCTGGAATTATTATTATACCGTCTGTGAGGTCAACCACAGTGTGAGTCAAGTGGTGGGGTAAGTGAGATGAGGCCTCCATGACATAGTCGCCTATACGAATTATACGTGAAACTCCCGACAGCCTGCTATTATCAGTCCACTTCGGTAAATGCCTATAGATGGAGGCTCCAAATAGCGGCTACAAACATCATCAGTTTCTGCCATTTCTCTTGGTTTTGCAAAATCAGGATTTTCAAAATAATTTCCTATTTTGGGGTGTTTTCTTGTCAAAGCTACATAGTCTGATGGTTTTAAGTTTCTGACATTTTCTGTGATAAATATATTGGGTTGATGACTATAATCTACCTTATCAGCAGCTACTGTGTGGCAAGATAACACCAAAACTACAACTGGCCAGCATTGAAAACAAGCCTGGGTACCCAGGCTTATATGCTATGGACAGTATAAATACAGCCTCAATAAAAAATAAATTTAAAAAAGAAGTAACTTTTATTTTAAAAGGCTAATTCTTTAGATATTTGAAGTGTAAGCATGCAAATTAAATTTTGGCAAGCACGCCAAAACTCTCACACCATGGGCTTCTGCAGTAACATGTTCTATTAGTATTACATTGACTTGGTATTCCCTTCAATGTAGCAATGAATGCTTAATAGGTGCTGCATTGGTATCTCTACATAGATATGTGGAATCAAATCTAATTAATTGTTTTGCTTTTGACAATTTTATATTTCATCGGACTGTGTAGTTTAAAATGTGCATGAAACTTGATCAAATTAAACAGATTAAAAATACTATTTCAATATGTTCATATTAAGCTAGATGAATTGACTAGTATATTACTTGCTGCATACAGCTATAGCGTTCTATGCCCGCTTGTATGCTCCATACACTCTTATATTAATATGGAGTAGATGTTCCTGTTACTAGTGTTAGTGTAATAGGCACTGATTCGTTAAAAGGGGTTAACACACAAACCGCAATAGCGTGTAATGGAATTAATTCAAGTTCAAGAAACCTTGCTGGTGGCTGTATTTCAAATGTCATTTTGCCAGAGAAGGGCCACATACAAGGGCCATATGGTAGGGCCAGCCAGTAGGGCCAGACAGAAGAGCCAGACAGAAGGGTCAGCCAGAAAGGTCAGACATTATGGCCAGATAGGAGGGCCAGACAGAAGGGGCCGACAGCAGGGCCAGATAGTAAGTCCAGACAGAAGGGGAAGACAGAAGGGGAAGACAGAAGGGTCAGACAGAAGGGCCAGACAGAAGGGCCAGACAGAAGGGCCAGATAGAAGGGCCAGACAGAAGGGCCAGATAGAAGGGCCAGATATAAGGGCCTCACAGAAGAACCAGATAGAAGGGCCCAATAGAAGAGCCAGACAAAAGGGCCACACAAAAGGGCCACACAGTAGGCCACACAGTATGGTCAGTAGGGCAGCACCGCAGGGCCATGAAAATACCCCACTATATGAATACACAAAAGAGCTAAACAGAGGAGCCACACAGAAGAGCCACAGAGAAGGGCCACACAGAAGGGCCACACAGAAGGACCATACAGAAGGGCCACACAGAGACACCTCACAGAAAACCTCCCACAGAAACGGGCCATTAAGAGGGGTCACATAGAAGGTTCATAAATAGGGTCCTATAGAAAGCCGCACAGAAAGATCACACAGAAACTCCACACATAAGAATTGCAATGAAGGGCTTCAGGTAGAGTTTTCAAAGAAAGGTAAAAAAAAAAGAAGAAAAAAAAGGCCACAGATGTAGAGGTCCAATAACGGGGTCATGCCAAAGGGCACCATAGAAAGGTCACACAGCATGGAATGGCAAATGTGTCACTTGGAAGGGTCACATAGAAAGGCGACACGGAGAGAACACAGAAAGGTCAGGGTGAAATAAAACCTATAACATATAAGAGCTTACGGAAAGGTTTTACTGGAGTATCACATAAAGATTAACTGCATGATTAGATCTTAAGATCTCACTAGCAATTAATTAATTTAGTAAGTTACGATAGAACTGTGCAAAAAAACAAACCCAAAATTGGTGATGTTGTCCGCACTAACATGATTAATTCGCTAACGAGACACCAGGTGTGGAGGTCGACCAAGGCACAGCCGTGCATACTCACTCGCCGACTGGAGCTCATGACAGTAACACACAGTTTTTCTTTCCCACTCACCCTCCCTATTCAGAAGGGTTGAGCGCTGTCGGGAGCATTCTGTGTACATGCGGTAAACTGAGACTACATTGTAATATTTACTTGTTTGTTCTTCTTTCAGGTCAACTATTATTCATGAACCTATATGTGGCTACTAATTTGTAGTTTTATAGTGCTTGCATTTGTGTAATTAAGAGGCCATGTCGCCGAATCCTGTATGCTATTATCAGCTTGAATGATCCGTGCTTTGTCAAACTAGGCACTGCTACTCACTCTGACATGAGTCCTGTATTGGTCAAGTTTACGATTAAGAAGGCCCCTGTCGCTGTTACATATCTGAGAAGTTCGCTTCCTTGAAGTATAGAAATTTAAACTTGTGCAGATGTTAATAAATCTGTCCAAATATATATTCTGTGTCGATCTTGGTGTCTCATTAAGCAAATTGGTGATGTTGGCCGTGCTACCATGATTAATTCACTAACGAGACACCAGGTGGGGAGGTCGACCAAGGTGCAGCCGTGCATACTCAGTCACCGTCTGGAGCTCATGACAGTAACACACTGTTTTTTTTTCCCACCCACTCTCCCTATTCATAGGGGTTGAGCTCTGTCGGGAGCATTCTGTGTACATGCGGTAAACTGAGACTACATTGTAATATTTACTTGTTTGTTCTTCTTTCAGGTCAACTATTATTCATGAACCTATATGTGGCTACTAATATGTAGTTTTATAGTGCTTGCATTTGTGTAATTAAGAGGCCATGTCGAATTGTGTATGCTATTAATATTATCAGCTTGAATGATCGGTGCTTTGTCAAACTAGGCACTGCTACTCACTCTGACGTGAGCCCTGTATTGGTCAAGTTTACAATTAAGAAGGCCCCTGTCGCCGTTATGTATCCGAGAAGTTCGCTTCCTTGAAGTATAGAAATTTTAACTTGTTCAGATGTTAATAAATCTGTCCAAATATATATATTCTGTGTCGATCTTGGTGTCTCTTTAAGCGAATTATAGATAAATGGACTAACACAAAATATGGTAAAAGCTGAATTTGGATTGTTTGCAATCTTTAACAGTTACAACCCATAAACAGGAAATAGCAGCAAAACCGAAATTATTAGTAAAACAAAGTTCACAAGATTTGAATCAAATTGGACCAATGATGCTCGACGGTGAAAACAAATGTTAGAACTTCTATGTGTTACTTCTAGGCCCTGTCACATACACGTTAGTGGACATAGTTGAACGTACTGGAGGTTAACGTAGTTGAATGTAGTTGAACGTACTGGCATCCATACTTCTCCATCATGCTAACTTGGTAATAATGTGGGTGGGCCGTGAGTTCCGATTTAATCTTTGCACATGTTCAAAAAAGCGCTAAGTTAGAGGCTAACATACTGTGGCAAAGTCTCCATACTTGTAATGTACTCTAACATACTCTAGCGTACTCAAGCATACTCTAGTGTACTATAGCATACTTTACCATACTCTAGCATACTTGGACATAGTTGAACATAGCTGACCATAGTGGAGGCTAATTTACGTTGAACGTAGTTGAACATGCCAGCATCCGTGCCATAAAGTATTTATCTGTACCAAAACCTGTCATACCTTAACGTTTTTCACTGTAGTTTAACATACTGACATGATGTTTGACCCACGGTAATCTATTCTATGTTCATCTACGTTCAACTACGTTCACTAACATGTATGTGACCAGGGTTTTCGTGTTAGAATAGAAGGGCAACGGAAAGATCATATAGGGAACACTTAGAACAGCTACGCGAAGTTCATTCACACATGTGGGTCACACAGGAAGGGCACAAAGGGTCGCACACGAAAGGGTCACAAACAGAAGGAAGACACAGTTATGGGTGACTCTGTGCAGCGTCTTCGTGCTTCTCGCCCTGGAGCATCATGGGATTGAGCAGCTCCTTGTGAAACAGGAGCAGCTTAGTACAGAGGAAAGTGGTTCACAAGCATAGATGGAGACATTACGGAGCCAGCCAGAGTGGCGCAAGCTGGCATTCATTCTCACACACAGAGGTGGGTGGGTAAGCGAGTAGTTGCAGGGGGGGGGGGTGGTTGCATCCGAGGAACATCAGAGGTTATTTATATCAGAAATGGTATATCAGTTGTCCATAACTGGTTCATCAAAGGCTGTGGTATGTGCTGTCCTGTCTGTGGGAAAGTGAATATAAAATAACCATTGCTGCTTATTGGAAAGAGGAGCCTTTGTGGCAGCAGCAGGTTTCCTCCACAGAAATATGTCAGAATGACTATATGTTTGACGTCCAATAGCTGATGATGAAAATCAATGGGCTCTAAAGGTGTTGTTAAATAAAACAAACTTTACTCTCCTTTTTTTCAGAAATGGTACTGGTTTGTGGCAGTGCACCCTCATGACGACTTCATAGTGCTGTGCCATTGGCGGTACCAGGTCACTGGATATCTCACTCCGGCACATTATCCAGTCAACAGTAAGCAATCATATCCTATCCTATCCTAATCCTATCCTAGTGACTCCGAGCGCCAGATGAGGTAGCGACAAATATCAAGTTTGTTAATGTTGCATAATCCAATGGTTTTGAGTTTCTGTCATTTTCTGAGGTAAATACAGTAGATTGGTTGATATAATCTACCTTACTCTAGTTTGAAATTACTTTTATTTTAAATCGTTACTTTTGAGATACTTGAAGCGCAACATGCCAAAACTCTGACACCATAGCCTTCTGCAGTAACAGATTATATTAAATTGCAGCAGTATCTAAATTAGATATGTAGAATCAAATCTAGATAATTGTTTTGATTTTGAAAATTTTATGTTATCATCAGACTATTCAGCTTTAAGTTTTCAGTTTCACTCTAACAGGGATTGAACCCGCGACCTACCGACCATATGGGGAGTTAACTGCTCTATCCATTCAGCGGTCCCGCCTGGTATCTCCCTCAGAAGCCCGAGGTGGAAGCCAGTTTATCTCATGTCTCTAACCATATGGGATCTAGGGGTGCCGAACGTCCCCTGCATAGCAACCGTTGCTAGGCAGGTAAAGTAATACGCCAGCAAATTCCCACCGGCGTATAACGTGAATGAGGACGTGATAGGCAGGAATGGCTTAATGTCTCCCCCTAAACACTCGCGCGCCAACTTAAAGCTGCATAGTCTGATGAAAACATCACATTTTCAAAATCAAAGCAGTTATCTAGATTTGATTCCATATATTTAACTTAGATACTGGTGCGAGTAGTAAGCATATGTTGCTGCATAGAAGGGAATACTAAGTCAATTTAATAGAACCTGTAACTGATGAAGCGCATCGTGTCAGGATTTTGACAGGCATGCTAACATTCATTTTGCGCATGGTTGCCCTTTGAGTATCGCCATGGTTATCCGTTTAAAATAAAAGTTACTTTAACCTAAAATCAGGTAGATTTAAAAGATAAACCTAATATATTTAACTCCAAAAATGAGAGAAACCGGAAACAATTAGACTATGCAGCTTTAAAGTTGCATTCTCTGATGGTTTTTAATTTCTGCCTTAAGAAAAACAAAATACATATAAACCTTTTTTTTAAAGAACTTTACAAAAACAAATACATCCGAGCGAGTGGAGTGAAAATCCCTGCGCACGGGGGTGGAGGAGGGGGGGGGGGTAGAGTGAGGCATGCCGGTACCTTACCCCCCCCCCCCCCCCCCCACCCAGAGGACGGGGGGGGGTGAGAGGAGCAGGACACTACAGAGCTTATTAGTATATTACATACACGCGATAACGGTCTTATCACTATCCATATATATATAAAACTATACCTCATTAAAGTTTTAAGTAACTTTCATTTTAAACCATGGTGAAACCTAGATAAAGGATTCACCCCGTACTTGCAGTACACAGGTGAACGACAACGTAGTATAAATATGGGCGAAAATAGCCTTAGTATGGAACAGGAAGTGGAATGCCTGCCTCCACTATCAAATGCCTGCCTCCACTATCAAATATTGGCACAGAGTTGGTGAAATGGGAGAGAATGCAAAAAGACACGATGGCGGCCATAGAACGCCGTCGATTTCACCTTTAAATTCTATTAAACTATGTGTTTTATTGTATTTTTCAACTCAAAAGTAGCGGGGAAATATGAAGACATATAAAACGAATAATTGTTGGAGTTTTACGTCCTGGCAACATTTAAGTCATATCAGGACGGTGCTAAGACCTAAATGATGGGTCAGCTGACAAGATAAATCCACGCTGAGAAGGATGATACTGAAGAAGATGGATCCAAGGTGTCTGAGGGGTGGACGTGGAAGACACGCCTGACTATGACCCTGATGACGCTAATTCGTTGCAACACTCACGCACCGGACGCGGTGGCCTAATTGGTAAAGCGCAGGCTTCCCTTGCGGAAGGTCGTGAGTTTGAATCCCAGCTGAGTCAAACCAATGACTTACAAAATTGATACTTGTCGCTAGCTAACCTTGTGCTTGGCAATAATAGGATAGGAGAAGTGTTATGTATCCGTGTCATAGGTAACCGTGACGTCATGTACGGGGCATGCTGGGAAAGACGTATGTAAATAAACAGTTCCATCCCGCTACTCAAGGTGTTCAGACGTACATTACATGGTGTCAGATACGTGGGAGCACTCGACGAAATGGCATTAACGGGATTGAAACCCCCATCTGCTTTAAATGTTGAAGACAACATGGCCATGAACTGGAGATCATGGTTACAAGCATATGAGATTTATGCGACAGCGTCGGGTGCATCGTCCAAATCTGAAAGAGTACAATGCTGCGTGTTCCTGCATGTCGCAGGTAGGGAAGCCCAGAGAATCCACAAGACGCTAAGGATAGAGGCGACAGATCGTGATAAAATTGCTCCACTCATTGCTGCTTTTAATGAATACTGTGAGGGTAAGTCAAACATCACCGTCATACGTTATCAATTCAACTCGTATAATCAGACGAGCGAAAACATTGAAGCCTACATTCGGGAGCTTAAATCGCGAGTAGTACACTGTTGCTATGACAATATCGAAGACTCCTTGTTGTGTGACAGACTGGTCTGTGGTATCAAGGATAATACACTTCGGAACAGACTGTTACAGACACCGAATTTATCTCTCGATCAATGTGTGCAAATGTGCAGGTTAAGTGAACACAAGTCTACTCAGTTGGTTCATAATGATGTGCGTTCTGATGAAAATGTGGCCAGCATCGACACTGTCAATAACCGTCGTCAGGGTGTGACGTCTCGTCCACCGCAACCATGGGTACCGCCATCTTCGAGGTTTCGGCAAACAAGGCTTACCTCGTTTCAATGTGATAAATGTGGATATAATCACCCACGAGGGAGTTGCCCAGCTCGTGGGAAGACATGTGATGGGTGTCATAAAATAGGACATTTTCGCAAAGTATGCCGAGCTCAGTTAAATACAGCTGTGCCAGTTAACGAAGTGATGGTTGACCCAAATAATGTTCATGACGCGCAAGAGGATCTGGGTCAAGCCTATGATCTGTTTGTCGGCGCAGTTTACAAAAGTGACGGGTTGAAGGATGGATTGTGGTTTACGACTGTGCGGATTCAAGATTGTGATGTATCCTTCAAGATGGATACCGGGTCAGAAGCGAATATTTTACCATTGGATGTGTACCACAAATTGGTAAATGTTGTGCTGAATCCTTCCAAGTGCCATTTAGTGACATACAACGGTGATCGGGTAATGCCAGCTGGAGAGGTGCATTTGGATGTCAGAGGGAGACAACTGAAGTTTCAAGTCACAGATGCGGGCAGTGCCATCCTAGGCAAAGAAGCTTGTGTTACTTTAGGCCTAGTATCTCGTGTTGATGTTATTCAAGACACTCCAGTTGTATCACAGGCACACCATCTGGTAAATAATTTTTCTGATGTATTTAAAGGTTTAGGCCTTATAAAAGTGAATGCCACAATTCATGTAGATGTATCTGCACCTCCTGTAATTGATCCTCCACGTAGGATACCTGTAGCCATTATGTCTGATGTCAAAAATGAATTGGACCGCATGTTAAAGTTAGGTGTAATTGTTAAGGAGGAGGAACCAACCCCATGGGTGAGCTCTATTACAATTGTTAGAAAACCGGGCAAGATTAGAGTGTGTTTGGACCCCACCAAGTTAAATAAGGCTATCCTGCGAGGCCCATATCCTGTCCGAACGGTAGAGGAAGTTGTAGCACAAATACACGGGGCTAAATTTTTCTCTGTGCTCGACGCAAATAGCGGGTACTGGCAGGTACAGCTTGATAATAATAGTTCCAAACTTTGTACATTTAATACCCCATGGGGTCGGTTCCGTTACACCAGGTTACCCTTTGGTATTAAAACGGCAGGATACATTTTCATTAAAGAAATGAATGACATGCTAAATGACATTGAAGGAGTTCATGTAATATCGGATGACATCTTAGTACACGGAAGAACTGTAATTGAACATAATAAGCGGTTAGAAGCGGTATTATCCCGTGCCAGAGTGATGAATCTAAAGTTAAATCCACAAAAGTCAAAAATTTGCCAGACAAGTGTCAATTATGTAGGGCACTTAATTACTGCTGATGGGTTAAGGCCGAATGAAGAGCGAGTACAGGCAATCATAGACATGCCTGATCCGACTGACAAACCTGCTGTACAGCGGTTCTTGGGGATGATAGGTTACGTAAGCAAATTCATAAGTAACATGGCACAAATAACAAAACCATTACGAACAGTCATACAGAAAAATATAGCCTGGCATTGGGACGAACCGCAGATAACGGCATTTAAGACACTGAAACAGCTATTAAGAGATGCACCGATCCTCAGGTATTTTGATTGTAGAGAGCAAATAGTCTTACAGGTCGATGCTTCCAAATATGGATTGGGGGCGACCATTTTTCAGGATGGTCGACCAGTTGCAATGGCTTCCAAAGCATTAGATAAATGTCAAATAAGTTACGCAGTTATAGAAAAGGAGCTTCTGGCTATTTGCTTTGGATGTAAAAAGTTTCACGAGTATATATACGGTAATAATATTATTGTGCAAACAGATCATAAGCCGTTAGAATCCATTATGCTGAAACCTATCCATGAACTCTCAGCTCGCATGCAGCGTATGAGGATGAGGTTACAGAATTAATTATTTAACAGTAGTTTACACTAAGGGGTCAACACTTTATTTTGCAGATACACTGTCAAGAGCACACACGTCTAGCATAGAGCCAAATGATCTTTTTGATCACGATGTGTCGGTGGCAACCGTGGATATTGAGACGGATATGGTACAGCGAGTCATATCAGAAACCAAAGTGGACAAAACCCTGCAAGAGATAATTGGTTACGTTCTTGATGGTTGGCCCTGTAGTAACAAGATGGTATCACCAATGATTAAGCCTTTCTACACTTACAATAGGGACATCACATCATCTCACGGTTTGGTACTAAAGGGCACACAGATAGTTATCCCTAAATCGTTGCAAGCAGATGTATTAAATAAAATCCATGAGTCCCATTTAGGGATCATTAAATGTAAGCAATTGGTGCGAGATACTGTGTTCTGGCCGGGCATGGGCACTCAAATTGAGGACAAAATTGCTAGGTGCCAAATCTGTCAGGAATTTAGGAGTGCACCTCATAAAGAACCTCTCATGAATCACCCGGTAGTAGATGTACCGTTTTATAAAATAGGGGTGGACTTATGTCATGTTAATGATTGTAATTATTTAGTGGTGGTTGATTATTATACCAAATTCCCAGAGGTTATTGAGATGCAGACCACCACTAGCAAAGCTGTAATTATAGCGCTAAAGCAGATATTTGCCAGGTACGGTATACCTAAGTATGTCGTTTCTGACAATGGGCCTCAATTCAAAAGTATTGAATATACCAATTTCTCTACCGGGTACGGCTTTGCACCTATATATACGAACCCGATGCACGCCCAGAGCAATGGCCAGGTAGAGAGATATGTGCAAACTATAAAAAATATAGTAAAAAAGTCACAACAGGATGATGGGGACATGTACCTAGGCCTGTTGAACTACCGTAACACTACATTGCAAGGCATAGGGGTGTCACCAGCTCAACTGCTGATGTCTCGAAGGTTGAGAACCCGCTTACCTGTGTTAGATATTAAGTTGAAACCGTGTGTACAATCGTCCAAATTGTTGTTATTGAAACATAATCAATTAAATCAAAAAGAACACTTTGATAGGAAAGCTGGAACACCGTTGACCACACTTAGGCCGGGTGATAACATTAGGTATAAGGATCACATGGGACAATGGAGATCCGGGCAGATCGTTAATAATAATACACCTGGAGCCAGGGATTATGAGATCGTTAACAGTGGCCATAAAATTGTGCGCTGGAATAGAAAATTCATCTATAAATGTCCCCCGGACAGTCCACATGAAATGCCCAATGATAGGACAGCTTGGGATGACAATGGTGACCACAAGGGTGATATGACGCATACATATCGAACACGTTATGGTAGACACATTCGTCCGCCGAACAGGTTGGGGTTTCTTTAAGAACTTTGCTTTGACTTACTGTTACGGTGCTGGGAAGTGCACCTTTGGGGTTCACATCGGCTACATTTGGAACACTGATGTAAAACATCAGAAAGGGGGGAAAATGTGTTGTGTTAGATTAAGTATATATTACATTTAAGACAGGCTTTCTTTGTTTACTTGTTTAATTAGGGTTGCGTGTTAAGGTGTGTTATGCTCAATATTTCCATGGAAAGGAGATGTTATGTATCCGTGTCATAGGTAACCGTGACGTCATGTACGGGGCATGCTGGGAAAGACGTATGTAAATAAACAGTTCCATCACGCTACTGAAGGTGTTCAGACGTACATTACACACTGGTTTGCACAGTATCAGGATAATGTGACTGTGTGGGATATCGGATCATGGTGCCAGTGGCCCGGTCTCACAGTGGGGCAGCACTATAAAGTCGTCATGAGTGTGCTTGGTCACAATTCGGTGCCCGTCCTGACATGGCCATAGATGTTCCGAGGACGTAAAACAACAAACAATAACGTTGCAACTCGCATCACCCATTTTCTTACATGGTTTCGCGGTGCCCCATTTTCTTACATGGTTTCGCGGTGCCCCATTTTCTTACATGGTTTCGCGGTGCCCCATTTACTTACATCGTTTCGTGGTGCGCCATTTTCTTACATGGTTTCGCGGTGCCCCATTTTCTTACATGGTTTCGCGGTGCCCCATTTTTCTGAGATGCTTTTGCATGACCCCATTTTACAGACATGAAAAATTGATTATTTTTTTATTAAAATGAAAATTGATATTCACTATCGCGACGTGTATTCTTGTCTTATTGTTGCCCATAATATGTTTATTCAAATTAGTATGTTTTGTTTTTTAAATGTGTTTAAGTAAAATTATTATATTCACAATCGCGACATGTGCTCTTTATATTTTGCACATAGACATTTTTTTATTCAAACTAAACTTGATTAAAACCTATGCGTTTAAAGCTGCATAGTCTGATGAAATCATCAAATTTTCAAAACCAAATTGATTCTACATATCTAGGATAGATACTGATGCACGTATTAAGCATTTGTTGCCACACAGAAGGGAATAGTGAGGCAATTGAATAGATCATGTTACTGCAGAATGCCATGGTGTCAGAGTTTTGGCAAGCTTGCCAAAATTAATTTTGCATGGTTGCACTTCAAATATCTCAAAAGTTACCCATTTAAAATAAAAGTTACTTCAAACTAAAGTAAGGTACATTATAACGATCAACCTAATGTATTTATCTCTGAAAATTTCTGAAACCCAAAACCATCGGACTGTGCAACTTTAAGTGAACATAAAAAACTTTTAGAAAATTGTATTAATATATTAACTATTACGACGTGTGCTTTTGCTGTGCGTGCACAGAAGCATAAAGAAAAAGTCCCACGAGGCGGTTGATGTGTAAGTCCTCTCAGGGTGGATCAACTCCTGTCAATGCCGTTTACTAGTGACCTGGTGACACCTCTCATGACAGATCCAGCAGTGCAGACGACAACCTGCCGCCTGATTCGTGACGTCAGGCCAGGACTCGGTACTCAGTGCGACTGCACCCATGGTTGGTGCTCTAAATTGTACGGGCGGTTTTGTCATTGTTGTGTAGGGGTTATGACCCCTTTGGTAATCTTAGTTATTCCACTTATATTATATGAAGTACATAGATGTAGATATAGTCACATAAAGACGTCAATAATATAATGACTAACATATAATTAGATGAATATCTTCACAAATATAACGAAGCAGAATAAAGCTAAGATTCCTTATACGTGGTCTGCGGCATGCGAATGCGAATGCGAATACAAATCGAAAAGCATGTAAATGAGTAGTGGTGCTTCCATACGTCTGAATGTGCGAATGCGAATGCGAATGCGGCAAATGGATCGACCCATGGACCGATCGGTGCGGCATGCGAATGCGAATGCTGCTGCGTTTGCTATAGAAACCAATACTGTTCCTTCACAAATTTGGAGGAAAAACCCCAACAAATGTTGGGGGTTGGCATATATCTACGCCACATATACGACATTCACATGCCGCATGCCGCATGCCACATGCCACATACGCATGTAAGGAATCTTAGCTTAAGACTATTTAGAGCCACCAGTGTGGGGATGCTGAATTTGACCAATATCATGAACGCCACAACGAGAAAATGCCCACTCAGCATTATTCACTGATTCAGTGAGCAATGTGGGTGACCGGCACTGTCCATGTTGAGCATCGCGAGGGATGTGCAATTTTGTTCATTGGTATGATTCTACAGCGTGGGTTAAGTCTGGTTTGTCATGGCGACCCAGCACTATTCCATAGCTCTAACTGAACCGACAGGGTGTGGGGAGGGTGCGGGACTGTCTGCTCCAAACGAAATGGTGATTACAAGTCTGCTTAATGTGGGAAGATTAATCCATTGCTGGTTGGTTAAAGTAACGTGGATTAGTTTTAAAAAATAGAATCATTTTTGTTCAGTATGTAGAAATAACTTATTCGGCCAAAATGTATGTCGGCCAGGTTCAACAGAAACAAGTTGGGTACATCAGGCCCAGTTAAAGCCAAGTATTATTTAGTAGTGCGGTAAGGGAGTGGTGAGTTAGACTGAACCAGGTATCTTTAATACTAGGTTAAGAGAATGGTGTCAGGGTGAACCGGCATTAGCTGGGTACACCTAGATAAAGGATTCACCCTGTACTCGCAGTACACGGGTGAATACCAGCCCTATATAAAAGCGGTCGATAAAGTGGGGAAATGAAATGAGAGCCTAATTTCACAATCTAAGAAGCAACAATTATTCTTTTTATATGTCTTCATATTTCCCCGCTACCTTTGAGTTGAAAAATATAATAAAACATATAGTTTAATAGAATTTAAAGTTGAAATCGACGGCGTTCTATGGCCGCCATCTTGTCTTTTTCCATTCTCTCCCATTTCACCAACTCTGTGCCAATATAAGTATTCATTTGATATTGGAGGCAGGCATTCTACTTCCTGTTCCATACTAAAGCTATTTTCGCCTGTATTTACACTACGTTGTCGTTCACCGGTGTACCAGAAGTACAGGGTGGATCTTTTATCTAGGTTACACCCAGCTCAGTTATAGTCGGACATCATTTAGTAGTCAGGTAAGGGAGTGTGTCAGACTGAACCAGGACAAGTTGGGAACACCTGACCAGGGTAAAGTCAAGCATTATTTAGTAGTGGGGTAAGGGAGTAGTGAGCTAGACTGAACTGGCACAAATTGGGTACACCTGACCAGGTTAAAGTCGAGCATTATTTAGTAGTGAAGTATGGGAGTGGTGAATCAGACTGAACCAGGACAAGTTGGGAACACCCAACCAGGTTAAAGTCAAGCATTATTTAGTAGTAGGGTAAAGGAGTGGTGAGTCAGACTGAACCGGCACAAATTGGGTACATCCGACCAGGTTAAAGTCAAGCATTATTTAGCAGTGGGGTAAAGGAGTGGTGAGCTAGACTGAACTGAGACAAATTGGGTACACCCGACCAGGTTAAAGTCAAGCATTATTTAGTAGTGAGGTATGGGAGTGGTGAGTCAGACTGAACCGGCACAAATTGGGTACACCCGACCAGGTTAAAGCCAAGCATTATTTAGTAGTAAGGTATGGGAGTGGTGAGTCAGACTGAACCTGCACAAGTTGGGTACGCCCGACCAGGTTAAAGTCAAGCATTATTTAGTAGTGAGGTAAAGGAGTGGTTAGCTAGACTGAACTGACACAAATTGGGTACACCCGACCAGGTTAAAGTCAAGCATTAAGTAGTAGTGGGGTAAGGGAATGATGAGCCAGACTTAACCAGCACAAGTTGGGTACATTATTTAGTAATGGGATAAAGGAGTGGTGAGCTAGACTGAATTGTCACAAATTGGGTACACCCAACCAGGTTAAAGTCAAGCATTATTTAGTAGTGAGGTATGGGAGTGGTGAATCAGACTGAACCGGCACATGTTGGGTACACCCGACCATGTTAAAGTCAAGCATTATTTAGTAGTGAGGTAAAGGAGTGGTTAGCTAGACTGAACTGACACAAATTGGGTACACCCGACCAGGTTAAAGTCAAGCATTAAGTAGTAGTGGGGTAAGGGAATGATGAGCCAGACTTAACCAGCACAAGTTGGGTACACCCGGCCCAGTTAAAGCCGAGCATTATTTAGTCGTGGGGTAAAGGAGTGGTGAGCCAGACTGAACCAGGACAAGTTGGGTACAGTTAAAGCCAGGCATCATTTAGTCAGGAGCCAGACTGACCCAGGACAAATTGGTTATACCCGGCCCAGTTAAAGCCAGACATCGTTTAGAAACATGTAGGCCCATGTGTGGTGGAGATGGGGGTGGGGGTAGGATGATGCGTTTGTTGGTGGTGTGTAGGGAAGGTATCTGAGGTGGTGGTAAGGTGGGCGTGGGGGCGTGGGGGCGTGGGGGCGTGGGGGCGTGGGGGCGTAGGGGCGTGGGGGCGTGGGGGCGTAGGGGCGTTGGGGCGTGGGGGCGTAGAGCGTGGCGGCATGGGGACTTGGGGGCGTGGGCGTATGGAGCGGAGTGCAGACGAACGGGCGGAGGGGCGTGTGTGCTGGTGTGTAGTGGGCGTGCAGGCGTGTGTGGTGTGGTGTAGTGTGGGGGAAGGGGGCGTGGTGGATAGGGGGGCGTGGTGGATAGTGGGGGCGTGACTGCACCGCCGACACACAGCGAGACGCCGCTACATGTGGCGGGGCGGGCTCGGTACACAGACGGCGGCGGATCTCGTCTGCTCACACGGATTCTTCCCGCCAACACCGACAGGCGGCGGCACCACCCCTATCGGACATGTAACTAACTAAAAACTGGCCACACGACCTCGCTGATCGACCAGAGTCAGGCCTAGTGGACGGCGGGAAGCCCCGGGTAGATAGCCATCACCAGCTGTGTGGCCGGCACGCAGCTCGAGAGGGCACCAACCAGTCACACCGCACCACGATCACCATCACGCCAGCCACTGCGAGTGCGAGCAACGCCCACCAGAGCAGCCAGCGATCACTGCCGGGGCGAGGCAGTGTCTGTCTGTGCGTCGGCTGCGGAGAACTGACCAGAGAGAGAGGACCTGTGGAGGAGGACCTCCCCGAGACCCCGCCCCCGCCCCCCCAAACACGCTGTGTCAGGAGGTAAATAACGACTGGTGCCTTCTGTAATATTGCTTGTGTGTGTGTTGGGGATTAGTGGGGGAGGGGTGTGTGACTGTGTGGGGGTGGGGTGGTGGGAGGGGGGCAATGGTTGCAGGGGTCGCGGAGAGCCTCGTTTTGGTAGACTCAGCCGGAGACAGTGGGTTGGGTGTATATAGACTAGTGCTGAGCAAGGCTGAGTCATTTGACATATTCACTGGTTGAGGGCTGTGATTATACTGTCCACACCCCTGGGTGTATGCGTTGCAGTATTTGTTTGTGAATGTATGCATGTAAGCTGCATAATGAATATGTGATGCATAACGAATTATGCGAGTATAAAGATATGTAAGGGAATTATTATCATTATTGTTGTACTCCGTAAGACCCAATATTGTACTGGTGGCGCCACCTTTGGCCTCCTCGCATCCACCTAATATAGACCAGTGTCAGTCGCATCGGAGGATATATATATATATATATATATATATATATATGTATATATATATATATATATATATATATATATATATGTGTGTGTGTGTGATGTATAACGCATTATACAAGTATAAAGGCTAAGGTAAACATATAATATATACTCGGAAACTTCCTCCTTCGGCGCATTGGTGGAGTGCCCCCCCCCCCCCCCCCCCCCCCAGCTATCGGGGAGTTGATTACGGGTGCCCCCGCCCCGCCCCTCGCGCCACACGCACTGGAGCAATACAGTAAAACCTCTCTAAATCGACCGACCGTCGGCCCGACTTTAAATGGTACATTTAGGGAGGTGTCCGGTTTCTGAAGCTATTTTTATTGTTACAATGATATTATATGGGCAGTCGTTTGGGACTCAAATTAAGCAATCGATATAGGGGAGAGAGTGGTCGATCTGTGGAGGTGGTCAGTTAGAGAGGTTTTACTGTATATATATAGTAAATCACTATCTAATTATGTGTCCACTTACCTTTGCATTAGTCTAGTATGTTCATGACTATTGATCTAGTACATTATAACTAGCTATATTACCAGGACATATGTTGCATTATGCTAATAAATCTTAGGTGTATATATACATCAGGACCATCAGACACAGTGATTGACAGGTCCGTTTGACTTGGGTGGAATTCGAACTCCCAACCTTCCGCAACGGAAGCCTGTACTCTACCGATTCTGCCACTGCATCCGGCCCATGCGGAAGATCGGAAGTTTGAAACCCGTCTAAATCAAACCAATGACTTACCAAATTTATACTTGTCGCTACCTAGCCTGACGCTCGGCATTACTAGGATAGAGTAAGGACTGGTTAGCCCAGTGTCACAATAATGTGACTGAGAGGGAATTCGGGTCATGGTGCCAGCAGGCTGATCTCCCAGTGGGGCAGCACAATAAAGTCGCCATGAGTGCGCGCTGTCACAAGTCCATACCGATCCTGATATGACCTTGTAGATGTTGCCAGGTTGCAAAACCCCAACAAACTGACAGAACCTACTTCATGAGGTCATAGGGTGCTACTTCCAGTGTTGATGTTTATTGCCCTCCCCCTGCCGACCTATCGGGCACTTACTGAGTGGCAGCATGTGGTTTCAGGCTGACCATCGTCTGGTACATATCTACAAAAACTGAGTTGACAGTTGCTATGGTAACTGCCATGTCAATTACCAGCTATTATCAGTTTTGGTTATACAGTATAACCTCGTTAAACCAAACTTGAATGGACCCTAGAAATTTGTTTGGATTAACTGATCATTGATTTAACAGAGCTTTGACTTTGACTTTGACTTGGCTTTGGAAACAACTTTGGTGCATTATGAATGTAATATACAATGTGTGTGGACACGATAGCCCCGTTCACACAGGCGATTTAATCCACCTCATATAAATCGCCTTGCCTAGTTCGCCTCACATTTGCCGTGTGAATGCGACGTCAAGGCGGATTAGGGCTGAATCGATTCATATGATTCGCTTTATATAAACCACTTGTCGAGGTAGTTTATATGAAGCGAACTAGCTTAGGTCGGCCCATCTCGCCCGTGTGAACGCAACTGACTTACTTGAGGCGGATTAAGGGCGTGACAGTCGAGACCTGAGTTTGTTGACTTTCCGGTAAATTTGCTTTATGAACCTGCTAGAGGTGCACATATATTTTTTTCATCATTTATTTTTAGGGTTTCACTGCCCAGCAGAAGTTTTGACTGTTCCAAACCAATACGATTCAGTCAATACATATCTAGGTCGAACGCACACTCTCTCGTGCTGATGTCGATGAACCCAAAATGGCGCTGGTTAGTCTGGACTTGCTCATGCGCAGATATCCACTTCCGCCTTAAACCGACTCAAAGCACTGCCCGTGTGAACGCGAAACACTTTCAAACTAAATCGAATCATATGATTCGCCTTGTCTAAATCGCTTTACATTTTGGCCGTGTGAACACGGCTTATGATTATTGTTTTTTTATGCATATACAGTTTCACCCCATTAAACCAAGACTTTTTTTATATGATAAATGGTAGTATTTTGCCGGGCCGCCGAAAAAAGTTTGGATTAACCGGTTGTTTGGTTTAACAAATCTTTTATCTAAACTACATTTTTTGATTGGCGTTTAAGTGGTTTTGCACCTGAACTCTTCATGCTATTTTACAATTCTCGAACCCAAAGTTTAATGAGTGAACTTGGAGGTAAGTTGGATACTTAGTACCAAGTCAAGATAAGAGTCTTGATTTGGAAAATTTGATGCCTTCACCAGACTATGCACCTTTAAGAAAATGGAGATTAAGATTCATTTCCCATAATAGAAATTCAGTTTCTGTTGTTGTTTTGTGTTTTTTTTGTGGTGTTTTCTTTTGTGGTTTTGTCTGTTTTGAGGTTATCTGCATTTTAGTGGTGGGTGCTGGGAAGGAGGTTTCGGTGGTGGTGGTGCTGAGAGGTCTTAATAAGGAGCTCTCACATGTTCTTAGAAATGTGGACGTGACTTCCAAATTCCTCCCCATTCTCCTCAATCAAGCTTCCCGAAACTTCCAAACATGGGGGTAGAAATGTAGTAGCAGATCACCTCATTTGATTTTAAATGAGATTACTCCAATAAATAAGGATCTTCAGCAGTGACCTAACACCCATTGGAACTCTGCTACCATTAGTAATACGTCACTTCTGGTCCCTCGCCATTTTGCCCAAACCTGGTCCCCTGAGCCTCTCTGATGGCTGTCTGGAGCTAGGGGTAGGAGAAAACTGGAATGTTGGTACCTCACATGGACATATCTACAGTAAAACCTATCTAAATCGACCAACCATGGGACTGACTTTAAATGGTCCATTTAGGGAGGTGGTCGGCTTAGGGAGTTAAAAAGAATCATTGCAATGGTATTGTATGGGCGATTGTTTGGGACCCAAATAAATCAATTGATATAGGGGAGTGGTCGATCTGTGGAGGTGGTTGGTTTGAGAGGTTTTACTGTATAAATTAAAGAGAAGTATTCTACGCTGATTTAACGCCCGTCGGAATGGAATATTTTACATGAGTATGCTATTGCGCAATACAGGGCCACCTTCAATGTACACCTCCGAGGCGCCTGGGAGAAATTCCTGATGTGATGCTAGTCCCGCACGTGTGTGCGTAAGCTGAAGCTGTGACCTGGCATGCTAGGTCCCAGTTTCAATCCTTGCCTAAGGACCAGCATAACTCAAAACACCCGCGTTGTTGCAGAAGTTAGTTTTGTTTAAAGAATGAAACAGGTTGTGGTTGGTTGTTCTAAGGTCATATCAGGACGGGCACTGACTTGTGACAGTGCGCACTCATGGCGACTTTACAATGCTACCCCTCTGGGAGATCAGGCCGCCAGCACCATGTTTGTTGTTGTTTTATGCCCTAGCAACATCTAAGGTCATATGAGGACGGGTATCGACTTGTGACAGTGCGCACTCATGGCGACTTTATAGTGCTGTCCCACTGGGAATACACAGGGCCTTGGCGACTTTATAGTGCTGTCCCACTGGGAAACCAGGCCGCCTGCACCATGACATGGTATCCCACTCAGTCACATAATCCTGACACTGAGCAGACCAGTCCTTGCCATGTCCTAATAATGCCGAGTGCCTGGCTAGGAAGCGACAAGTATCAATTTTTAAGTCATAGGTTTGACTCGACCAGGGTTCGAACCCACGACCCCACGATCTACCAGCACGGGAGACGGACGCTCTAACTCATTCGGCCATCCCGTCTGGTCACCAGCACCATGAGCTGATAACCTAGGGTCATATATGTACATGTATATACATGTATATTAGTTATTACATATTTGAGTGTCCCGATGGGCCTTTAAGCGTTAACGGCCAGGGGCCGTATGCAGGAGTCAGTGTTAGCAAGGCAAAACGGTGTTTGGCGGGAATTCCGGTTTAGCGGCGAAAAATGGTATGCACGAGTCAGTGTTAGGCCTAACACCAAAGGCTTAACCGGTGTTACCTTACCCCTAAAAAATATTAGGTTTAGCGAGTTTATTAGGCCCAAATCTATTCAATGCTGTCATATTTAACAGAATTACATACGCAATAAGTGAAATTTTATCAATTTAACCCTAAATTCGAAGCGTTATTAAGGCTACCGCCGCATTGGCGGCGATATTAATAGTTATATTTTCGAATCGACGAAGGTAAAGTAAACAAATCGCCGCTGCCGTCGCCGCATCGACGTCGCTTTCCATACTGGCGGCGGCGGCGGTTTGTTTACCCTACGCTGTGGGTACAGACGCAGAGGGATTTCCCAAATCTATAAATATATTCACGTTTATCTATAATGAAAGTGTTACGCGCTCCTGCATACGACTTGACACAGTTCCCGATGTCGGTGATAGCTAAATGGTAACAGGCTTTAACACCAAACCCCGCCAACACTGACTCCTACATATGGGCCCAGATGCAGCCAGCATGCAGTGCCTAGAGCCCCTCACAGGTGGTGCCAATATGGCTCATGTCATACTACACAGAGTCAGATAGATAGGATACAGTGCTATAATATTACATAGGGTAGTGTCCTTGTTTATATTCCCATAATGGATTATAGAGCACATATACAAATATACATATATACTCAAGAAATAGACTGGTGGAATTGGGGAGAATTAAAATGACCATGGTGTCAAAATCTGTTATTTTAATGACATTTTTAGATTGGCTTTTACGGGGGTTTGCGCTTGAACTATTCATATACAGATATATATATATATATTTACATCTACTCACAGAAATGGGCTGGTGCTCTCACACGGACAGAGCAACCATCCCACTGCACAATTCAGGCAGGTTATTTATCATCGTCATGGTCTGTGCACATTGGAGCATTGGAGCGCATCATCCATCAATTACCTCCGTATTTGTGTGTATATATTATAATATATATATACATTTATATATATGATGTATACATTTATGTATATATGTAGGTACACACGATTAAAGGTGCATATGCATAGTCCGATGATTACGATCTTCTGCACTTTTTTGAGGTAAATGCGTTAGATTGGTTGTTGTAATCTACGTTAGTTTAGTTTGAGGTATCTTTTCTTTTAAATGGCTAACTTTTGAGATATTTGAAGCGCAAACACGTCAAATTAGTCTTGGCAAGCACGCCACCAAAACTCGACTACCATAGTCTTCAACAGTAACACGTTCTATGAAATTGACTCAGTATGCCCTTCTATCTGGGAACAAATGCTTACTAAGTGCATCAGTATCTAAGTTAGATATATAGAATCAAATCTAGATAATTGCTTTGGTTTTGAAAAATTGATACTTTCATCGGACTATGGAGCTTTAGCCGTATATATATATATATATATATATATATATACGGTTAATATCTCTCTATACATACGTGTCAGATATATATTATTAGTAACACAAACGTTTGTTAAAAATAACCCCTCCACTATGTGGTTAAGGACCTTTGCTACCCCCCGTCCTGATATGACCTTAGATGTTGCTAGGACGTAAATCAACAACAAACAACCTTTGCTGCCGATACGGGGCTTAATACATAAGCGGAGCGGGACGTAGCTCAGGCGGTAGAGTGTCCACCTGTGAAGCTGTCGGTCATCGGATCGATCCTTCTTAGTGGATACATTTGCTGTTTGGGCTATTTTCCGCTCCAACCAGTGGTCCACAACTGGTTCATCAAAGGCTGTGGTATGTGTTGTCCTGTCTGTGCAAAAACACATATAAAAGACCCGTTACTGCTTATCGGAAAGAGTAGCCTATGTGGCGGCAGCGGGTTTCCTCCAAAGGAATATGTCAGAATGACCATATGTGTGATATCCAATAGCCGATGATGAAAATCAATGCGCTTTAGATGCGGTGTTAAAGCTGCATAGTCCGATGAAATGTCAAATTTTCAAAACCAAACCAATTATCTAGTTTTGATTTTACATATCTAACTTATATATTGATGCACTTATTAAGCATTTATTTCTGCGTAGAAGGCAATTCTGAGTCAATTTAACAGAAACTGTTACTGGAGAAGTCTATAGGGCCGTTCACACTGGCGAGTTAAGTCGCCTCAACTAGTTCACTTCCTTTAGTTCGCCTCATATTGGTCATGTGGACATGATGTTGGGGCGACTTAAGCTTGAGTCGCCTCATCTAGTTCACTTCATCTAAACCACCTCTCGAGGTAGTTTAAATGAACCGAACTAACTTAAATCGGCCCACCTTAGCTTGTGTGGATGGTAGCGGTTTACTTGAAGCAGATTAAGCACGTCACACTATATAATATAATTTGGTCTATGAACCGGCTAGAGGTGCACAGATATTTTTTTCATCATTTATTTTTAGGGTTTCACTGCCCAGCAGAAGTTTTGACCATTCCAAAACAATACGACTAAGTCTATACATATCTAGGTCGAACCCACACTCTCTCATGGTGATGTCGATGAACCGAAACTGGCACTGGTTAGTATGGACTCGCTCATGCGCAGATATCGATTTCCGCCTTAAACCGCCCCCAAGTACTGCTTGTGTGGACAGGACGCCTAGTTCGCCTCCTCTAGTTCGCCTTATCTAGTTCGGCCTAAAGTTGTGCTGTGTGAACGGGGCTTATGGTGCCAGAATGTTGGCAAGCTTGCCAAAACTAATTTTCCATGTTTGCACTCAAAATATCTCAAATGGTTACCATTTAAAATAAAAGTAACTTTAAACTAATGTAAAGTAGATACTAGTGATCGATCTAATATATTTATCTCAGAAAAAATACAGAAATTCAAAACCATCGGACTATGCAACTTTAAATAAAACAAACTTTGCTTCAATACATAAGGAATCAGATATACAGATGTGAAGAATCTCAAAACCATTGGATTGTCCATTGTTAAGTTACACTGGTTCTCTTTGTCTTTTTTTTTAGTGACGCGACTGAATATATCAATTCAACCTCCCCCTTTGTTGTGCATGGTGCGCATATATGTTTATATAACTATGGGAACAGGGAAGTGGCTCACCCCTCTGACGCAGACCTCGTTTTGGTTGACCGACCCTAAACCGACATGAGGTAAGCCTAAGCCTTCTGAATCTCAGGTTCTGCACTTGAATCACGTGATCAACTGACATCGCTCTATACAGTATAACCCCGTTAAACCAAACTTGAAGGGACCCTATAAATTTGTTTGGATTAACTGATCATTGGTTTAACCGAGCTTTGGCTTTGACTTTGACTTGGCTTTGGCAAAATCGCAGGGGCATTATGAATGTAATATACAATGTATGTGGACACTTTGATTATTGTTTTTTATGTATAATCAGTATAGCCACGTTAAACCAAGCTCGGTTAACCCAAACGATCCGGTAATCAAAAGGTTCTTCGGCGGGCCGGCAAAATACTACCATTTATCATATAAAAAAGTTGGTGGGGTCTCAGATGACCTTATAACCAACCACATGAAAGTTTGGTTTAACCGTACCAGATGTGGCCTGGGGTCCGAAAATTGTTTGGATTAACCGATAATTTGGATTAACCGACTTGGGTTTAACCAACTTTTTTATATGATAAATGGTGGCATTTTGCTGGGCCGCTGAAAAAAGTTTGGATTAACCGATCGTTTGGTTTAACTGAGCTTAGTTTAACGGGGTTATACTGTATATGCATATACACTGCCTCTACATATATATATATATATATATATATATATATATATATATATATATATATATATACATATATATACATATATACACATGCAGTGTATATATATACGTGTAAGACATTCCGATATGTTCTATTACTGATCGGTGTACGTGACCAGGCGCATGTATGTGTGTATATATATATATATATATATATATATATGGGTTGGTGGTGCCTGAGTGGGAAATATTTATATATACATACATATACATCTCCGTATTTTATTCTATTTGCTTGTGTCTGCTAAGAAGTAAGACGTTGAATTTCAATCATGGTTAATAGTGAATTATATATATATATATATATATATACAGTAAAACCTCTCCACATCGATGGCCCTTGGGACCGACTTTAAGTGGTCCATTTAGGGAGGTGGTCGGTTTAGGGAGTTAAGATATGGTTATAATGGTATTGTCGGGACCCAAATAAAGCAATTGATATAGGGGAGTGGTCGATCTGTGGAGGTGGTCGGTTAGAGAGGTGTACTGTATATATACACGCACATGCACATGCACATGCACATGCCACATTCATATACATACACATATATACACACACATACACATATATATACACACATACAATTACACACACACATATATACTTGTGTAGTAGTCGGCACTGACCTCTCAAACAGGTAGACGTGGGTAGTGTGTTGATATCAGGGAGCCTAGGTGGTGTAATGATTAGCACACTGGCCAGGAATGCAAAGAGATGTGGGTTCAAGTCCCGCTCTAGGCGCAATATTTCCCATTTCATCACCCCCCCCCCCACGACACACATATATACACATATAGAAAGAGAGAACAACCCTCTCTTATATCCAAATTCCTTCTCACATTTGAGTCCATTTGCTGTCTTTAGTCCGTCTAGAGTTATTCTAAGCTCGTGAATGCTAACACTGGTCAATGTTGGATTTGTTAAAATAGTGCTGGGGCATACAACCCAAATAGACAATCAAACAAAGCTCCAGGGGCCATATGCACCAATCGGAGTTAGGGCCTTAACCGCGGCTAGGCTAGCTCCACACGGCTAATGGTGGAAAGTCTGTATGCATCAATCGGTGCCAGCGCTAACCGCGGACCGTAGCCTAGGCTAAGCTACCCAAGTTTCAAATCGGGTTTAACTGCTAGCCGGGGCGGTTAGTGTGCGTGTATGGATGTCAATCTATTCAATGCGATCATATTTGACAGAATTAAATATGCAATATGTGAAATTTTATCAATTTAACCCAAAATCCGAAGCGAAATTCACGCCGCCGCTACTTCTGCGGAGATATTAATATTTTCGAATCGGCAAATGTAAAGTAAACAAATCGCCGCCACCGCAGCGACGTCGATATCCATACTGTCCAACATCAAATAAACATGGCCGCCGCCATCGCCGCCGAATCGGCGGCAATATATTATACCCAAATCTATTAAATGCGATCATATTTGACAGAATTACATACGCAATAAGTGAAATCTTATCAATTTAACCCTAAATTCGAACCGATATTAACGCCGACGCCGCATTCGTGGCGTTATTCATATTGTCGACTGGAGGGATTTCCCAAATCTATAAATAAACTCACGGTTAGCTATCCACCGTGGCTAGTACATTCGTGCATACCAATTCACACACCTCTCCAACCTGCCAATACCCCGAGGTAGCTAACCGCGGTTAGTGCCTTAGCTCCGGCTAAGCCTAACCCCGATTCGTGCATACGGCCCCAGGCCTTCCAACTCGGTCCCAAGTTTGATGCCACCGACGAGGTTGAAGCGTTGCATGGAATTAACAACAAATGGCACCCCCTCCCCCCCCCCCCCACACACACACCCACACGACTGGTAAGTTCAATCAAAGACCCTATAACAGTGTTATTGGGGTCTTTGGTTCAATGCCAGAGCAATGTGACTGAGTGGGATATCGGATCATGGTGGCGGCGGCCTGATTTCCCAGTGGGGCAGCACTATAAATTCACCGTGAGTGCGCACTGTTACACGTCAGTACCGATCCTGATACAACCTTAGATATTGCCAGGACGTAAAACTCCAACAAGCACGCACCCCCCCCCCCCCCACACACACACACCCACACCCACCCACACACACACACACATAAAGAAACAAACAAACACACACACACTCCCCGACCTAAGCCACTCACGCCCACTTCCGCCTCCTCTCGGTAGGGGCGGGGCGTTGTAGCGGGTTAGAAACCTGAGCTCCATTGTGCAGCGCGGGAAGAAGTGTGTCCCCAATATGCATTGTGTATTTACAGTATTTGGGAACGCACAAACCGACGCGCAGGTCTCGGCTTTCTGCGCAGGTGCTGCGCAGAGCCGGAAGTGTTGCGAGGTGGGAGGGGGGCTGAGGGAGGAGAGGAAGGGGGAGGAGGGAGGAGAGTGGAGAGGGAGGGGGTATTTGGGAGGGACGGCCGGCTGGAGGCGCTGTGTTCGTGGATCCTGGGGAATGGGATCCAGCGGGGAGGAAAATGAGGCTAGGGAGGAGATGGGGGGGGGGGGGGGGCACATGTGTTTCGCCACAAACCATTATTTGGATTTTTTTCTTCCTCTTTTTGGGGGTTTCTTTTTGTTCTTCCCTGCTCATTGGCTGTTTGCGAGGACACGGAATGTTGTTTGTTTCTGAACATGTCTGGTTGTCGTCATTTCGACGGGCCGCAAGGTCACAGGCACCCCTCCTCCCTGTCTCTCTCTCCCACGCTCACTCTCTCTCACTCTCTCCCCCACTCTCACTCTCTCTCACTCTCACTGCCACTGTCACTGTCACTCTTACACACACTCACACACTCACACACTCACACACTCACACACTCTCACACTTTCACACTCTCACACTCACACACTCACACACTCACACACTCGCACACTCACACACTCACACACTCACACACTCACACACTGTCAGTCTCTCACTCTCTGACTCTCTCACTCGCCGTGAATATGGCCTATGCTGCCGACACGGCGTAAAGCAACCACCAATCAATCAATCAATCAATCAATCAATCGCTCTCACATGCTCATTCTCTCACACTCGCACTCTCTTACACTCACTTTCTCTTACCCTCTCTCTTACCCTCTCTATTACCCTCTCTCTTACACTCTCTTACACTCTCTCTTACACTCTCTCTTACACTCTCTCTTACACTTTCTCTTACACTCTCTCTTACACTCTCTATTATACTCTCTCTTACACTCTCTCTTACACTCTCTCTTACACTCTTTCTTACACTCTCTCTTACACTCTCTCTTACACTCTCTCACACACTCTCATACACTCCCTCACACACTCTCTTACACTCTCTCACACACTCCCTCACACCCTCTCTTACACTCTCACTTTCTCTCTCACTCTCTCTTACTCTCTCTTACTCTCTCTTACTCTCTCTTACTCTCTCTTACTCTCTCTTACTCTCTCCTACTCTCTCTTACTCTCTCTTACTCTCTCTTACTCACTCCTACTCTGTCACTCTCACGCTCACTGCCACTGTCACTCTCACACACACTCACAGACTCTCACACTCTCACATACTCTCACATACTCTCACACTCACACACTCTCACACTCTCTCACTCTCTTACTCTCTCACTCCCTCACTCTGTCACTCTCTCACACGCTCACTCTCTCACACTCACAATGTGTTACACTCACACTCTCTTACCCTCTCTCTTACCCTCTCGTTTACCCGCTCTCTTACCCTCTCTGTTACACTCTCTGTTACACTCTCTCTCACACTCTCTGTTACACTCTCTGTTACACTCTCTGTTACACTCTCTTATACTCTCTCTTACACTCTCTCTTACACTCTCTCTTACTCTCTCTTACACTCTCTTACACTCTCTCTTACACTCTCTCTTAACTCTCTATTACACTCTCTCACACACTCTCTCACACACTCTCTCATACGCGCTCTCACACGCCCTCTTACACTCTCACTTTCTCCCTCACTCTCTCTTACTCTCTCTTACTCTCTCTTACTCTCTTTTACTCTCCCTTACTCTCCCTTACTCTCTCTTACTCTCTTTTACTCTCTCTTACGCTCTCTTACTCTCTCTTACTCTCTCTTACTCTCTCTTACTCTCTCTTACTCTCTCTTACTCTCTCTTACTCTCTCTTACTCTCTTACTCTCCTACTCTCTCCTACTCTCTCCTACTCTATCTTACTCTCTTCTACTCTCTTCTACTCTCTTCTACTCTCTTCAACTCTCTTCTACTCTCTTCTACTCTTTGACTCTCTTCGACTCTCTTCTACTCTCTTCTACTCTCTTCTACTCTCTTGCACTCTCTTCTACTCTCTTCTACTCTCTTCTACTCTCTTCTACGCTCTCTACTCTCTCTACTCTCTCTACTCTCTCTACTCTCTCTACTCTCTCTACTCTCTCTACTCTCTCTACTCTCTCTACTCTCTCTACTGTCTCTACTCTCTCTACTGTCTCTACCCTCTCTACTGTCTCTACTCTCTCTCCTCTCTCTACTCTCAATACTCTCTCTATTCTCAATACTCTCTCTACTCTCTCCACTCTCTACTTTATCATATAAAAAAGTTGTTTAAACCAAAGTCGGCTATTCCAAATTATTGGTTAATCCAAACAAAATTGTTGGGCCCCAGGCCACTTCCGGTACATTAAACCAAACTTTCATGTGGTTATAAGATCATCTGAGACCCTACCAATGTTTTATATGATAAATGGTAGTATCTTGCCATGCCGCCGAAAAAAAGTTTGGATTAACTGATCGTTTAGTTTAACCAGGATTGGTATAATGGGGTTATACTGTATACACATAAAAAAACAATAATCAAAGTGTCCACATATATTGTATATTACATTCATAATGCACCCACGTTTTTGTCAAAGTCAAAGCCAAAGCTCGGTTAGACCAGTGATCGGGTATATATGGGTCATTCTCTCAAACTGGGCACAAAAGTGTGACATGGAAACCAAAAATGAAAACCTTCCAAATAATAGCAAAAACCCTTCCAAATAATAGCCTAATTCAATGTCCTGTGAAGGTTTGCATGTTGTGCATATGTCAGAGTTGAACAAAATGAATTTCAGTTTTTGAATTAGATCTTATACAAATTGAGCAATACATTAATTAATATCACTCGTGAAACATGAAAATCAAAGACACATCCAGAACCTCATTTTAACATATACAACATAGTCAAACAAGATTTTATTGATTACTTTTAAGCAGACAAGGTTATGACTTACAATAAAAAAGTTGAAAAATAAGTTGAAAAAAAGTTTGGCTATATGCATAGTGTAAATGTGTAAATTTTCACATTTGCACAAAATCATATAAGTAAACTTATAATTTATTTCTTGGGATAGCTTCAATAAATATATTATTGCTAACAGACTTAATACACAGAGGATACAATAATTATTTGACTTGCAATCAATAAAAGAAAGAACAAATTATCAGCAATGTAATGTGGAAGCCAAATATGTGGTGCCCAGTTTTAAAGAATGACCCATATATATATACATTATGTTCACATATATGTATACATAGCCGAACGGTTAAACATATATATATACATATATACATATATATACATATATATACATATATATACATATATATACATATACACATACATAACCATGTATGTATATAAATATATATATATGTATATATATATATATATATATATATAAACAGTTGGCCCCATTAAACAGAAACAACAAGAAACAACAAGAGGACTGACGTGGTTGAGAAGAGTATATATTCTCTGGCCGGAATATAGATAATTGCCCACCTAAAATAAAAATATGTTGACCGTCCGAGTGGGTCGGGAGGCAATAGTGGCCAGACACAGTTGGCTTATATGAGGTCAGAGTCCCTGACAGGTGGCGCCGTGTGGCCAAACCTGGAACTAAGCAATGTCATACACTAGCTGTGATTTGCAATTTAGCAATACAGATATAACTGAAGATAATAGTGTCCTTGTTTATATTCCCATAATAGATTATAGAGCACATTATATATACATATATACATACAGTATGATACACCCACACTCGTTTCCTCCCCCCCCCCCCACTCCCCCCCCCCCCCCCCACCCACCCACCAATGTACCCCCTGAGAGCGCCATGTATTTGGAGAGTGTGCCATGTCATTGCCTGTCGCCATCCGGTGTCGCAGTTTCCGCCGTCTGCCAGTTTCCGCGGTACGCATACACTCAAATGCATTGTCAATGGCCGTGAGCAATCTTCATACAGAAAAAGTGAAATATCTCTAAAACCACACCAACCTAGAAACAACTCGCTTGGTACACATATAGAAAACATCTTTACCAAAAAGATTATATTAAATTTATAAGGTTAGGGTTCTTGATTTCTATTAATTTTGAATAAAACTAATGTATTGTACTGTGCATACCGTCAAACTCAAGGGATTGTCAATGGTCGTGAGCAATCTTCATATAGAAAATACAGGAAAAGTGAAATATCTCTAAAACCACACCACCTAGAAACAAATCGCTTGGTACACATATAGAAAACATCTCTATCAAAAACATTCTATTAAATTTATAAGGTTAGTGACAATGCTGTTCGATTTTGATGCATGCACAGAAGCGATGCATACCGCGGAAACTGGCGGACGGCGGAAACTGCGACACCGGGTACAAGTGGCACCCGTGTCTGACCTGTGCTGACACCGGCTCGAGGAGATGAGGGTTAATGGCACCAGGTGCCTGCTATAATGCTGCTGTCAATTCACTGTCAGGCACCGCCAGGCACTGTCCCGGTGTCGCTGTTTCAGACCTCCGCTAGTTTCAGATCTCCACTGTCGCTTCTGCATGTGTGTGGATTTTCTGCGCATGCACCAAAATCGATCGACGCCTTCAAACTGCAGAGTGTCGCGGTTTCAGATCTCCATCAGTTTCAGCCCTCCGTGCTTTTCTATTATTTTAATTATTGTTTCAGATATCTAGAAACAAATCGCTTGGTACACATATAGGAAACATGTTTACCAAAAAGATTATATTAAATTGATAAGGTGAGGGTTCTGGATTTCTATTAATTTTGAATAAAACTAATGTTTTGCACTGTGCGTACCGGCAAACTCAAGGCATTGTCAATGGTCATGAGCAATCTTCATACAGAAAAAGTGAAATATCTCTAAAACCACGCCACCTAGAAACAAATCGCTTGGTACACATATAGAAAACAAGATTATACCAAAAAGATTATATTAAATTTATAAGGTCAGTGACACTGACACTATAGTGACAGTATGAGTGCAGCGATTTGCGGCGATCGGCAACGGTTTGAATCTGGCTTGATGTTGACACATGCGCAGACGATGCTGTTCGATTTTGACGTATGCGCAGAAGCGATGTGGAGATCTGAAATAGCGGAGGTCTGAAACCGCGACACCGGTCACACTGTCACACGGAGGGTGTCACCCTGCCAGCACTCTCCAACTCGCATGTGGCAGGGTCTTTTTAAATCTGCATAGTCCGATGAAAAATCACAATTTTCTAAAACCGAAACATTTATCTAGATTTGATTCTAGATATGTCACTTTGAGAGTGATCCCCTTATTAAGCATTTGCTTCTGCACAGAAGGGAGACTGATGATAACAATCAATATGCTCTAGAGATAGTGCTCTAAATATAATGCATAAAAGGGACTACTGAGTCAATTTAATAAATATAACTTGTTACTGCAGAAGCGTATGGTGTCAGAGTTTTGGTGTGCTTGTCAACATTAATTTGACGTGTTTGCACTTCAAATATCTCAAAGGTTAGATATTTAAAATAAAAGTTACTTCAAACTAAAGTATGGTAGATTGTAATGACCAATCGAATATATTTATCTCAGAAAAATGACAGAAATTCAAAACCATCGGACTATGCAACTTTAAGCTCCTACTACATGTGCACACACGTCACTAACATGTAGAGAAGTTAGCCAGATAGATCAGGCGGGATGGACGTTTTGGTAGATCGTGGGGTTCGAACCCTGGTCGAGTCAAACCAATGAATTGATACTTGTCGCTTTCTAGCCAGGCGCTCGGCATTATTAGGATATGGGAAAGACGGATTGGCTCAGTTTCAGGATAATGTGGCAGTGGGATATCAGGTCATGGTGCTGGTTGTCTGGTCTCCCAGTGGGGGAGCACTATAAAGTCGCCATGAGTATGCACTGTCATACGTCGGTAGTACCCATCCTGATAGGACCTTAGATGTTGCCCGGATGTCAAACTGCAACAATCAACCAACCAGTTAGCGAGATAAGTACAGTTGCACAAAACAAGAACACCCATATTGGTGTACAATTGCATGTATGTGTGTGGGTGGGGGGGGGGGGGGGGGGGGGGGGGGCTCCCCCCCCCCCCCCTCACCTCCCTCTCTCTCCCCTTACCCCCCGCCCCCTCTCTCTCTCTCTCTCTCTCTACCCTTACGTCATCTCTCCCGTAATGCCCCCCCCCCCCCCACTGGCCTCCCCTTATAACGCGGCCTGTCTCTGCCTGGATCCACTACGCCTCCTGCCTCCCCTAGCTGCACTCATTTCATATTGTTACAGAGAACAATGGGAGACCCATTTCTACGCATTGAATTGTTTCTTCTGTGGATAAACTATTTCCTTAAACACAAACAAAAATCATGTCCTGCTTTGGACTAGCTTCGGACTAGCTGTGCGCAATACGTCACAAATACAATGCTTACTTACATGTTATTTTCACATCTTGTTACTTTCTGAGTTTATCCCCATTGTGGAAGGTCGGGAGTTCGAATCCCAATCTAATTACTTATCAAATTGATACTTGTTGCTCTGGCGCTCGGCATTAATAGCATAGGACAAAGACTGGTTAGCACAGTACATGTATCAGGATAACGTGACTATGTGGGATAATTGGTCATGGTGCTGGCGGATTGGTTTCCCAGTGGGCAGCACTATGAAATTGTCATGAATACGAACTGTCACAAGTCAGTACTCAGCATGATATGACCTTAGATGTTACTAGAACATAAAGCAACAACAAACGAACCAACTGTTCACATTTTATCAATACATCTTTTATTAATAAATATATGCACATATATATATACACCTTATATATATATATATATATATATAAATAAGGTGTTTGCTAGAGTACAATAAGGAGACAAGACAAGGAAGTGGTTGAGATGATATATTTTCTGGCTTAGGGAATATGATGCCCTAGCCAAATACAAAAATGTCCAGTGCACGAGTGAAGTATTCGTGCGAGTGACAGTATTCGCGGCACTGGTAGGGGTTGGGGGGTGGTGGCTCCACCTGTCCCAACAGTGAAAAGGGGTCACCCGTAAAGTAGTGCACAACATATCTTCCATTTCACGCCTTTATACTCGCATAATTCTTGTACTTCACATATATATCATATATATATGCTTCATTGATGAATGAGTAGCATACACTATAACGAGCTGATTCACGATAACGCTCGACAAGACGCGATGGCCAAATGAGTTCAGCGTCCATCTTCTGTTTTGGGAGATCCGGGGATCCGAACCCATGGGTTTGTGGGTTCGAACCCTGGTCGAGTCAACCCTGACTTAAAAATGATACTTAAAAATTGACTTAAAAATTGATACTTGTCGCTTCCTAGCCAGGTGCTCAGCATTATTATGATAGGGCAAGGACTGGTTGGTTCAGTGTCAGGATAATGTGACTGAGTGGGATATCAGGTCATGGTGCTGATAGCCTGGTCCCCCAGTGGGCAGCACTATAAATTCACCATGAGTGCGCACTGTCACACGTCAGTGCCCGTCCTGATATGACCTTAGATGTTGCTAGGACGTAAAACAGCAACAGACAAACAAACAAACGCTATAGCTCTCATTTACCAGGGAAACCACCTCTCTCCACCCTCCACAGATATGGGAATCAACCCTGGGTTATTTCCACTGCTCTCGCCCACGCACATCACCTGTGCAACCATCTAACTACATTTATACCGCAATCAACCATTGCAGCTGCCTCAAGTCGACACCCATCCTCTACCGACTATATATATGCTATTTAATTTATTATGCTCAAATAATAAATTAAGAATCCTCTGTTATAAAGGCTATTTAATTTAGTATATGAGCATAAAACAACAATTGCTGTATGTGTTGCGTATTCCTTGTCCACATAGATTAGGTGTGTTATACATTCTCACCTACTAGTGTGCGTCTGGCTGTTCCCAAACCTCCTTCTCTCAATCCAACATGGGTTCTGCATAGTGTTACCCCATTACTTCCGGTTCTGACGTCCCATCGTAAGCACTGATTCATCTTCATATATATCTATATATATATCTATATATTTGATGTATAAGACTTATGTGAGTATAAAGGCATGAAAGGGAATTCCCTATATGATCACCCATATGTCGTGTATTACTTTATGGGTGACACCTTTTTTACAGTTGGGCCAGGTGGCGCCACCAACCCCCAACCCTACCAGTGGCGCGAATACTGTCACTCACGCACTGAAATCTTGTCTAAAGATACATTCATGATTCAGTCCCTAATGTCTGTTTGTTGGGGTTTTACATCCTAGCAACTCCTAAGGTCATATCAGGATGGGTACCGATCAATACGCTCTACTATAAAGTCACCATGAGTGTGCAAGTCCACACCAATCCTGATTATAACCTTAGATGTTGCTAGGACATAAAATGCCAATGAACAAACGATTCACTCCACATTTCTGATACTTGTACACATGTTGAAACTTGGACCATAATTATTTGGGCCCCTATTGACAGATTGGTAATTTAGGAACGCTTAACGTGCCATAAAGCATCTATTATCACCTGGACAGTGGGCGTCCCTTTTGCGCCTCCCAAACAAGGCCCCTGTTTAATGTTGTCATCCACCGCCGGGCATTCATTCCCACGAGGGAGACCCGCACCCCCGAGAGCACCTCCGCCAGCATAAACACACACCGGACGCGCTCACTGAATCGGTATAGTGCAGACCACTCTTGCGGAAGGTCGGGAGTTCAAATCCCAGCCGAATCAAACCAATGACCTATAACATTGATACTTATCGCTTCCTAGCCTGGTGCTCGGCATTAATAGGATAGGACAAGGACTGGTTAGCACAGTATCAGGAGAATGTGTCTGTGTGGGATATCGGGGTCATGGTGCCGGCGACCTGGTCTCCCAGTGGGGCAACACTATAAAGTCGCCATAAGTGCGGACTTTCACAAGTCGGTGCCCATCCTAATATGACCGGGACCCATCCTGATACTGGCACATTTCTTCAAAGGTGTTGCCTAGAGGGGACTATGCTAAGCCAATTTAAATAGAACCTGTTACCGCTGAATCATATGTCAGAATTTGTATGTGCACACATAAATAAATTTGTCACATTTTCACTTCAAATATCTTGCACGTTACCGCGTTATTATACACCCGCCGCGGTGGCCGAATCGGTAGAGCACAGGCCTCGCGGGCCGGATCGCGAGTTCGATTCCCCGTCGAGTCAAACGAATGACTTAAAAATTAATACTTGTCGCTTCCTATCCTGGTGCTCGGCATTATTAGAATAGTGCAAGGACTGGTTAGCTTGGTGCCAGGATAATGTGACTGAGTGGGATATCGGGTCATGGTGCCGGTAGCCTGATTTCCCGGTGGGGCGGCACTATAAAAATCGCCATGAGTGCGTACTGTCACAAGTCGGTACCCATCCTGATATGACCTTAGATGTTGCTAGGACGTAAAACAACAAACAAACACACTTTATTATAGAAGTTACTTCAAAATAAAAGTAATGGCGGTTATAGCAATAAATCTAATACATTATATTCTTTTCTCAGCAAATGACAGAAACTGAAAACCACCAGACTGTGAAATTTCAAAAATAACAACCAACTGCAGTTCATTCAGCACAATTTAACCAGCATTATCAAACTAATATATTCCTTTAAAACTACTCAGTGTGAACCTGGTATCGATAGCTCCCGTTTCATTCACGGTGTTGTGGTCGATGTTTTGTGAGCAAATACCTTAACAACAAAGGGACATGCGAAGATATTTTACTAACAATACGCTAACTATTTACTGGTAAAGCCTGGTACACACCTCCCATATACGATTCATGTGCTAAAACTCACTGCCCGACGCGACCCGACCCAAGCCGACCCGACCCGATTCCTGACTAAAATTGAAAATGGGGGACAATACACATATCCCGACTGCTAAAGATTGGTGTGCTCACATATACCGTTTCTCAAATGCCCCGATTCATTTTTCGAATCTTATTCTTAAGCCCTAAAACTGAGTTTTAAGTCGCAATCGCAAGGCTCTGGTGTGATAGGCAGTCACACACCTAAAGACTGAAACTGGCGAAAAACCTAACTTTAGTCGGGATATGGCCGTTTTTAGGTTTTATACGGGAGGTGTGTACCAGGCTTAAAATCTGCTGAGTTAAAAATCGATGTATTTTTGTTCCAATCCCCATTAGATCTCCCTCCCATTCTAAAAATAGTTATTTCATCGTGGTAATTTGATTATATATAACTAGGATGCCATTCATACACTCGCTCTATTGTTTTGAGAAAGGGTGGATGGTAGATAAAAGATTCACCCGGTACCTGTAGTACACGGGTGAACGACAAGGTAGTGTAAATACGGGCAAAAATAGCTTTAGTATAGAACAGGAAGTAGAATGCCTGCCTCCAGTATCAAATGGATACTTGTATAGGCACAAAGTTGGTGAAATGGGAGAGAATGCAAAAAGACAAGATGGCGGCCATAGAATGCCGTCGATTTCACTTTTAAATCTTATTAAATGAGATATTATATTATATTTTTCAACTCAACAGTACTGGGGGAAATATGAAGACATATACAAAGAATAAATGTTGCTTCTTAGATTGTGAAATTAGGCTCTCATTTCATTAACCCACTTTTTCGACCGTTTTTATATACGGCTGGTATTCACCCATGTACTGCGATTACCGGGTGAATCCTTTATCTAGGTGAATGGGTCTTATTATTGATTACGCACATTTTGACTAAAACTGTCGGCGATCTGTTGATAAGAGGGGACCCAAACCACTGGCACTTTGATGTATCGTCCAGCAGTGTTGCGCGTGGGAGGGGTGGGTCGCCGACTGAAAAAAAACACCTCCACTGTGCGTTAAGACTGAAATTTTAGCGGCATGTAAATTTCGCGAGGCAATTTTAATGAGCGAGCCTATAATTTTAGCGAATCCCTCCACCCCCCCCCCTACTGCTTTCTAGCCAATGAAAGAATATGAAATTATTAAACTTTGGCATAGAAATAGAACAGACCAAATAAAACAGTCGCGAAATTCAGGCGAAAATTAATATTTAGCTGAGTAATATTTGTATCTTCAGAAATACCCTCATGTGGTTCAGCTATGGTCTGGGAAGATGGTTCTCGTTGCATACATACCTTGTACATTGATGTGTGTATAATTTGTCGACGATATTTTTTGTGTTTGATTATTTTAGCGGAAATAATCGATATAAGGCTTCGGGGTTTGTGGACCCCCCCCCCCCCCCCGCATATCACCCCCCCCCCCTGACCCCAACAACGGAAGTTCCTCCATTGCATATAGATCATTATATACACTGTATGTGAAATAGCAATATCCGGCCAGGTTCCTTAGACAGCGATTTAGGGCTGTAGACGCAGTTGTAGTTTATTGGGGTTTTACGTCTTAGAAACAACTGATGTCATATGAGGAGAACAGGTCTCTAATAGTACACACTGCATGGTGAATAAATACACAGTATGAGAAATAGCAATATCAGGTCACGTCTCAGGCAGCGATTTTGGTTGTAGACACAGGTGTGCCTTATTGGGGTTTTACATCTTAGCAACATCTAAGGTCATATGAGGAGAACATGCCTGTAGCAGTACACACTCTATGGTGGGTACACAATATGTGAAATAGTAATCCACTCATCGGACAGCGATTATGGTTGTACACGCAGATGTGGCTTATTGGGGTTTTACATCTTCGCAACATCTAAGGTCATATATGGAGTACAGGTCTCCAACAGGCCACAGTGTGTTGTCAATAGACAGTATGTGAAGTAGTAATACAGTATAACCCCGTTAAACCAAACTTGAAGGGACCCTAGAAATTTGTTTGGATTAACCGATCATTGGTTTAACCGAGCTTTGACTTTGACTTTGACTTGGCTTTGGCAACAACTTTGGTGCATTATGAATGTAATATACAATGTGTGTGGCCACTATGATTATTGTTTTTATGCATATACAGTTTAACCCCATTAAACCAAGCTCGGTTAAATCAAATGATCGGTTAATCCAAACTTTTTTCGGCGACCCGTCAAAAACTACCATTTATCATATAAAAAGTGTCAGATGACCTTAAATCCACATGAATGTTTGGTTTAACTGTACCGGAAGTGGTATGGGGCTGACAATTTTGTTCGGATTAACCGATACTTTGGATTAACCGACTTTGGTTTAACCAACTTTTTTTATATGATACATGTTAGTATTTTGCCGGGCCGCCGAAAAAAGTTTGGATTAACCGATCGTTTGGTTTAACCGCGCTTGGTTTAACGGGGTTTTGTTGTATTCGGTTAACTTCCTCAGGCAACGATTTAGGATTGCAGATGCCGTTTATTGGGGTTTTACTTCATAGCAACATCTTACTATTCTTAGGAGAATAGGCCTCTACCAGTACTCACTTTATGGTTACTTTATAGTGCTTCCCCACTGAGGTACCGGTGTTAGGACGTCCTTTACACGGACCACTGGCACCACGTGACGAGATATCAGTGACATTATCCTGGAAGTGAACCAGCTAATTCTTGCTCTATCCTAGCAATGTGGAGCAGCAGGCTTGATATTATGCTGATTAGGTACATCCGTTTCGGTTGTTGGTTTTATTTTACAGCGATACACTCACCAGGCAACACACTGGGTGCAGTGGCCTAATCGGTAGAGCGCAGGCTTCGTGTGCGGAAGGTAGGGAGTTCAGTTCCCGGTCAAGTCAAACCAATGACTTAAACATTGATACGTACGGCTTCCTAGCCTGGTGATTGGCCTTAATAAGATAGGGAAAGGACTGGTTAGCTCAGTATCAGGATAATGTGACTGAGTGGGATATCGGGTCATGGAGCCGGCGGCTTGATTTCCCAGCGGGGCAGCACTATGAGTGTGCACTGTTACAAGTTGGTATCCGTCCAGGTATGACCCTAGATGTTGCTAGAACGTAAAACTCCAACAACCAACCAAGCAACTTGAGCATGTTGTTGCGTCTACCTCCGGCCTATTCATCCATTTGTTGTCTTTCTGTTTGCTTTTCTGGCCAGGGTGAGATATAAATCTGCTTTCTCATTTTCTAGTTCACGCTGTGCCATTGGACGTGGGCTTCTTTCTAAAAGAACCCGAGCTCTTCAACATGGAGTCGGCATTTTAACTCGCAGTGAGTGAATTTGATATCTAGTTACTCTATTCTAATACTGAACTAAAAGTCACGATCGCCTAGCAGGTAATTCTTATTTCAGTGAGCAATCACTTCAGGTTTGTTTTCTGTTTTCTGTTATTATTGTGTTTAAGTGTGTGTATTAGTTGATTAAAGCTGCATAATCCGATGAAAACATAAAATTTTCAAAACCAAAACAATTATCTAGATTTGATTCTACATGTCTAACTCATACCCCAGTCACATGAGGCCTACGTTCGCTTATGATTGATTCGCGATGTCAAAACGTCCTCATTGCGCCCTCCTTACGCCCTCCTTAAGTGCTGGCGCCGCAAGGATGCCAACCTCCCAACGTCCATTTAGAAAATTTTGGATGCAAGGAGGTTCCAGCTGCTGCACCTGCAACCTCCTTGTGTCCTGTCCCAGTGGCACCATTCAAAACTGGTTGGCACCCTGGCAGCGCCATTAAAAACTGGTTGGCGCCGACCTGGTGCTGCCCTGGTGCCGACCTGGCACAGACCTTTTGGTTGGCGAGTTGCCGCCGATCTGGTGCTGATCTGGCACCGATCTGTCGCCGATCTGTCGCCGATCTGGCACCGACCTGGCGATGCCAACACATGCGAAGCTGCACTCATGCGATGCCAGGGCGCCGACTCGGTGCCGCCCTTTCCCCAACCCGGTGCCGACCCGGTGCTGACCCAGCACCGCCATGGCACTGACCCAGCGCCGCCCTGGTACCACCCTGGTGCCGCCCTGGTGCTGCACTGGCGCCGACCATGTATTTGAATCAATGTATTGAGTGGGACGCTGGGATGTTGGCGTCCTTTTGGGCGTAAGGAGGTTGGCGGCTCTCGCTCGCTCTCGTGTGACTGGGGTATTAGATACTGCTGCGCTTATTAAACATTTGACACCACATAGAAGGGAATATTGAGTAAATTTAATCAAACCTGTTACTGCAGAAACCTATGGTGTTAGAGCTTTGGAAAGCTTGCCAGCATTAATTTTCCATGTTTGCACTTCAAATATCTCAAAAGTTAACCATTTAAAGTAAAAGTTACTTCAAACTAAAGTAAGGTAGATCATAACCACCAACCTAACATATTTACCTCAGAAAATGACAGAAACTCAAAACCATCGGACTATGCAACTTTAAGCAGGGGAAATTTCAATCGCGGACAATTGGTCTTCCTCAATCCACTGCCCATTGCCCTATGCTAGTTATACTGAACGGCAGGCTAGGTAGTGACTAGTATAATCTTTTATATCATTGGTTTGACTAGACCAGGATTCGAACCCAGATGTTCAAATGTAACGACCTTAATTTATGAAGGACATATATGCATGTACATATGACAATTGATATTTATTGTCATATCTATTCTAGTAGTCTGGACTGTCTTCTCATACAATGATCCACATATACAAGTAGGCGTGGATAGGGTGATTGCAACTAGGAGCCTAAATAGACGAATGGGTAGATAGTAGCCACGGAATGGCAAGAAGCCTGGGTTCGGATCCCACTCTAGGTATACCCTTAATTTATATTCCCCAACCTAACCCCTCCTAGTCACCACTGACGTCAGTCTCTCCCCACTCCTACCCACCACTGCCCCCAGCCCCCCTCCCCCCACCCCGCCCTTACCTTATGGTCAGCCCTCCCCCCTAACCCCATCCCCACCACTACCCACCACTAACCCTCAGCCCCACCCCATCCCATACCCCATTACCCCCAGCCCCTCCACCACCCTTACCCCATTACCCCCAGCCCCTCCCCCCTAACCCCATCCCTCCCCCACCACTAACCCTTAGCCTCAGCCCCTCCACCACCCTTACCCCATTACCCCCAGCCCCTCCCCCACCCTAACCCCACCCCACCACTAAGCCTTACCCCCAGCCCATCCACCACCCTTACCCCATTTCCACCACTGACCTTTATCCTGAACCCTGAACCCATTCTCCACGTTAACCCTATCCCTATCACTGCCCACTACTGACCCCTCAGTCCTTCATCCACCCCACTCCTCGCCCCACTCCTCGCCCCCACTCCCCGCCCCACTCCCCGCCGCACTCCCTGCCCCACTCCTCGCCCCCACTCCCCACCCCACTCCTCGTCCCACTCCCCGCCCCCACTCCCCGCCCCACTCCTCGCCCCCACTCCCCGCCCCACTCCCCGCCCCACTCCCCGCCCCACTCCCAGCCACACTCCCAGCCACACTCCCCCCCGCCCCTCCACCTCCACCTCCCCCTCCCTCCCACAGCCTCACTATGGGTTTGTCACGTGTGCCGTGTGAACCGCGACAGTGATTGATGTATCGCGTGTGCCGACAAGAAGCCCCACCACTGTGGTCGGGGTGGACAAGTGCAGGACTGACAAGAGAGGCTGTGAGTGTGTGTGTGTGCGGGTGGGGGGGGGGGGGGTGGCTACAGAGAACTGTATACTTTATTAGCTTCATTTGTTAGTGAATACACCTGTGTCCCATTTGATATATATATGGCGTAGAGTGCAGAACAAACCAGAGGACCCGACTTCTCTACTCAAGTCTAAAGCCGTGTTTACACGGGCGAGTTAAAACGCTTCATATAAAACCAGTTGTCTAGATCGATTTACATTTGCCGTGTAAATGCGATGCTGTGGCATTTTAGGGCTGAATCGATTCATAGAAATCGGTATATGTAAACCACCTTGCGAGGTGGTTTATATGAAGCGAACTAGCTTAAGCGCATCACACACATGCGCAGTCGAGACCTTAGTTTGTTGACTTTCCGGTCGATCAAAAGTGCATATTATAGAATTTGGTCTATGAACCTGCTAGAGGTGCACATATATTTTTTTCATGATTTATTTTAAGGTTTTCACTGCCCAGCAGAAGTTTTGACCATTCCAAACCAATACGATTCAGTCCATACATATCTAGGTCGAACCCACACTCTCTCATGGCGGCGTCGATGAACCCAAACTGGCGCTGGTTAGTCTGGACTTACTCATGCGCAGATATCGATTTCCGCCTTCAAACTAGTTGCGTGTAAACGCGCCACTACATCGCTTCATATAAATCGCTTTGTCTAGATCGTTTTACATTTGCCCGTGTAAACACAGCTATACAAGCAACAACATAACTTCCGATTAGTTAATTGATTGGGTTCTGGCTGATTGATTGGGATCTGTTCGATCCATTGATTGGCTTCTACATTATAGCAACATTTCAGGTCATATCTGACTTGTGACAGTGCGCATTTATTGGGGGGGTGAGCTTTATAGTGCTTCCCCACTGAGATGTCCTGCTACCAACTGGCATCATGGTGTGATATCCTACTGAGTAATATTATCCTGAGACCAAATATTCCTTGCTCTATTGTACCGTGACGAATTTCTATTTCTACCTCGGCATTTATCTTCGTCGGCAATTTATGAAGTCATCTAGATTAATAAACATTAAAAGTCAATTCGATAAGCATTCAGTAGCCACCATCTGCTTTAAACAAAATTCTCTCCCATTTCATCAACTCTACTTCAATATAGATACATACTGGATGCTGGAACCAGCAGCTCCACCTCTTATTTACAGTTGATTCATACCAAAACAGTTTTTGCGCAGATATAGACATGGTTGTCATTCACCCTTTATGTGGCGAGGGATGACTATTTTATCTATGGACACTGAACAATCCTTTTTGTTCTTCGCTTAGCGAAAGTGACCTAGCTGTGTGAACTCTAGATAAAGGATTCACCCTGTACTTGCAGTACACGAGTGAATACCAGCCCTATATAAAAGCTGTCGAAAAAGTGGGGTAATGAAATGAGAGCCTAATTTCACAATCTAAGAATCAACAATTATTCTTTTTATGTCTTCATATTTCACCGCTACCTTTGAGTTGAAAAATATAATAAAACATAGAATTTAATAGAATTTAAAGGTGAAATCGGCGGTGTTCTATGGCTGCCATCTTGTCTTTTTGCATTCTCTCCCATTTCACCAACTCTGTGACAATATATGTAGCCATTTGATCCTGGAACCACAGTTTCTACTTCCTGTTCCATACTAAGGCTATTTTCGCCCGTATTTACACTACGTTGTCGGTCACCCATTTACTACAAGTACAGGGTGAATCTTTTATCTATGTGAACTGGAGCTAGCTGTGTGTGATGAAGGGTTCTGGGATTGTTTTTCCAATCCAGGGTTACCTGTAAGTAACTGGAAGGCACTTATTAATAAATCCAGCCTTGGTATTAAAGCTGCATAGTCTGATGAAATATCAAATTTTCAAAACCAAAACAATTATCTTGATTTGATTTTACATTTCTAACTTAGATACTAATGCAATTATTATACATTTATTTCTGCATTGAAGGGAATATTGAGTCAATTTAATAGAAGATTTATAACCTGTTACTGCAGAAGTCTATGGTGTCCGAGTTTTGGCAAGCTTGCCGAAACTAATTGTCAATGTTTGCACTTCAAATATCTCAAAAGTTTACGATTTAAAATAAAAGTTACTTTCAACTAATGTAAAGTAAATACTGATGATCGATTTAATACATTTAATTCAAAGAAATTACAGAAATTCAAAGCCATCGGACTATGCAACTTTAAAGTTGCATAGTCCGATGATTTTGAGTTTTGGTCATTTTATGAGATTAATATATTAGGTTGATCGTTATAATCTACCTTACTTTTATTTAGAAGTAACTTTTATTTTAAATGGGTCAACTTTGGAGATATTTGAAGTGCAACCATGCAAACTTAACAACACAACAACAGTAGTGGGTTATATCAAATTGCCTCGGTATTCCCTTCTGTGTGGCGATAAATCTTTAATAAGTGCACCAGTATCTAAGTTAGATATGTAGAATCAAATCTAGACAATTGTTTGGGTTTTGAAAATCTGATGTTTTCATCAGAATTTGCAGCTTTAACACACGTGATAATCTTATTGCCACATATGAGGAACAAGGTCACGTCTGAATGTGTTTGTTTTTGCGTTGTTCTGTGTTTTTTGTTTTTTTTTGGTACCAACTTGTGACAGTAAGGCTCGTGTTGAGCGGCCAACCCCCAATAGCCGATTTTTACCTTTTGTGTTGGGGGTGGGGGTGGGGGTGGGGGTCAGTTAAAAACAAACAAACCTATTGAGAGGCCTGGCCTCTAGCACTATGTGCTAATATCCCACTCAGTCGCATTACCCTAATACTGAGCAAACCAGTAATTTCCCTATTCTAGTAATATCCGAGCATCATACTACTATATATTACTAGGTAGCGACGCATACTCATTTGATATATCATTGGTTTGACTCGACCGGGGTTCGCACCCACGACCTTCCACATGGGAAGCCACCCAGCCAGCCATCCGGCTGACCGGCGTTCTTACCGATTTGGTAATCCCGTTCGATTTCTTGGACTGTGCGTCTCGGGCCTTTTAGTAGCCGGTCACTGTGGGGAGGGTTAATCACGTGATCATTCTGGGATAGCCCCAGGTGGCTGTAAGGCAGGTGATCGATTCCCCGCGCTGAAAGCCCTGTCACACTACGACGTAACGACGTCAGCGTAGGGAGAACGTAGTAAGCAAATTTGGGCACAAGTTGAACGTGGATGCAACGTAGTTGACGAGAGTGTAACGTCGGTAAAGCGTAGTGATAGCATCATTCAACAAGAGAGGACAACGTCATTACGCTCACGGGATGTGATATACGTTATTCCATCGCCAGAACTACGTTACTTGACGTTACATACCTCATGACATGGTGGAGAAATGCTGAATGTACATTGAATGTACCTTGGACGTACATTCGGCATATGTTCTCCTGATGTTCCCATTACGCCACATGGACATTTCCACCGGCTTTAATGTGGGTCAACATAGTGGAACGTAGTGAGCAGCGTTTGACTAACGTCCGTTTAACGTCATTGACATTCGCCGAACGTGTACAGAATGTACGGCGAACGTAAACCCTTACGTTCGAGTTACGTCGAAAGTTTTGAACAGGTTCAAAACCTTGACGCGCCCCAACGTAACACGATGTAACGTGACATAGCTCGATGTCAGTCTAACGTCATTCTGACATTATCATAACGTAACCCAACGTACGTCAATGTAATGACAAAACGTGACCATGTCAGGCTCACGTTGGCTCATTACATCGTAGTGTGACAGGGGTATAACAGAGCGAAGTTGGGAGCGGTGGTGTGTGACCGGAGGAAGTCTGGGTAGGTCTGACATCACAACAACAGTAACAGTAGCAGTAGTAGTAATAGTAGTAAAGTAGTACTAATAACAAAACAGCAGTATCGGTAGTAGCTATAGAAGTAAAGTAGTACTAACAACACAACATCAGTAGAGGTAGTAGTTGTAGTAGTGAAGTAGTACTAATAACACAACAGCAGTAGTGGTAGTAGTTACAGTAGTAAAGTAGTACTAACAACACAACAGCGGTAGCGGTAGTAGTTGTAGTAGTAAAGTAGTACTAAGAACACAACAGCAGTATTGGTAGTAGTAATAGTAGTAAAGTAGTACTAACAACACAACAGCAGTATCGGTAGTAGTTGTAGTAGTAAAGTAGTACTAACAACACAACAGCAGTAGCAGTAGTAGTTATAGTAGTCAAGTAGTACTAACAACACAACAGCAGTAGTGGTAGTAGTTATAGTAGTAAAGTAGTATTAACAACATAGCAGCAGTAGTGGTAGTAGTTATAGTAGCAAAGTAGTACTAACAACACAACAGCAGTAGCAGTAGTAGTTATAGTAGTAAAGTAGTATTAACACCACAACAGCAGTATTGGTAGTAGCTATAGTAGTAAAGTAGTACTAACAACACAACAGCAGTAGCAGTAGTAGGTATAGTACTAAAGTAGTACTAACAACACAGCAGCAGTAGTGGTAGTAGTTATAGTAGTAAAGTAGTATTAACAACACAACAGCAGTATTGGTAGTAGCTATAGTAGTAAAGTAGTACTAACAACACAACAGCAGTAGCAGTAGTAGGTATAGTACTAAAGTAGTACTAACAACATAGCAGCAGTAGTGGTAGTAGTTATAGTAGTAAAGTAGTACTAACAACACAACAGCAGTAGCAGTAGTAGTTATAGTAGTAAAGTAGTACTAACAACACAAGAGCAGTAGTGGTAGTAGTTATAGTAGTAAAGTAGTACTAACAACACAGTCATTGTAGTAAAGTAGTACTAATAACACGACAGCAGTAGTGGTAGTAGTTATAGTAGTAAAGTAGTACTAACAACACAACAGCAGTAGCAGTAGTAGGTATAGTAGTAAAGTAGTACTAACAACACAACAGCAGTAGCAGTAGTAGTTATAGTAGTAAGGTAGTACTAATAACACAACAGCAGTATCGGTAGTAGTTATAGTAGTAAAGTAGTACTAACAACACAACAGCAGTAGTGGCTATTGTAGTAAAGTAGTACTAATAACACAACAACAGTAGCCATAGTAGTAATAGTAGTAAAGTAGTACTAACAACTTAACAGCAGTATCGATAGTAGCTATAGTAGTAAAGTAGGACTAACAACACAACAGCAGTAGTGGTAGTAGTTGTAGTAGTAAAGTAGTACTAATAACACAACAGCAGCAGTGGTAGTATGTATAGTAGTAAAGTAGTACTGACAACGCAACAGCAGTAGTGGTAGTAGTTATAGTAGTAAAGTAGTACTAACAACACAACAGCAGTAGCAGTAGTAGTTATAGTAGTAAAGTAGTAGTTATAACACAACAGCAGGAGTGGTAGTAGTTATAGTAGTAAAGTAGTACTAATAACACAACAGCAGTATCGGTAGTACTAGTAGCTATACTAGTAAAGTAGTACTAATAACACAACAGCAGTATCGGTAGTAGTTGTAGTAGTAAAGTAGTACTAACAACACAACAGCGTATCGGTAGTAGTAATAGTAGTAAAGTAGTACTAATAACACAACAGCAGTAGCGGTATTAGTTATAGTAGTGAAGTAGTACTAATAACACAACAGCAGTCGCAGTAGTAGTAATAGTAGTAAAGTAGTACTAACAACTCAACAGCAGTATCGATAGTAGTTGTAGTAGTAAACTAGTACTAACAACACAGCAGCAGTAGCGGTAGTAGTTATAGTAGTAAAGTAGTACTAACAACACAACAGCAGTAGTGGTAGTAGTTATAGTAGTAAAGTAGTACTAACAACACAACAGCAGTAGCAGTAGTAGTTATAGTAGTAAAGTAGTACTAATAACACAACAGCAGTAGCAGTAGTAGTTATAGTAGTAAAGTAGTACTAACAACACAGCAGCAGTAGCAGTAGTAGCTATAGTAGTAAAGTAGTACTAATAACACAACAGCAGTAGTGGTAGTAGTTACAGTAGTAAAGTAGTACTAACAACATAACAGCAGCATCGGTAGTAGTAATAGTAGTAAAGTAGTACTAATAACACAACAGCAGTAGCAGTAGTAGTTATAGTAGTAAAGTAGTACTAATAACACAACAGCAGTAGTGGTAGTAGTTATAGTAGTAAAGTAGTTCTAATAAGACAACAACAGTAGTGGTAGTAGTTATAGTAGTAAAGTAGTACTAATAACACAACAGTAGCAGTAGTAGTTATAGTAGTAAAGTAGTACTAATAACACAACAGCAGTAGTGGTAGTAGCTATAGTAGTAAAGTAGTACTAATAACACAACAGCAGTATCGGTAGTAGTTATAGTAGTAAAGTAGTACTAACAACACAGCAGTCCTGTTTCGGCCTACTGATTGGCCCAGTCAGCTGACATACTGGCAGTATGGTCCTGTGTACTGTCGTTATGGTCCTGTGTACTGACTGTAGTCCTGTGTACTGACATCCTGACTGTAGTCCTGTGTACTGGCATACTGGTGGTATGGTTCTGTGTGCTGACTAGTCTGGTGTACTGACAGTATGGTTATGTGTGCTGACTGTAGTGTGATGTACTGACTGCCGTCCTGAGTACTGATATACTGACAGAATAGTCCTGTATTGACTGTAGTCCTGTGTACTGACTGTAGTCCTGTGTACTGACTAGTCCAGTGTACTGACATATTGACGGTATGGTCCTTTGTACTGACTAGTCCAGTGTACTGACCTACTGACAGTCTGGTCCTGTGTACTGACTGTAGTCCAGTGTACTGCCATACTGACTGTAGTCCTGGTCACTGACATACTGACATTATGGTCCTGTGTACTGACATAATAATGGTATGGTCCTGCAAACAGGCTGCATGTTGTCTTGTAGTATCTCCGTTTAGGCCCACTAGTACCGATGCGCCACCTATAGTCAGAAAAACTAACTACGCTAAACGTTCCCATTGAACCTATGGGGTATGAAGGATACTTTATGAGTACATGTGTAAAACATTCTATTCCCGAGTTGAGTACAAATTATTGGCAGGGGCAAGTTCTACATATGTCTATGGATGTGTCAATGCACGGTGTGTGTCGATGTAGTGCGTGTTTATTAAGCGGCTGTCACACATCACCGGATTAAATTGCCATCACCGGATTAAATTGCCTGTCACACCTTACCGGATTGAGCAACGGACATAAACCGGACAAAAAATTGTCTAGTCCGGTAGTGTTCGGTATCGAAATGTATCAAAATGTGTCGAATAGGTTGCGCTATCACGTCAACTGATGCTGGATAAACGGCCATGAACGGATAGCCACCAGACGATAACCGGACGACAACCGAATGTCAAACGGACGTACTGGACTGATCACGTATGCACCAAAAACATATACTGTGCCTGAATTCCCACAGCACTGTCAACGGACTCTGCAGGAAGCAAACCGGAGATGTAATGGATGGGTACCGGACATGAACCAGACAAAACGGACTAAACAGACTTAAACCGGGCACCAACCCTACATTTCAGTCTGGTGGTGTCCGGTACAAGTTTTATGCATGTTCAAAACTTGCCACACCAGACACCACCGGACAGAGAACGGACATGCCGGATGCCTACTGTATATAAAACGGACATTGACATATTTCACCGGACAGTGTCCGGTTTCTATCCGTTTCCCCAGTCCAGTAAGGTGTGACAGGGCTTTGAGCAATGGACAGAATTGTCTAGTCCGGCGGTGTTCGGGCGTGATAAGTATAAAAATGTATTAAAATGTGTCAAAATGTTGTGATATCGGGTCAAAGGCCGCTGGATGAACAGACATGAAACAGACATGAAACGGACATAAAACGGACATGAAACGGACATGAAACGGACATGAAACGGACATGAAACGGACATGACACGGACATTAAATGTACATGAACGGATAGCCAATGGACGAAACGAACTCAAACCAGACAAGAACCGTAGACATCAATCCGGCGGCATCCATTCCAAGTTTTGTGCATGTTCAAAACTTGTACGGGCACAAATCGGACTATCAACGGACTTTGTTTGGTTTCTTTCTGTTTCCTCCAATCCGGTGATGTGTGACAGCAGCTTTACTGTTGAGTCTATGGGTTGTGTGCATGAAAGATACTTGAATGGGTATGTGTATGTATGGTGTGTTGATGCAGGGTTTATATTGATGTATGAGGATTGTGTCTATGGGATCCTCACACACCCTCAGGATGTACATGTGTATGTGGCTATGCGATCTGTCTATCTGGGTGGAATTAAATATCTATGCAGGATGTGTGTCTGCGCAGTTTGTGTCTATGCACTGTGTGTTTCTATTAGGATTATTGTCTATGATATATATGTGTGCATGTGGGGTGCCTATGGGTATGGGTATATGTATGTACATTGTATATATAATAATAATAAAATATTTATTTCCACATGATCAATGTACACACAAGTTGATATTTATATCAGTAATTTGTTCAGATGAAAAAGGAGAAAGCAGAAGTAGAATACTTATGAGGTGCTTTCCCCATTTAAAAATAACACATGTACATTACGTATATATATATGGGTATAATTACGTCAGGGTGTGTATCTATCTCTGTACAATGTGTGTTTCTATTATGCCTATACGATATATACATATATATATATATACATATATATATATATGCCTGTAGGGTGCCTATATAGGTAAGTGTATGTGCGGTGTGTATATATACACACCACACATACACTTACCCATATGTCAGCCTGTCTCAAAAGGTGATAACTCTTTGTTTTTTTCGTCTTGACACAAAACAGCACAGAAACGGTTACACTGAAAACACAAGGACATTTGCTTCAAATCAATATGTATTCTATTGGGATTATGAAACCCATGTAAAAAAAACAAATCAGTTTATCCTGAGCAAATGCATAAGCAGATAGTATGTTGATCGTTACAATTGACAAACTTTTGTCCCATATTGCTTAGCACCTTTTGAGACAGTCTCATATATATACCGAATGGTAGACAGGAAATGTGAACACGTATTTGTCTCTCTTTTTTGGGGGGATACATTAGTTGTCCCAAGCAGGGGAAATCCCAGTCACAGACGACTGGTCTTCCCCACTCCACTGCTGGTCGATAGAAAGCCCGAGCCTACACTTTTACCGACCCAAGGGATTTTTAACCTCCCACACCACATAGACATGGTATGAGAGCAACCAGCCTTTTATGACGCTGTAAGTTATACACAGCGGTGGAAATCCAAATTGGCAGAGCTGGGGGCACAGGGTAAGTGTATATGGATGTCAGTAACTATGGGGGTGCATACAACTGGCTCTTCTTAGAAGTTACAGTGCACCACACATCAATGAAGGGCGTTCAGGCTGAGGCTGTGCCACGGGAGGCGGCCTTGTATATTGCCCTCAATAGTGCAAGAATGACATTGAGTAGGGTATGAACTGATGTGTGATTAGTATGTCACTGGTAGGCATCCCTATCCCCACCCGAGCCCAGCCCTCGCGCCGAACGCGATGACTGAATCAGTAGAGTGCGGGCTTCCCATCTAGAAGGTCAGGAATTTGAGTGCCGGTCGAGTCAAACCAATGACTTACCAGGTTGATACTTGGCGCTACCTAGCCTGGCATTCGGCATTCATAGGATAGTGCAAGGACTGGTTAGCTTAGTGTCAGGATAATGTGACTGAGTGGGATATTGGGTCATGGTGCTGGCAGGCTTATGTCCAAGTGGGTCAGCACCTTACAGTTGCCATGAGTGCGCACTGTTATATAAGTCGGTACCCATCCTGATATAACTATATATGTTGCTAGGATGTAAAACCCCAATAATCTAAGCAAGCAAACAAACAAACCCAGCCCCACCCACCCCCAGCCACACCCCCAGCCGCACACCACCCGCAACCTAACCTCGACCCCATCACTGGGACATATTTATTATTGGCTTCAATACTGTTTGAATGGTGTTGAGTGGGGTGTGGACTGACATATGATTAGTGTGTCACTGGTACAATGGTAAACGTCCCCATCTCCACCTCAACCCCAACCCATCTCAACCCCACCCCTGTCCCAGCCCTACTCCCACCCCACCCCACCCCATCCCACCCAAGCGCAACCCCAGCACAGTCCAGCCCCACCCCAGGCCTACTCCCACCCCACCCTACTCCCACCCCACCCTACCCAGGCCCAACCCTAGCACATCCCAGCCCCACCCCAGCCCTACTCCCACCCCATCCCTACTCCCAGGACTCCCACCCCAGCCCCACTCCCACCCCACCCTACCCAGGCCTAACTCTAGCACAGCACATCCCAGCCCCAGCCCCACCCCACTCCACCCCAGCCCCAGCCCCACTCACACCCCATTCCACCAAAACCCAAGCCCAACCCAAGCCCAACCCAACCCCAAACCAAGCCCAACCCAAGCCCAACATAAGCCCAACCCCAGCACAGTCCCATCCTGTGGTGTGTGTTGTTTAGGGTTTTACCTTCTACAAAGTTCTAGCAATGTTTATTTTTTTTTGGTACATTAGTTGTTTAAGCAGGGGAAATTTCAGTCACAGATGACTGGTCTTCCTCATTCCACTGCTCCTTGCCCTATCCTAGTAATGCCGAGTGTCTGGCTAGGAAGCGACAAGTATCAATTTTTAAGTCATTGGTTTGACTCGACCGGGATTCTAACCCACGATCCCATGATCTACCAGCATGGGAGACGGACGCTCTAACTCATTCGGCCATCCCGTTTAATGTTGGAGGTCATATAAGGATGGATATCACCTTTTGACAGTGTGCACTTATTACATGGCGACTTTATAGTCCTGCTCCATTGGAATTACCACACGCATCATGACCAGATACCCCACTCAGCCACATTATCCTGACACTGTGCTAGCCAGTCCTTGTCATATCCTAGTTATGACGATCACCAGGCTAGGTAGTGGCAAGTATCAATTTTATAAGTCATTGGTTTGACTTAGCTGGGATTCGAACCCCCGACCTTCCACACCAGAAGCCTACGCTCTGCCGCTTCGGCTACCACGTCCGGTTTTGATTAAAGCTGTATAGTCCGATGAAAATATCAAATTTTCAAAACCAAAACAATTATCTAAATTTGATTCTACATATCTAACTTAGATACTGGTGCATTTATTAAACATGTATAGCCACATATAAGGGAATACTGAGGCAATTGAATAGACCCTGTTACTGCAGAAGCCTATGGTATCAGAGTTTTGACAAGCTTGCCAAAATTAATTTTGCATGGTTCCACTTCAAATATCTCAAAAGTTAGCCACTTAAATTTAAAGTTACTTCAAGCTAAAGTAATGTACATAATAATGATCAACCTAATGTATTTATCTCAGGACTCAAAACCATCTGACTATGCAAATTTAAGAAAAAAGTGAAAAGATCTTTTCATCAGATTATGTAACTTTCATTTTTAGTTTGATACGACGTGCCGCATTGAAAGCATACGCTCTATCCACTCGGCCATCACGCCTCGTTGATCCAAACCTATTCATCTATCTGTGTTGGCCTGGATCGGGCGCGGGTGTGGAGAGATAGGGAGTGGGGTTATCACTGTAGTTAGGGTATAAGTTTTCATTAGGCATGGAAGACCAGTGCCTCTGCACTGAAATGCACCCGCTTCTTCGTGTTGCGGATCCTGGGATTCGAACCCGTGGGGTTCAACTCCGGCTGAGGCAACTCAAAACTTAAAAATTTAAATTTGTGTCGCTATATAGCCTGGCACAGGCCAATTTGAATGCCTTTTGAATTTAGCATTCTCAATCCAGACAAGATGACCGAATGAGTTTCATTCTATGCTTACCCTCACATGGCAGGTTGCGGGATTTGAACCCAGGACTTAGACACAAGTTTGAGAGTTGTCGCTACCAAGCCTGGGACGTGGCATTATTCGGAATAGGATAGGGCAAGGAGCAGTGGAATGAGGAAGACTGATTGTCCGCGATTGAAATGTCCCCCTACCGGTACTTAGAGTTGTATAGTTCGATGCTTTTGAGTTTCTGTCATTTTTCTGAGATAAATGTATTGATTTGATTGGTATAATCTCCCTTACTTTATGCCCTGTCACACTATGACGTAATGAGCCAACGTAAGCCTGACGTGCTCATGTTTCGTCATTATGTTGACATACGTTGGGTCACGTTATGATGACGTCAGAATGACGTTAGACTGACGTCGAGCTATGTCACGTTACGTCGTGTTACGTCAGCGTGCGTCAAGGTTTTGAACCTGTTCAAAACTTTTGACATAACTCGAACGTAAGGGTTTACGTTCGTCATACGTTCTGTACACGTTCGGTGAATGTCAATGACATTAAACGGATGTTAGTCAAACGCTGCTCACTACGTTCCGCTATGTTCCACTACGTTGACCCACATTAAAGGCGGTGGAAATGTCCACGCGGCGTAATGGGAACATCAGGAAAATGTACACCGAACGTACATCCAACATACGTTCAATGTATGTTCAGTGTTTCGCCACCGTGTCATGATGTATGTAACATCAGGTAACATAAACCAATGTAGTTCTGGCAATGGAATAACGTTCATAACGTTCTGTGAGCGTAATTACGTTGTCCTCTCTCATTGAATAACGCTATCACTACGCTTTACCGACGTTACGCTCTTGTCAACTACGCTGCATCCACATTCAACTTGTGCCCAAATTTGCATACTACGCTGACAAGTTCGACGTTTTTCACGTTCTTCCTACACTGACATCGTTACGTCATAGTATGACAGGGCCTTTAGTTTGAAGGAACTGTAATTTATAATGGTTACCCTTTGACATATTTGAAGTGTAAACAAATTAGTTTTGGCAAGCCTGCCAACATTCTAACACCATAGGTTTTTGCAGTAACAGGTTCTATTAAATTGGCTCAGTATTCCCTTCTATGTGGCAATGCATGTTTAATAAGAGTATAACTATCTAAATTAAATATGTAGAATCAAATCTAGATAATTGTCTTGGTTTTGAAAAGTGTATCCTTCAGCGGACTATGCAGCTTTCATCAATGAATCTAATTTTTCATTTGTTTAAACAGATGTTATTCAAAGTGGGGTGGGAAACCATTTGAGGCAAACAACAACACCACATAGAAATGGCGGCAGTGTTAGGTGTTTTGTTAGTTAAACACGGCCACATGAGCAGCCACAGCTGGTGCCCGCAACACGGCATGCACAACACACCCTGCAACGTGCACAGCAGCCGGGAACCAGCGACCGGGCAACGTTGTACCAACACACAACTGAGTGGTTGGTTGGTTGAACGTTGGAGTTTTATGTCCTGGCAACATCTAAGGTCATATCAGGACGGGTACCAACTTGTGATAGTGCGCACTCATGATGACTTTATAGTGCTGCCCAACTGGGAAGTCATGCTGCTGGCATTATGACCCTATATCCCACTCAGTCACATTAGCATGACACTGAGCTAACCAGTCCTTGCCCTATCCTATTAGTGCTGAGCGCCGGTCTAGGAAGTGACAAGTATCAATTGTATAAGTCGTTCATTTGACTCGACCGGAAGCCAAACTCCCGATCTCCCGCACACGAGGCGTGTGCTCTACCGATTCGGCCACTGGGCCCGGTCACAGCGGCATGGAGGGGGCTATTGGGTGCACATGAAGAAATGAGATCTCTCTTTAAAATGTTTAGGTATTAAAGAAAAAATACCCGAAAAGGTAAAACAGCATTCTTAAGACCATGAATGGGTGTGTATTTGATTAAGGGTGCATTTCAGGATCCTTTAGAACTCGGGGGGAGCTTCCAGAGTTCATGGCGAGGGGCGCCGAAGAGCCCTCCACTGGCTTGTAGGGAGAGTTGGGTGGGTGGATGGAGAAAAAGGAGCTTGAGCAGGGAGGACGGCTGGAAGGCGAGTGACTGAGGGAGGCCGGCGGGCGGCCTTATAAGGGAAGGAGCGGGGAGGCGAGAGGCGGGGAAGGTGAGAAAGCGGCGGGGCAGGGCGACAGGGCGAGGTGGGAGAAAGCTGAGGGAGGGATGACAGGGAAGGTGAGAATGCCGGGCGACGGCGGAGGCGGGGGGAGGGTCTCGTCCTTCCCTCGCATCAAGTGCAATGCGAGCATTACGACCGATGCGCGAAAAGGAAGAAGGCAAGGTGGGGGTGGGAAAAGAGGTGCTTTATTGAAAACACCTCAGGAAACAGAGGAAGTACAGGAGAAAGGTAAGCATAATCTTAAGGCTGGTAGCTGAGGAAAAAACAGAGTATGTACAAGGAAGCGGGAAATAAACAAAGGCTAAGGAGCTCGGGGGGAGCTTCCAGAGTTCGTGGCGAGGGGCGCCGAAGAGCCCTCCACCAAAAGAGGAGGAGAGGGCTCGAGGCACACCCGAGGCGGGGGCCCGAGGCGTAGGCCGCGTCTGAAGTCCAGGGCCTGGGCCGGGAAGCACGGGAGGCTTGGGCGGGGTTCTTGGCGGAGGCTGGGGAAGTTGAAGGTCTGGGTGTGGTGATGTGTCCGGGGCCTACGTCGACAGGGAGCGGGCGGCCAAAAAGGTTGGGGAGGCCCGCTCCTTGGAGAGATGCGGTGAGGAGGTCCGGCGAGGGTCGAGCTGTGCTGTCTGGGGAGGATTCGTCGTCTGAGTGGGCGGCGTCTGGGGCGTGCGGCGCGAGGTGATGGTCCTCGGCTGCGTCCTGGGTGGTGTTCCGATCGGCTGTATCCTGGGTGGTGTTTCGATCCTCAGGGCTGGCGGGGGTGGGTGTCGGGGTCGGCTCGGGTGGGTTGAGGAAGGCGGTGTCATGGAGGCCATGATGGTCGGCGGCTGTGCTGTCTGGGGAGGATTCATCGTCTGAGTGGGCGGCGTCTGGGGCCTGCGGTGCGAGGTGATGGTCCCCGGCTGTGTCCTGGGCGGTGTTTCGGTCGGTGATCTCTGGGGGGTTGTCGGTAGTGGTGACGGGGTTGTTGGCATGGGTGTGGGTGTGGGGAGGATTCGTTGTCTGAGTGGGCGGCGTCTGGGGCCTGCGGTGCGAGGTGATGGTCCCCGGCTGTGTCTGGGCGGTGTTTCGGTCGGTGATCTCTGGGGGGTTGTCGGTAGTGGTGACGGGGTTGTTGGCATGGGTGTGGGTGTGGGGAGGATTCGTTGTCTGAGTGGGCGGCGTCTGGGGCCTGCGGTGCGAGGTGATGGTCCCCGGCTGTGTCTGGGCGGTGTTTCGGTCGGTGATCTCTGGGGGTTGTCGGTAGTGGTGACGGGGTTGTTGGCATGGGTGTGGGTGGGGAGGATTCGTTGTCTGAGTGGGCGGCGTCTGGGGCCTGCGGTGCGAGGTGATGGTCCCCGGCTGTGTCTGGGCGGTGTTTCGGTCGGTGATCTCTGGGGGGTTGTCGGTAGTGGTGACAGGGTTGTCGGCATGGGTGTGGGTGAGGCGCCGGAGATGGCCCCCCGGGCCGGCCGGGGGGGGTGGGGGGGCGGCGGATCAAAAATCCGCCGAGGCGGCCGGGGTCTGTGCTCCCGGGAGCGGTGCTTGAGAGGTGGCGGGGGGGGGGGGGGGGGGGGGGGGGGGGGGGTGCGCTCCCCCGGCAACGTGTGCCCGAGGTGATGGGATGGGCGGTGTGCTGTACTGCCGCCTCGGGGTGGGCGGTGGCGCCCCCTCGGGCTCACGGGCGGCTCCGCACTCCAGGGCATCGAGGCGGGCCGTGATCTGTTGAGGCGCCCGGAGGACGGCGGCCTCGGTGCCCGTGGGCTGGTCCCCAGGCGCCGGGGAGGAACCCGGGGCTGAGCTCGGCGAGGCGCCTCCCGGCGTGCCCGAGGAGGGGCCCGGCGTGGCCACGGCGGTCATCCGGGCTCCCTTCCGCGGTGCTTGAGGTGGGGGGGGAGGGTGCGCCCCCCCGGCGACGTGTGCCCGAGGTGCTGGGATGGGCGGTGTGCTGTATGCCGTCCGCCGCCTCGGGGTGGGCGGTGGCGTCCCCTCGGGCTCGCGGGCGGCTCCGCACTCCAGGGCGTCGAGGCGGGCCGTGATCTGTTGAAGCGCCTGGAGGATGGCGGCCTTGGTGCCCTCGGGCCGGTCCCGAGGCACCGGGGAGGAACACGGGGCCGAGCTCGGCGAGGCGCCTCCCGGCATGCCCGAGGAGGGGCCTGGCGTGGCCGCGGCGGTCGTCCGGGCTCCCTTCCGTCCCTTTCCGCTTCCAGGCATGATGCTGGTGTTAGAGCGGTCCGAGGTGGAGAAACGGTCCGAGATGAAGGCCAAAGAAAAAGGAGCTTGAGCAGGGAGGACGGCTGGAAGGCGAGTGACTGAGGGAGGCCGGCGGGCGGCCTTATAAGGGAAGGAGCGGGAAGGCGAGAGGCGGGGAAGGTGAGAAAGCGGCGGGGCAGGGCGACAGGGCGAGGTGGGAGAAAGCTGAGGGAGGGATGACAGGGAAGGTGAGAATGCTGGGTGACGGCGGAGGCGGGGGGAGGGTCTCTTCCTTCCCTCGCATCAAGCGCAATGCGAGCATTACGACCAAAGCTGCATACTCAACTTTTCAAAATCAAAACTTTAATCTACATATATCTGAAGCTAAAAGACATTAAGACCGACTCATGGACATCACTCTCACAGAGGAGAGCTAAATGGAGAGCAGCAGTCAAGTAATGAAAGCAGTCTTTGTCGCATCGCGACCAACAGCGTGATGATGATGATGATCCAACTTAGATACTGGTACAGCCCCACATTTGTTGTTGCATGGAAGGTAAATACTAAGTCAATTTAACAGAACCCGTTACTACTACTAGTGAGTACTAGGGTGTTAGACTTTTTAGCATGCATGCCAAAATTAATGTTTTCATTTCAAATATCGCTAAAGTTTGAAATTTACTTAAAACTAATGTAAAGTAGATTATAATGATCAACTTCATATATTCGTCTGAAAATAAAAAGTAAAAATTAACTCAAATTTCAAAACCAGTGGACAATGCAACTATAACTTATAAATAAGCACACCCCTCCCTATTTCTTCTAGTTTTAGCGATACCTGCCGGTGTACTGCTATGATAGTTGGAGGGGGGCGGGGGCAGAGTAGCAAGATCCTGGGTGTGTGCAGGAACAAAGGTCGTGGCGCCCCGCACGCCCCCGAGTGGGGAAAGGAAGTGCAGGGCTCCCAGAAGGCACTGCTTCAACAATGGACACCACCATCCCCCACTTACACACTGCCACCACCCTCAAAGCGAGAGCTGGGTAGTGCATTAGTCAACAATACCCTGCAGAGAATCTGCGCGGCAGAACAGATCACCAACAATGGGCGAGATCACCGTTCCGACTGCGCATGCGCTGAAAACGGCGTTGGCAGCAACGCAAATGCTTCTGGCCATTGAGTATACCGATACGCATAGGGCAAAACTTCCATTTTTATTAAAAATGAATAGAAATGCATAACAATTTGGCATAAACACGTATGCACACATGCAATATAATGATCTGATGAATATAGCTAAGACAAAACTAGCCATAATTAAACATTTTGAGCTAAGAAACATACAATTTCACACAAAACAATCAGTCAATATAACTTTTAAGGCTGATATCCACATCACCCACACCCTTGGTCTAAATATTAAAATCCCAAATGTGTCAACATACATTTGTTTTCGAGAAATATATAACCAATATCTGATTAACCCTACTCATTTTCTAATTCTACATATGTCATTAACCATAGGATATAAATAAAAACATGAAAAAAAAGAGTAAAACTGACTCTGGCTATATGGCTCTAACACTAATCTGAGTGCCCAGATTTGTCTAAATCTAACTGCTCATGGCATAAGATGTGCTGATTATATTGATGTAAATGCAATGCCGGATAAAAGATTAATATCTTAATTTATTATATATAATCTTTTAATTGGTATTCTATGTTTCAAACAAGAGCTGAGATAAGCTGAAACTAGCACATTTCATAGCTGCACCCAGTGTATTAGCATGTGCCATGGTTTGTTTTTCTTCCATGCATCCCACAATGCACCGCGCCGCTGGAATGGTGATGTAGTCTATTACTGTGGATTCTAAATAAAGCACACTTCCACTGGCAAATGGGGGAGGGGCGGGGGGGGGGGGGTTATACCAGTAATGCACCGACAATAATCGCCAAAATAAAAATGAATTGAACCTCTCTATAGATCTCCTTAATCTGACCATGGGAGCTAGCTACCGAGCGACTTTAAAACATTCACTTTTGAAGAAACCGTTGAACTGAGTGTATCCAAAGACCCTATAATACTAAGACGGCTCACTCCCTATCTCTCCCATGGTAATGTAAATTTTGCAGTGCCACCTTGTGGTGGGTTTGATCAGCCCGGCTGTTGGTTGGTGTTTCACATGTAAACACATACAAGTATATTATACATGAGATAGGTAAGTATGAATACACCTCAATATGAAATTGCTATGAACAAATACACATCATCATCAGCATCATCATCATCATTGCCATCCTCACACATCTTTCACATTCATATATACATTTATACATATAATATAGCAACTGTTTAACCAAGAGAACAGCCAGTGCACCAAGTGGTGGGTTTGATCATTTTGATTATGCAGTACAGGCTGAGTGAGCCGTCTTAGTATTATAGGGTCGTTGGTGTATCATCGTGTGCAGCAGGTTGTGGGGAAGAGGACTGTCAGAGGAATTCCACTATCAGCCAAGCCTCTGGCGGCAGGGGCAATAACTAATGTTGTGGCAAATATCCTATCGAATATTCCCACCATCAAACCCAACCCTCTGATGGCACTGGCAAGTTCAGCTGTGATCAGGACAGTCGAACAACTGTCGAGCATTTTTGCTTAAGTCAGGCCAAACGTGAGTGACCATCACATGGTGACCAGACGGGATGGCCGAATGAGTTAGAGCGTCCGTCTCCCGTGTTGGTAGATCGTGGGGTCGTGGGTTCGAACCCTGGTCGAGTCAAACCAATGACTTAAAAATTGATACTTGTCGCTTCCTAGCCTGATGCTCGGCATCATTAGGATAGGACAAGGACTGGTTGGCTCAGTGTTAGGATAATGTGACTGAGTGGGATATCAATCAGGTCATGGTGCTGGCAGCCTGGTATTCCAGTGGGGCAGCACTATAAAGTCGCCAGGAGTGCGCACTGTCACAAGTCGGTACCCGTCCTGATATTACCTTAGATATTGCTAGGACGTAAAACAACAACAAACAAACAAGAAAACCATCACAAGGTTGCGTGGCTGACAGTCTTAGCGGATTGTCGGTGTAGTTAGAGCCCTACCACGGACTGTTTGGGGGTGGGGGGGGGAGTTTTTAGTCGCGTTGCAAAACTGCAGCACTCGTGACTGTATGGTGTAGTGTGTGTGAAGGTATGTGTGTGAGGGTGGGTGTGCTTGACGGTGTGGGTGGGTGGGAGGGTGTGGGTGGGTGGAAGGGGTGGCTGTGATGGTGTTCTCGGTGTGCCAAACCTGCATTCAGATGACATTTACCTCCTCTACAACGCTATCAGTGCTGGCCGGCCCGAGCCGCGCTTAAAGATCAACTAATACCCCTGTCACACTATGACGTAACGAGTCAACGTAAGCCTGACGTGGTGATTTTTCGTCATTACGTTGACGTACGTTGGCTTACGTTATGATGATGTCAGAATGACGTTAGACTGACGTCGAGCTACGTCACGTTACATCGTGTTACGTCGGTGTGCGTCAAAGTTTTGAACCTGTTCAAAACTTTCGACGTATCTCGACGTCAAGCCGTTACGTCGGGATGACGTGACAATGACGCTAGGTAGACGTTGCGTGACCATTAAACCAGCGTAAATGATGTTAGAGTCACGTTATGTCACGTCAGAGCGACGGCCAGGATGGGAGGAACGTGTCGGCAGCGTTAAGTTAACGGGGCTCGCACGTAAGGGAGCGTCGCCCTAACAATACTCTGACGGGTGGATAACGTTGTTATAGCGTGTTGTGAACGTGTATTGACGTAGTTGAGATCATTGACGAGCCGCTAGCATGTTCATAACGTCCGTGACATCATCTGAACGTGATTTGAACGTGTTCTGAACGCCCGGTCACGTCGCCAATTACGACTCGCCCCTAACGTTTTCATGCTACAGCTAACGTCATGACCTTTACACCGACGTTCGAGCTATGTTGGAGTAACGCTAGCCCAGCATCGAACCCGCTCGAATGTCGTTACGCCCACGTTTACCTCTCTCGTTACCACTACGCTAGGCCGACGTTACTTTCACGTTACGCTCACGTCAACTACGCGGCATTCACGTCCAGAATTTGCATGTTACGCTGATAACTTCGACGTAATATAATTATTTTCACGTTGTGCCTACGCTGACGTAGTCACGTCGTAGTGTGACAGGGCCATTACACGGCTGCCGTGACAACGAAATCAAACACGTGTACATTGGTAGTTTTCGCTACCTTGTTGCTACGGTCAGCATTACGAGGATAGGTTAATAACTGGGTCGCTCAGTGTCAGGATAAATGACTGAGGTCATGGTATCAGCGGTATGGTATGGTATCGCAGTGGGGCAGCACTATGAAGTAATCATAACTAAGCTCTATCACAAACCAACAGTACCCAGCCTCATTTTTCTTGTTTTGGGGGTAAAGCCCCAGTCACACCTACCCGGATCATGGGCCGGACGAGCCCCGGACCGTCATCTGGGTTGGTCCGTGGCGATCCGGTGTGATCCGTGGCTCGTCCGTGGCTCGCCCATGGCGACCCGCCCTGATCCGGCCTGATCTGTGACTTGTCCGGACCCGCCTGGGCTCCACCACGGATGTTTTAAAACATCCGGGGCGGTCTGGGGGATTTTGCGATCCAGGCATGATCCGGGGGTGGTCCGGGTAGTCCGGGGGTAGTCCGGGGGTGGACCGGGGCCAGGCCGGGCTGTTCGGGGGTGGTCCAGGGCCGTCTTGCCCAGGATGAGCCACGGTTTAACCCGAACCACCCACGGACTATCCTGAACTACCCCCGGCATAGCCACGGACCTCTCCCGGACTGCCCGGATAAGACCCGGATCAGTCCAGATCAGCCCGGATCAGCCACGGATCGGCCCGGACCACTCCCGGATCACTCCTGGATCACTCCCGGCTCTTCCAGGACTAGTCCGTTGCTACATTGGGAAGTCCGGGGGTCGTACGGAGCGGTCCGGGGCCCCGGCCTCTGGTCCGGGGCTCATCCGGGAAGGTGTGACTGCGAGGGAAATAAACGGTGATTTTATCCGGGGCGGTCCGGGACAGTCCGGGCGATTGGTCCGGCTCAAAATCCGGGGCTCATCCGGGTAGGTGTGACTGGGGCTTAACAAGTTTTATTTTTTAAAGCTGCATAGTCCGATGAAATATTATATTTTCTAAACCAAACCAATTATCTAGATTTGATTTTACATATTTAACTTAGATACTGCTGAACTTATTAAGCATTTGTTTCTGCATAGCAGGCAATACTGAGTCAATTTAACAGAACCTGTTACTGCAGAAGCCTACAGTGTCAGAGTTTTGGCAAGCTTGCCAAAACTAATTTTCCATGTTTGCACTCAAAATATCTCAAAGGTTTACCATTTAAAATAAAAGTAACTTTGAACTAATGTAAAGTAGATACAAGTGATCGATCCAATATATTTATCTCAGAAAAAATACAGAAATTCAAAACCATCGGACTATGCAACTTTAATCACCTCAACTGGTCTTGGCGAATCGCAGAATCCCATCCCCATTTGTCTATTTGAGACTAGACTGATCTATTAGGCCAAATAAAAGAAAGAATTGGTGATCGTCCCCGCCCGTGCCTGAAAATCGCCTGCCCCATATTTAAATTGTTTTCTCCTCAAAACCTGTTAAATGGAGAGGGTGGGTGGAGTGAGAAATGGAAAGGGGAGTGAAGAGGGGGGAATGAAGAGGGCCGTGGTGGGGGGGGGGGGGGTAGAGAGGGAGTTGAGGAGTAATACTAATAGGGAGGGAACTGGGAAGGGGAGAGAACAAGGTCGAGCGTGAATGGACGAAAATCAAAATCAAAATTCAAATAAAAGGCCTCCGCCCGAACCGGTTTTTATTTCAAAAGGACGTACACCAACTTTTATTTTTTTTGTATTTGGCCTTATGGAATATAATCATTAAATCAGAGCTTTAACTGCCGGTAGGCTGTGGGTGGATGGCTTTTAGGATGGGTGGGCGGGAGGGAGGGAGGGTGGGTGGGACGGTGGGACGGAGGGTGCGTGAGAGGGTGGGAGGGTGGGTGGGTATGTGGGTGGGTGGGAGGGTGGGTGGGTGGGTGGGAGGGTGGGAGAGTGGTGAGTGGGTTAAAACTGGATCACATCCCGTCTGGTGATGAGTAGTCTCGAGCCCTGCCGTGTCCGGTGCTTTACTCCCCGCCGCCATTACCCCGGCACTTGTCTCAGTCTGGGCCCCCGGCTGGTCCTTATCATTCTTCTTGTTATCACGTGGTTCCGCAGGCACCCTATCTACGTGATGGCCGAATGAGTTGAGCGTGTGTCTCTGTTTTGCTAAAGCGTGTGAATAGAACGCATGGGTCCGAACCATTGTAGAGTCAAACCAATGACTTAACAAATTTATGTGTCGCTTCCTAGCCAGGCTTTCGGCATTATTAAGATAGAGCAAGGACTGGTTGGATCAGTGTCAGGATAATGTGATTGAGTGGGATATCAGGTCATTGTCCTGGTCGCCTGGTCTCCCCATGTGGCATAATAATAATAATACTATATTTATTTCCACATGATCAATGTACACACAAGTTGATATTTATATCGGTAATCTTTTCACATGAAAAAGGAGAAAGCAGAAGTACAATACTTATGAGGTGCTCTCCCCATTTAAAAATAACACAGATACATTGCTTATGCCATAGAAATAATAAATAGAAAAATAAAAGTTAAGTGCATATCAACACTAGCCTCAATACTGTAAATTACATCTCAATATTTATGTACTAGACTACTATGTGTTTTCCCTCTGATAAAGCTTAAATATTTTCTTTTTATACATTCGTTGAAACATATAAATGTTTTTTGAACATTTGATATTATCGTCAAGTGAATTCCATATTTTTATACCACATATAGATATACAGCACTATAATAATAAAAAAGTTGCCATGAGTGCATACTGTCACAAGTCAGTACACGTCCTGATATGACCTTAGATGTTGCCAGGACATAAAAGTCCAATAACCAACCAACCAACCAACCATCTAGACATCACACTTACTCAGCGTCACAATGCCGCACATCTAAGGGCAGCCATGCCTAAATGCACAGCCGAAGCACAGGATCACAGCCGAAGCACAGGATCACAGCCAGCACCAACACATCACCCTAGACAGCACCGCAAGCTCAGCGTAGCTCAGGCTGCCTGCCCTGCCGTGGTTAAAGTTCTGTTCGTTTGTTGTTGTTTTACGTCCTAGCAACTTCTAAGGTCATATGCGGACGGGTACCGACTTGTGACAAAGCGCACTCATGGCGACTTTATAGGTGCTGGGGCCGTATGCACGAATCGGGGTTAGGGCCGTAACCGCGGCTAGGCTAGCTCCACACGGCTAAATCTGTGTAATTGCATACGGATTTAGCCGTGGGAGCTAGCCTAGCCGCGGTTACGGCCCTAACCCCGATTCGTGCATACGGCCCCGGTCGCACTGGGAGACCATGACCGGATATCTCACACGGTCACAATATCCTGATATTGTGCTAACGAGTCCTTGTCCTATCCCGTTAATGCTGAGTGCTGGGATATGTAACGACAAGTATCAATTCTAAAAGTCATAGGTTTGACTCGGCTGGGGTTTGAACTCCTAAGCTTCAGCACGGCTGCGAATGGTCAGCATGTTTTGTGGGAAAGGGCTCATTTAGGATTTCCACGATTAACCTGCCCCCTGGTGGCATTAGCAAGAACTAATATGCTAGGTACCAGTTCACTGCACATACTCCATTTGAAAAGGTCAATTTCACATCAGTTCCAGCCTTGAACTAACTTGTCATTACATAAGCTCAATAAGTACTACAACAATATGTTGACTGAGAGGGATAGCACAAAAAAACATCAGGTTGCAGAAAATAAATCACTCATTAAATCACCAAAAGGTTATGATCACATAATATCAGGTTCGGGATAGAGATGTTGCTACACCATACCCATGCAGTTTGCTAAATATATCTGAGATCACACATAGCTTGTTTCCCCATCCCTACTCGATTGCCAAGGTCCCTAATAGCATGCACCATCCAGGGTCACTGATGCCAGACTACTCAGGATTAATTGGTTCTTCTTCAGTTGGTGGCGCCACAGGGAGTATTACACACCGTTAATCACACACTGTATTGATGTAGCAAATGACTAAGCTACATCATTAACTCTGTGTGGATGGGAGGTGTGTGTGTGTAGAGGGGGAGAGGATGAGGGGGGGGGGTTGCTTGTAATTACAGCTACCTCGGAATCAATGAAGTATTGGCTCTATCCTTCAGTTACAGATCTAGGGATGGTTTCACAGATGGAGCTTAGGCCTTGGTTAGAGTTGAGCCTAAATACTTGTGTTCAAGAGTTCCGCTGGTTCCCCAGGAAGGACTGAAGCTGCGACCCAGCATGCCGGGTCGCAGCTTCAGCTTACATAGCGGAAGTTGGAGTTGCTTCCCTTCCCAGCTGTACATAAGCATATTCATCGCTATACGGAGCGACCCAACCAGCCATGGTTGCGACCCAACCAGCCACAGTTGCGATCCAACCAGCCACAGTTGAGCCCGTTTGAACTTGTTTCTGGTACAAAGGCTAGGGGACCAGGTTGAAAACTGAGCAATAATAGGTGAAAACTCCATAAGCATATTCAGCGCTATACTGGGCGACCCAACCAGCCACGGCTGATATGCTTATGCATTTTTGAACTTGCCAGAAATACACTTTCCTCTTCTCATTATCACATATGTATGTATCTTTTGCACAGATTAAATTGTTTGAAGTATATTTGAAATTTATCTACATTGATTTCTGTTTAAATCACACAATATCACTACTTACTGAATGGGAAACTCATCCTGCAAGGATATGCTCGGTATGACCCAGTGGTCAGCCGTTTTTGCTCCTTTCGTCGCTGGCGACCCTTCTCCAGTTGTACCCTTCACAATAGACCTTACACGATACACTCACTTTGCATATATAGCCCTATATGCTTCTTAGGGACCAAACATGGTAGGGTTCTTGCAATACATTTGCATTGTAGATTGTTTGTTTGTTGTTGTTTTACGTCCTAGCAACATCTAAGGTCATATCAGGACGGGTACCGACTTGTGACAGTGCGCATTCATGGCGACTTTATAGTGCTGCCCCACTGGGATTGTAGGGACATTGTCTATTTGCTTGTACTGAATGTTCAGGAAGTGTCTATTTGCTTGTACCAAATGGTCCTTTATGTAGTATCGGCTTTTATATAGACCTCTTTCAATGTTTGTAAACATCGGGTATGCGCATGCAGCTTGGCTGCAGAACGAATGCGCACTGCTACTGAGTTTGCCCGTACGTGCAGTGTAAAACGTTTATTTTATTCAAAATTAATAGAAATGCAGAAGCCTAACCATATAAATCTAATATAATCTATTCGTTAAATATGTTTTCTATATGTGTACCAAGCGGTTTGTCTCTAGGTGGTGTCTTTTTAGAGATATTTCACTTTTTCTGTAAGAAGATTGCTCACGGCCATTGACAATGCACTGAGTTTGCCGGTACGCGCAGTACAAAACATTTATTTTATTAAAAATTTATAGAAATACAGAACCCTAACCTTATAAATTTAAAAATCTGTTTGTTAAGCATGTTATCTGTTTGTGTGCGAAGCGGTTTGTTTCTAGGTAGTGTGGTTTTAGAGATATTTCACTTTTTCTGTAAGAAGATTGCTTACGACCATTGACAATGCACTGAGTTTGCTGACTAGCCTGTGAAGGGTAAACACTGCATTGATTTGTGCTGCAGCAATGCTATGTCTATGCAGAGCATTTATTTTAGCAAAATTAATTTAAAAGCTTTCACTGAGTCGATTAAAAATATATTAATGCGCCATTGAAGAGGAAGATCTGAAGTACTTAATTTAACTTAAGGGCAATTTTCTCTGAAAGTATTAAAAACAGAGATCATAGTGAAAGTTGGGATATTCTGAGCTCATAGCCATTGAGGTTGCAGTGACCGGATGTTGTCCTGCAGCCAAGCAGCGCGCTCACTGACCTACTGACGTCATATGAAATTGGTCAATAGTCTGGACCTTTACAGTGCCTGTGACTGGGCCTTTGAGTCTGGGCCTTTACATAGTCTGGAGCTTTATATAGCCCGGTCTTTAAAGGCCTGGCGTCCCACACTGCCTTTCAATGGCCAACACGCCATATTGCTTTCACAGGCCACACACATTAATAGGCTCAGCCAGAATCGATAGCAGTAAATCATAATAATTTCCATTTCTTCCCATTTTCAAATGACATGCTCAACGTTTCCGTCACGGAGTGCTTCGATTAAATAGGTATGCTTATAATTACATTTCTTTCTTTTAAAAAGAATAAAAATTGCAATAATTAGTACTATTGTTTTTACAGTGCTTGATGAATGAGTATATTTCTTATGGAAGCAGTCATGGTGTTAGTTGGATAAGCAGGTTGGTAGTCTAAATTTGAGATAATGATTAGTCATAAACTAAATTACCTCTCTTTGGAAATAGGTTTGTGCTTAATACCAGATAGAATGGATGAATTAGACTATTTGCTTTGTGCGTTCGAGAGGAGGGGTGTGAGGAAGGAGGGTGTGAGGAAGGAGGGGTGTGAGGAAGGAGGGGTGTGAGGAAGGAGGGGTGTTAGGAAGGCGGGGTGTGAGGAAGAAGGGGTGTGAGGAAGGAGGGGTGTGAGGAAGGAGGGGTGTGAGGAAGGAGGGGTGTTAGGAAGGAGGGGCGTGAGGAAGGAGGGGTGTGAGGAAGGAGGGGTGTGAGGAAGGAGGGATGGAAGGAAGGAGGGGTGTGAGGAAGGATGGGGTGTGAGGAAGGAGGGGTGTGAGGAAGGTGTGGTGTGAGGAAGGAGGGGTGGAAGGAAGGAGGGGTGTGAGGAAGGTGGGGTGTGAGGAAGGAGGGGTGGAAGGAAGGAGGGGTGTGAGGAAGGAGGGGTGTGAGGAAGGAGGGGTGTGAGGAAGGAGGGGTGGAAGGAAGGAGGGGTGGAAGGAAGGTGGGGTGTGAGGAAGGAGGGGTGGAAGGAAGGAGGGGTGTGAGGAAGGAGGGGTGTGAGGAAGGAGGGGTGTGAGGAAGGAGGGGTGTGAGGAAGGAGGGGTGTGAGGAAGGAGGGGTGTGAGGAAGGAGGGGTGTGAGGAAGGAGGGGTGTGAGGAAGGAGGGGTGTGAGGAAGGAGGGGTGTGAGGAAGGAGGGGTGTGAGGAAGGAGGGGTGTGAGGAAGGAGGGGTGTGAGGAAGGAGGGGTGTGAGGAAGGAGGGGTGTGAGGAGGGAGGGGTGTGAGGAAGGAGGGGCGTGAGGAAGGAGGGGTGTGAGGAAGGACGGGGTGTGAGGAAGGACGGCTTCTGAGGAAGGAGGGGTGTGAGGAAGGACGGGTGTGAGGAAGGAGGGTGTGAAGAAGGAGTAATGTGAGGAAGGACGGGGGGTGAGGAAGGATGGGGTGTGAGGAAGGAGGGGTGTGAGGAAGGAGGGGAGTGAGGAAGGAGGGGTGTGAGGAAGGAGGGGTGTGAGGAAGTAGGGGTGTGAGGAAGGAGGCGTGTGAGGAAGGAGGGTGTGAGGAAGGAGGGTGTGAGGAAGGAGGGATGTGAGGAAGGACGGGGGGGTGAGGAAGTAAGGGTGTGAGGAGGAGGGGTGTGAGGAAGGAGGGTGTGAGGAAGGAGGGTGTGAGGAAGGAGGGATGTGAGTAAGGACGGGGGGTGAGGAAGTAAGGGTGTGAGGAAGGAGGGGTATGAGGAAGGAGAGGTGTGAGGAAGGAGGGTGTGAGGAAGGAGGGTGTGAGGAAGGAGGGATGTGAGGAAGGACGGGGGTGAGGAAGGAAGGGTGTGAGGAAGGAGGGGTGTGAGGAAGGATGGGTGTGAGGAAGGAGGGTGTGAGGAAGGATGGGGTGTGAGGAAGGAGGGGCGTGAGGAAGGAGGGATGTGAGGAAGGAGAGGTGTGAGGAAGGAGGGTGTGAGGAAGGAGGGTGTGAGGAAGGAGGGATGTGAGGAAGGACGGGGGGTGAGGAAGGAAGGGTGTGAGGAAGGAGGGGTGTGAGGAAGGATGGGTGTGAGGAAGGAGGGTGTGAGGAAGGATGGGGTGTGAGGAAGGAGGGGGGTGAGGAGGGACGGGGTGTGAGGAAGGACGGGGTGTGAGGAAGGATGGGGTGTGAGGAAGGACGGGGGTGAGGAAGGATGGGGGGTGAGGAGGGACTGGGTGTGAGGAAGGACGGGGTGTGAGGAAGGATGGGGTGTGAGGAAGGACGGGGTGTGAGGAAGGACGGGGTGTGAGGAAGGATGGGGTGTGAGGAAGGAAGGAAGGAGGGGTGCTCAGAGGGTTGGAAAGAAGGAATGAGGAAGGGTGGGAGAGAAACCTAAATTGTGTCCGATAGAAGCAGTTCTCAGTATGCACCTGACCCAATGAGCTGCTCACAAACCCACGCGAGCCGCTCATCAACTGCTCCCGCCGGCCGGACGCCACTTACACGCCGGGCGGGGTCCTCGCCACCGCCCTCGGCACCGCCCGAGCATGGGAATCGGTCCCAGTGGGACGTTTCTCTAACGCATTGCCGACCAGATTTTCCAGGCAGACATTCGCTAACCGACTGAATGTAAATTACCGATAACATATGAAGAGTTCAGGTGCAAAATCCCAATCCAAAAATTCAGATAAAATATTGGAATCAAACCTTCAAATATTTCTTTTTTGTTACATTCCTAATTTTGTTTGGCTATTACTCCATAATCATTCCATCACAAGAAAAGTGGAATTACTGATAATTAAAATTACATTCAGGTAAAAGTCTTTTATTTTAAATAAAATTTATGATTGCCGTTTATGGGGTTTTGCGCCTGAACCCATACATATCAAAACAACTCCCCTCTCCTACACACACCACAACAATTGTTTAAGCCCCCAAAATGCCATATTATTTTCTTCCCATTCAATTATCTAAGCGACAAGCTTGACCGTTGTGGGTTCGAAGGCCCTAGTGTGCATGCAAATAATTGAAGGGTTCCATAATGTTAATATTTTTATATATGCGTTATACCACACACATATATATAGAATATATCAAGCAACCCCCCCCCCCCCACACACACACACACAAACACAGTAAACAAAATCTTAAACAAACAAAAGGCCACAATACTATATTCTTCCCATCGAATTATCTATGCACTATATATATATATACACACACACATATATGTATATATATTAAATGATGTGTAGTGCAGTGAAGATCTTGTCAGAAGGCTGAGATTTATGCTGGCCAAAAATATATGTAGGTGTATGCAGATCTTGTCACTAGGTGTAACCGTGTGTATTTTTCTGTTGTGACTATTGTGCCCCCCTCCCTCTCTCCCGCCAATCCCTAACTATAATCAGATCTTGTCAGTAAGTGTAAACGTGTTTAATTTACTGGATGCCGTGACCCAATCAGTAGAGCGCAGACTTCCCGTGCGGAAAGTCGGGAATTCGATTCCCAGTCGAGTGAAACCGATGCCGTACAAAATTGACACTTGTCGCTACCTAGATTGGCACTCGACATTACCAGGAAAAGGTAAGGGGTGGTTAGCTCAGTGTTAGGATAATGTGACTGAATGGGAAATCGGGTCATGGTGTCGGTGGTCTGGTCTCCCCCAGTGGGGCAGCACTGTAAAGTTACCATCAGTGCACACTGTCACAAGTCGGTACCCGTCCTGATGTTACCTTATATGTTGCAAGGATGTAAAACCCCAACAACAAAAACTAAAACAGAAGTGTGTTTTTTTTCTGTTGTGGGCATTGTTAATGTGTGTGTAGAGTACAAGCGGTCTGGTCTCACAGCAATGAGTGCGCACTGTCACAAGTAGGCACCGATTCTGATATCACCTTAGATGTTGCGAGGACAAAAAAAACCTCAAACAAACAAACGTGTATATTTATTTTCTGTAGTATACATTGTTTGTGTGTGTGTATGCTCCCCTTCCCCCCGACTAATCTCCACCCCCTCACCCCATTGCTAGCATATACTATCGGCGTGCTGTTAGTAATACGGGATGGCGCTGGTTGCCGGCTGGTGGGAGTGTGTACATGCGGTGTAGATTGCATCACTGGGATGTGGCACGACAAGGGTTAATGAGTTCCGGGGTGGGAGGGTGATGGTGTGGTGGGAATGCGCTTCATTTTTATGCATGCGTCGATTCTACTTTTGGAATAATGATTAGTCATGAACTAAATTAAATTGCCTCCCGTTGGAGACCAGATGGGATGGCCGAATGAGTTGAGCGTCCGTCTCTCGTTTTGGTAGATCGTGGAACCACGGGTTCAAACTGTAGTTCGGTCAAAACAATGACTTAAAAATGTATACTTGTCGCTTCCTAGATAAAAGATTCACCCCGTACTTACAGTACAGGGGTGAAAACCAACCCATTAGAAAAGCTGGCGAAGAATTTTGACATGCTGGGTTAATTAACTGAGCTGGTAAATTCTTAATTTAAGAAGCACAATATATTCTTTATGTATGTCTTCATATTTACCCGCTACTTTTGAGTTGGAAAATATAATAAAACATATATTTTAATGCAATTTAAAAGTGAAATCGACGGCGTTCTCTGGCCGCCATCTTGTATTTTTGCATTCTCTCCCATTTCACCAACTCTGTGCTGATATAAGTAACCCTTTGACACTGGCGACAAGCATTTTACTTACTGTTCCATACTAAAGCTATTTTCGTCTGTATTTAGACTACGTTATCGTTCACCCCTGTACTGGAAGTACGGGGTGAATCTTTTATCTAGTCGCCTCCTAGCTCGGCATTATTATGATATGGCAAGTACTGGTTGGCTCAGTGTCAAGATAATGTGACTGAATGGGATATCAGGTCATGGTGCTGGTGGCCTGGTCTCTCAGTGGGACAGCACTATAAAGTCACCATGAGTGCACACTTGTCGCAGGTCGATACCATTCCTGATATGACCTTAGATGTTTCCCTGACCTAAAACTCCAACAAACAACCAACCAAGCCTCCCCTTTGGAAACAGCTGATGCTTAATATCAGATAGGTGTGACCAGACGGGATGGCCGAATGAGTTTAGAGCGTCTGTCTCCCGTTTCGGTAGATCGTGGGGTCGTGGGTTCGAACCCTGGTCGAGTCAAACCAATGACTTAAAAATTGATACTTGTCGCTTCCTAGCCTGGTGCTCGGCATTATTATGATAGGGCAAGGACTGGTTGGCTCAGTGTCAGGATAATGTGACTGAGTGGGATATCAGGTCATGGTGCTGGCGGCCTTGTCTTCCAGTGGGGCAGCACTATAAAGTCACCATGAGTGCGCACTGTCACAAGTCGGTACCCGTCCTGATATGACCTTAGATGTTGCTAGGACAGAAAACAACAACAAACAAACAAACCGAATGAGTAGATGCTTCAATTTGTGGGTTCGAGCCGCTACTGAGTTAAGTCAAACACTTAGAACTTTGTTGCTTGTCGCTATCTAGACTGGTGCTTGGTCTCAGGAGTCATGGAATCTGTTAGTTACTTACTGTATGTCATTTGTGGCGTGACATATGGGGAGTGGGTGTGAGGGGTGAGGTAAGCTAGGCCAAAAAATGTAAGGCAGGCTAAGATGTGTAGGATTGAATATGGAGTTATGGTGTGTAGGATTGAATATGGGGTTATGGTGTGTAGGATTGAATATTGGTTCAGGTGTGTAGGATTGAAAATTGGTGGTTAGAGTGTCTGACTTTTTTCTAGGTCAGACTCCTAATCTGAGGGTCGGCGGTTCGATTCCCCGTGGCCCCAGCTCTGCCAATTTGGATTTCCACTGCTGTGTATAACTTACAGCTTCATCAAAGGCTGGTTGCTCTCATACCATGTCTATGTGGTGTGGGAGGTTAAAAATCCCTTGGGTCGGTAAAAGTGTAGGTTCGGGCTTTGTATCAACCAGCAGTGGAGTGAGGAAGACCAGTTGTCTATGACTGAAATTTCCCCTGCTTAAACAACTAATGGACCAAAAAATGTGTATATTGAATATGGGCTGAGGTGCGTAGGATTGAAAATTGGTTGAGGTGTGTAGGATTGAATATGGGTTGAAGTGTGTAGGATTGAATACAAGTCCAGGTGTGTAGGATTGAATACAAGTTCAGGTGTGTAGAATTGAATACGGGTTGAGGTATGTAGGATTGACAACGGGTTGAGGCACATAGGATTGAATACAGGTTGACATATGTAGGATTGAATACAGGTTGAGGTGTGTAGGATTGAGTACGGATTGAGGTGTGTAGGATTGAATATGGGTTTAGGCATGTAGGAGTCAGTATGGGTTGAGTGTGTAGGATTGAATACAGGTTGAGGTGTGTAGGAATATGGGTTGAGGAATGTATGATTGAGTATGGATTGAGGTGTGTAGGATTGAATACTGGTTGATGTCTATAGGTTTAAATATGGGTTGAGGTGAGTAGGATTGAATACGGGTTGATGTCTGTAGGTTTAAATATGGGTTGATGTGTGTAGGATTGAATATGGGTTGATGTCTGTAGGTTTAAATATGGGTTGATGTGTGTAGGATTTAATACGGGTTGATGTCTGTACGTTTAAATATGGGTTGAGGTATGTAGGATTGAATAAGGGTTGAGGTTTGTAGGATTGAATATGGGTTTTACTCATGTAGGAGTCAGTACGGGTTGAGGTGTGTAGGAATATGGGTCGAGGAATGTATGATTGAGTATGGATTGAGTACTGGTTGATGTCTGTAGGTATAAATATGGGTTGAGGTGTGTCGGTTTGAATATGGGTTGAGGTGTGTAGGATTGAGTATGGGTTGAGATATGTTGGATTTAATACTGGTTGAGGTTTGTAGGTTTGAATACAGGTTCAGGTCTGTAGGTTTAAATACGGGTTGTTTATAGGCTGTGTGGATGTACGTGCGTTTGTCCCACTCAACGGCTTGAAGTGTGTGGTTATCGATTTAGGTAATGATACATATTCATGTCTACACTTCGCCACGCTTACTATGGCGTGGGGCTAAATTATAAATATATTCCACTTGATGTGAGGGTTGTTATAGTGTCATTGTGTAAGGCGTATATGTCGGTGATTGTTTATCCTCTGGTGTTACACAAGGACCATGTTCAAGGTATGTCTCGGAGGAGCCTCAGAGATATTCCAGATGTCATGCTGGTCTGAACGACTTTAGCTGTCCAGTGCTTCAAAAATCACAGCTCGCCATAGGGTGCATCCATTTGCAATTGAAAAGAAGAGCTCTGATTGACGGAAATCACTTAATCCGGTGGCCATTTTGGAGGTGGTTTTTGCCCCCTATCTGAAAAGCACGATGTCTCAGAGTTGACTTGGAGACGCACCCTGAATGCAAATTGGCCAAAAAGACGCAGCAGAGCCGTCTTAGAGTCGCCTCTAAGGCGTACCCTGAACATGGCCCTGGCATGCATTTTTGCTTCGGTAAGTTATACAATGCGTTACTGTAATGTATTATGAATAATTATATAATCAGTGATAATGAAAATTATAATTAGATTATTGCATAACCAGTGGAATCATATGAGACATATTCTTTCAAACCATTAGCTTCACCTTTTTTATAGGTGTACTAGTATTGTGTGTGTGTATATTAGTAGAACGGTGCGGGTGTATTTTAATGTAGTGGTGTGGTGAGGATACATTAGTGTAGGGGTATGTGGGTATATATTAGCGTAGTCGTGTTTGAGTATATAATAGTGCAGTGGTGGGTGGGTATATATTAGCGTAGTGGTGTTTGAGTATATAATAGTGTAGTGGTGGGTGGGTATATATTAGCGTAGTGGTGTTTGAGTATATAATAGTGTAGTGGTGGGTGGGTATATATTAGCATAGTGGTATTTGAGTATATAATAGTGTAGTGGTGGGTGGGTATATATTAGCATAGTGGTGTTTGAGTAGATAATAGTGTAGTGGTGGGTGGGTATATAATAGCATAGTCGTGTTTGGGTATATAATAGTGTAGTGGTGGGTGGGTATAAATTAGTGTAGTGGTGTTTGATTATATAATAGTGTAGTGGTGGGTGGGTATATATTAGCGTAGTGGTGTTTGAGTATATAAGAGCACAGTAGTGGGTGGGTATATATTAGTGTTGTGGTTTTTGAGTATTTAATAGTGTAGTGGTGGGTGGGTATATATTAGCATAGTCGTGTTTGAGTATATAATAGTGTAGGGGTATGTGGGTATATATTAGCTTAGTGGTGTTTGAGTATATAATAGTGTAGTGGTGGGTGGGTATATATTAGCGTAGTGGTGTTTGTGTATATAATAGCATAGTAGTGGGTGGGTATATGTTAGCATAGTGGTGTTTGAGTATATAATAGTGTAGTGGTGGGTGGGTATATATTAGCGTAGTGGTGTTTGTGTATATAATAGCATAGTAGTGGGTGGGTATATGTTAGCATAGTGGTGTTTGAGTATATAATAGTGTAGTGGTGGGTGGGTATATAGTAACGTAGTGGTGTTTTAGTATATAATAGCATAGTAGTGGGTGGGTATATATTAGCGTAGTGGTGTTTGGGTATATAATAGCATAGTAGTGGGTGGGTATATGTTAGCATAGTGGTGTTTGAGTATATAATAGTGTAGTGGTGGGTGGGTATATAGTAACGTAGTGGTGTTTTAGTATATAATAGCATAGTAGTGGGTGGGTATATATTAGCGTAGTGGTGTTTGGGTATATAATAGCATAGTAGTGGGTGGGTATATATTAGCATAGTGGTGTTTGAGTATATAATAGTGTAGTGGTGGGTGGGTATATATTAGCATAGTGGTGTTTGAGTATAGAATAGTGTAGTGGTGGGTGAGTATGTATTAGTGTACTGGTGTTTGAGTATATACTAGTGTAGTGATGGGTGGGTATCTATTAGCGTAGTGGTGTTTTAGTATATAATAGCATAGCAGTGGGTGGGTATATATTAGTGTAGTGGTGTTTGGGTATATAATAGCATAGTAGTGGGTGGGTATGCAGGTATTGCAGGTATAGCAATACCTCAGGGAGTTTGATACCCCTGCCCTGCAGAGTTGTAAACCACTGCCTTTTGGTACAGGTTCTTGACAGAACCGAAGGCTAAGGGAGCAAACCCTAAACAGAAAACCATGTCACTGTGGCAGCATTAAGGGTGGTTGATGTATGGAACTCCCAACATCTCCCGACCAGCCACTGCAGGGACAAATAGTTTTGCGCCTGTCTTGACATGTTCTTGCCGGTGGGAAACCTCTATTTGCTCCCCGAGAGAGTTTCGCTGGTAAATTGCAAAATCCAGCAGCACTTCAACACTTTTGCAGGCAGCGTTCATGAAATGTTAAGACCAACTCATGGACGCAACTCTCACAGCAGAGAGCTAAATGGAGAGTGGCAGTCAAGTAATGAAAGCAGTCTTTGTCGCATCGCGACCGACAGCATGATGATGATGATGATGAGTGGGTGGGTATATATTAGCTTAGTGGTGTTTGAGTATATAATAGTGTAGTGGTGGGTGGGTATATATTAGCATAGTGGTTTTTTAGTATATAATAGTATAGTAGTGGGTGGGTATATATTAGCATAGTGGTATTTGAGTATACAATAGTGTAGTGGTGTGTGGGTATGTATTAGTGTTGTGGTTTTTTAGTATATAATAGTGTAGTGGTGGGTGGGTATATATTAGTGTACTGGTGTTTGAGTATATAATAGTGTAGTAGTGGGTGGGTATATATTAGCATAGTGGTTTTTTAGTATATAATAGTATAGTAGTGGGTGGGTATATATTAGTGTAGTGGTGTTTGGGTATATAATAGCATAGTAGTGGGTGGGTATATATTAGCATAGTGGTGTTTTAGTATATAATAGTATAGTAGTGGGTGGGTATATATTAGTGTAGTGGTGTTTGGGTATATAATAGCATAGTAGTGGGTGGGTATATATTAGCATAGTGGTGTTTGAGTATATAATAGTGTAGTGGTGAGTGGGTATATATTAGCATAGTGGTGTTTGAGTATACAATAGTGTAGTGGTGTGTGGGTATGTATTAGTGTATTGGTGTTTGAGTATATACTAGTCTAGTGGTGGGTGGGTATATATTAGCGTAGTGTTCTGCTGTGTGTATATATTGATGAGGGATGTGGTGGTGTGTTGATACATATTGGTGTAGTATCATACAGGGACCCTCTGTGACGTTGACACGTATAGGCGTTGCATAGATCACGATAACAGTAACACGTTAACGCAGTACGGTGCTGCGCTGGTCTTTCTCTGAGAGCCAGCGATATAGTGATCTACACTCATGTACCGAGATGGCTATTACCGGTTACTGCCTTCTTACAGGGACCATCTTACATGGATGAGGCTCTAAAATCAGTCAGCCTCTGTTTCAGAACTGATCATGGAATAAAGCAGCATCATCCTATTTCGAAGGAAAGATAGTAGGTTAGAAGGTATAAAAAAATAATAAAACCACCAAAAATTGATTTCCAACTCAAGCCTATACGATATGATGATGATAAGAGGACAACCTATGTTGTACCTAGCAGAGCACTGCAGCTTGCTGCGTGAATCCCTTTTTCTTTTTCTTTTTTTAATCGGATTTCCACCATCAATCTGCCCTCTAACGGCAGTGGCAAGAACTAATCTAGGTCGAAGTTCACTGCGCATGCTCTTTGGTCTGTTATCTGTTATGTGGCAAATTGTGGCTCTTTGAGTTGCGAAGCAGTGTCTCCATTTGGACTATGCTTGACTACTAGTCATGGCAACTAGTCGCCAAATGACTTACAAAATTCATACGTGTCGCTTCCTCCTAGCCAGGCGAGCGGCATTATTAGGATAGGCCAAGGACTGACTAGCTGGCTCAGTGTCAGGATAATGTGACTGAGTGGGATGTCAGGTCATGATGCTGGTGGCCTTGTCTCCCAGTGGGGCAGCATTATAAATTTGCCATGAGTGTGCACTGTCACAAGTCGGTACCCACCCTGATATGACCTTAGCCATTGCCAGGACATAACACTCGAAGAGCCAACCAACTAGTCGCAGTGTCTATATTCGGCTGATCATCCATTATTCTCAAGCAACTAGTCACCTCATAAGGCTAAGCGCTAGGCAATTCGCCAGCAGGTAATGTCCTGTGGAAACTGGTCATGTGGTGCTTGTTTCCACTTTATAGCCCTGGTGAAGCAGGGAAAAAAGTTTGTTTTATTTAATGACGCCTCTAGAGCACATTGATTCTTATCATCGGCTATTGGACGTCAAACATATGGTCATTCTGTCATTTCTTTAGAGGAAACCAGCTTCCGCCACATATGCTACTCTTACCAATGAGCAGTAAGGGGTCTTTTATATGGACTTTCCAACAGACAGGAGATCACATGCCACATCCTTTGACGAACCAGTTGTGGACCACTGGCTGGAACGGAAAATAGCCCAAACTGCAGATGTGTCCACTGAGCAGGATCGATAGGATGACAGACACCTTCACAGGTGGACGTGGTGAAGCAGGGTGTGGGTTTATTAATGAATTAGTTTCATAGTTAATTAATTAGTAACACCAATGCGTTCAGCGCCAATTAAAAGCCATTATAATGATGTGTGGTTGCACTTGGGAAAGGGACTCGAACGCACTGGGTGTGCATTTGAATTAGTTTCAATTATCCTACTGGCAGATCCACAACACCACACAACACCACACAACACCACACAACACCACACTACACAACACCACACAACACCACACAACACCACACAACACCACACAACACAACACAACACCACACAACACCACACAACACCACACAACACCACACAACACCACACAACACCACACAACACCACACAACACCACACACCACCACACAACACCACACAACACCACACACCACCACACAACACCACACAACACCACACAACACCACACAACACCACACAACACCACACAACACCACGCAACACCACACACCACCACACAACACCACACAACACCACACAACACCACACAACACCACACAACACCACACAACACCACACAACACCACACAACACCACACAACACCACACAACACCACACAACACCACACAACACCACACAAACACCACACAACACCACACAACACCACACAACACCACACACACACACACAACACCACACAACACCGCACAACACCGCACAACACCACACAACACCACACAACACCACACAACACCACACAACACCACACAACACCACACAACACCACACAACACCACACAACACCACACAACACCACACAACCTCATACCATGTCTATGTGGTGTTGGAGGTAAAAAATCCCTTGGGTCGGTAAAAGTGTAGGCTCGGGCTTTCTATCGACAAACTGTCTAATGGTGAAAACAAGCCTATTCAGGCTTACCCATGATAGGCAGTATAAATCTTCAACAACAACAACACCACACAACACCACACAACACCACACAACACCACACAACACCACACAACACCACACAACACCACACAACACCACACAACACCACACAACACCACACAACACCACACAACATCACACAACACCACACAACACCACACAACACCACACAACACCACACAACACCACACAACACCACACAACACCACACAACACCACGCAACACCACAAATCCATGGTGTTGCATGTGTATGGTGTTGAGTGTGTTGTGGGGAGTGTTGCGTGTGGTATTGTGTGTGGAATTGGGTGTGGTATTTGGTGTGCATGGTGTTGTGAGTGTGGTGTTATGTGGGGTGGTGTTGTTGTGTGGTATTGTGTGTGGTATTTGGTGTGCATGCTGTTGTGCATGTGGTGTTGTGTGGTGTTGTGTGTGGTATTGTGTTCTGGTGTTGTGTGGTATGGTGTTGTGTGTCTGGTGCTGTGTGGTGTTGTTTGTGGTATTTGGTGTGCACGGTGTTGTGCTGTGTATGTGGTGTTGTGTGAGTGGTGTGGTGTTACATTCTAAATACTATGTAAATACTCACATTGATCTGACTAATTTGTATCTAGTTATATGACATTACGGTTACCATATTGCTATGGAACTTTTGGGTTACAGAATTTCATTGTGTTACACGCTGCAAATTGTGTATTCAGCAGTTTTGTATACCTTATTCTATATGCCTTTTGTGTAAATAACCCTGAATTGTAAAATGGCTGGAAGACCAGTGCTTCGGCACTGACAAAAGACTTATTCAGCAGAATAAACATATTTACCAACAAAAGAACCCAGCCAAAGCTATAACATAAACTAGGCGGTAAATGCTCTGTCACACCTCGCCGGATTTTGGAAACTGAAATCGTCGGATTGGGGAAACGGAAAGAAACAGAACAAAGTCTGTTGATATCTGGCAAAGTCCAGTTTGTGTCCGTTGATATCCATTGATATCCAGCACGATCCATTACAAGTTTTGAGCCTGCACAAAACTTGTAACGGATTGTGCGGGACTGACGTATGCAGTTATTATCCATTACCGTCCGTTCCCCGTCCGTTCCCCGTCCGTTCCCCGTCCGTTCCTGTCCATTACCCATATGTTACCATCCGTTACCATCCATTCCCGTCCATTACATATCCATTATGCGTCCGTTGCCGTCCGTTATATTTCTTTTTGTATACTGAATTGTCCGTTGATCATTAGATACGTTATCAACCGTTACCGTCCGTTACCGTCTGTTACCCGTACGTATAAAAGATATATTTGTTTTAAAAAACCCGCACAATAACAACAATACCTAAACAAATCAACTTTTGAGAGCAGCTTAGTTTTGTATTTAAAAATGGAAAAGAATTAAATAATAAAAATAAAACCCCACACAATAACAATACTAACAACAAAATAAACCTAATCATCTGCAACGGTTACGATACTCGTGAATATGCAGAATGTCATATCAGGATGGGTACCGACTTGTGACTTGTGAATTGTGTTGTGCACTTATGGCGTTCTCTGTGGCGGAGTGGTTATAGTGTCTGACTTTTTTCTAGGTCAGACTCCTAATCTGAGGGTCGGCGGTTCGATTCCCCGTGCCCCCAGCTCTGCCAATTTGGATTTCCACCACTGTGTATAACTTACAGCATCATCAAATTCCGGTTGCTCTCATACCATGTCTATGTGGTGTGGGAGGCTAAAAATCCCTTGGGTCGGTAAAAGTGTAGGCTCCGGCTTTCTATCGACCAGCAGTGGAGTGGGGAAGACCAGTCGTCTGTGACTGGGATTTCCCCTGCTTGGGACAACTAATGTACCAACAACAAAAAATGAGAGACAAATAAGTGTTCACACTTCCTGTCTATCTCTCGCTATATCGGTATATGGCGACTTAATAGTGCTTCCCCACTGGGAGACCAGGCCGCCAGCACCATGACCTGATATCCCACTCAGTCATATTATCATGACACTGAGCCAACCAGTCAGCCCCTGCCTTATCCTAATAACAGAATAATGCCGAGCACCTGGCTAGGAAGTGACAAGTATAAATTTGTAAGTCATTGGTTTGACTCGACCACGGTTTGAATTCCATGATCAAGCAAATTGGGAGACGGATGATCAACTTATTCTGCCATCCAGTCTGGTGATTAGATGCACATGTAAATGGCGTGCATAACATCACCCGTGTGTGGGTGTGAGTGAGTATAGGTGTAGGAGTGGTGATGACAGTTGGTGCAGGGTTGCCAACCTTATGGTTTCGCTGTAAGACGTACAATATTATATGTCCCCATCATCACCTTATGCCGATCTTCCTCTTTTTCATTTTCATTTACAATGTTTGGCAACCTAGCAGTATCATTAACATACTATTAAATAATATCATATGAATCTGACAGATTATTGTGTCTAAAAAATGCACCACAGATTTTAACATTTGTCTTGGGGAGTGGCCTCAGACCCCCCCCCCCCACCCCCCAATATAAGATCTTCCGATTTTTCATTTTCATGTTGGCAAACATTGGTGCTGCAGGATTGTGTGTAGAGAAGGGGAGGAGGCCTGGAAGAAGTGGGGGAGGAGGAAGAGGGAGGAGGAGTGGGGGGGGAGGGGGGAGAGGAAGGGGAGCCAGAGGAGTCTCTGGGGCTTTTGCCGAGTGCTGAGGCGGCCATAACCAGCGGCTGTGCGGATGTGTGATAAGGTTGTGAAGATTGTGTGACGGCGCTGATTACTTGCACCTTTTACTGTGTGTACAATGAGGTCACGCCGAGCTGCTCCACTACGTATGTCCTCGCTGAGATAGATGTCACCTGACAGGCCCTCGTTATTATAGGCTTGAATCTGGGTGCTACTGCCACCAACGATTCTACTAGATCGTTAGTAGAATCTTTGCTGGTACAACTATAGCTAGTTATATTCCAAGTTGGGAGGCCATGGATTGTAAACAGCTGTATACAGCATTGTGTTGTGTGTGTGGTGTTACGTGTGGTGTAGAGTATGTGTGTGTTGTGTTGCGTGTGTATGGTGTTGTGTGTGGTGTTGTGTGTGAGGTTCTGTGTGGGATTGTGTATGTGGTGTTGTGTATGTGGTGTTGTGTGTGATGTGGTTTTGTCTGTGTGGTTTTGTCTGTGTGGTTGTGTCTGTGTGGTTGTGTATGTGTGGTGTGTGTGGTTTTGACTGTGGTGTTGCATGCTGTGTTGTGTGTTGGTGTGCGTGTTGGTGTGTGTGTCGACTTGTTTGTTGGTGTTGTGTGTGTGGTGTTGTGTGAGATGTGTGTGGTATTGTGTGTGGTGTTGTGTCTGATGTTGTGCTGTGTGTGGTGTTGCGTGTGGTATGGTGTATTTGGTGTTGTACATGTAATGTGTGTGTGGTGTTGTGTTTGTGGTGGTGTCTGTGGCTGTGGTGTTGTGTATGTGGTGTTGTGTTGGTTGTGGCGTTGTGTTTATGGTGTTGTGCTTGTGATGTGTGTGTGGTATTTGGTGTGCGGTGTTGTACTGGGTGTGGTGTGGTTCTGTGTGTGGTGTGTGTGATGCTTTGCATACAAGATGTTGTGTGGTGTTGTGTGTGTGGTGTTGTGTTGGTTGTGGTGTTGTATGTGGTATGTTGTGTGCAGTGTTGTGTGTTGTACTGGGTGTGGTGTGGTTCTGTGTGTGGTGTGTGTGTGGTGCTTTGTGTACACGATGTTGTGTGGTGTTGTGTGTGGTATTTTGTGTGCACGGTGCTGTGCTGTGTATGTGGTGTTGTGTGAGTGGTGTGGGGTGTGGTGTGTGTGCTGGGGCTAAACCGCCTGATATTATTAAGAGTGACTGAGGTGCCGCGGGTTCCGTTGGACTACAGGCCGCTACACGGTCTCCCCGTGTCCGGCTCCACTGCTGCTGCTGTGGCTACAGGAGCAGCTCCCGAGCTGCTCCAATATTGATGGTTGTAAGGGCCGGATGGAGGCAGACGTGGGCAGCGGGTGGAGAGCGGCAGTAGAAGGGCGTTGAGCGGAGGGTGGTGGGCTGTGGGAGGTGTGGGAAGGGCGGTGAAAGGAGGGTGGTGAGGGGAGGGTGGTGGGAGCTGAGAGAAGGGCAGTGAGAAAAGGGTGGTGAGTGGGTGGTGGTGGGCGGTGGGAGGAGGGGGAAGGGCGGTGAGGGGAGTGTGGTGGTAGGTGGGCGGTGGGAGGTGGGGGAAGTGGTAGGTGGGGAGAGGAGGGTGGTAGGTGGAGGGAGGTGGGCGGCGGATGGTAAGGCAATAAGAGGTAAATGGGAGTTGGTGAGCAGAGGGTGGTGGGTGGTGAGTGGTGAGTGGTGGGTGGTAGGGAAATGAGAGGTGGATGGGAGTTGGTGAACAAAGGGTGGAGGGAGGTGAGCGGTGGGTGGTGGTGAAATGAGAGGTGGATGGGAGTTGGTGAACAAAGGGTGGAGGGAGGTGAGTGATGGGTGGTGGTGAAATGAGAGGTGGATGGGAGTTGGTGAAAAGGGTGGAGGGGTGAGGTGGGTGTGGGAATGAGGTGGATGGAGTTGGTGAAAGAGGTGTGGGTGTGAGTGGTGGATGATAGGGAAATGAGAGGTGGATTTGGAGTTCGTAAACAAAGGGTGGAGGGAGGTGAGTGGTGGGTGGTGGGGAAATGAGAGGTGAATGGGAGTTGGTGAAAAGAGGGTGGTCAGTGGTGAGTGGTCAGTGGTGGATGGTAGGGAAATGAGAGATGGTTGTGAACAGAAGGTGGAGGGTGGTGGATGCAAAGTGGCGAACAGAGCGTGATACGTGGAGGGTGGTGTGTGGTGGATGGTAGGGCAATGAGAGGTAAATGGGAGGCTATGAACAGAGGGTGAGGGAGGGAGGTGGGTAGGTGGTAAGTGGTTGACGGTAGTGGGTGATGAATGGTGGTTGGAGGACGTGGGAGGTAGGCGGTGACAGGTGGATGGTGGGAAAAGGGTGGTGGGCCGAAGAATTGTACATGTTGGGTTGTGTAGCTGGGAATTGACAGAGGGCTGATGTTGGACTGTGGGCGGTGGGCGGTAAGGGGGTGGGGGTGGCCATTGGTAGATACTAATAGATACAGGTGGCGACATATAAGGTAATGACAGATAATGCCTACAGGAGATGGGAAGAGAGAGGGCAGCAGATGATGGGTGATTGGTGATTGATGAATGAGAGGTGAGAGGTGATTGATGAGTGAGAGGTGATTGGTGATTTATAAGTGAGAGCTGATTGGTGATTGATGAGTAAGAGCTGATTCATTAATGAGAGGCTATTCATGATTGAGAGGTGATTGGTGAATGATGAGTGAGAGGTCATTGATGAGTGAGAGGTCATTGGTGATTGATGAGTGAGAGGTCATTGGTGATTGATGAGTGAGAGGTCATTGGTAATTGATGCATGAGAGGTGATTGGTGATTGGTGGGTGAGAGGTGATTGGTGATTCATAAGTGAGAGGCGATTGGTGATTGATGAGTGAGAGGTGATTCATGAATGAGAGATGACTGGTGATTTAGGAGTGAGAGGTGATTGATGCATGAGAGCTGATTGGTGATTGATGCATGAGAGGTGATTGGTGATTGATGTGTGAGAGGTGATTGGTGATTGATGAGTGAGAGGTGATTGCTGATTGATGAGTGACAGGTGATTGGTGATTGGTGAGGGATCAGTGATTGGCGCTGGCTATAGGAGGTGAGAAGTGAAGTGGGCAGAGAGCGGTGATTGGTGGATGGTAGGAGGTGAGTTGTGTACATGATGGGAGGTGAGCGACGTGTGTGGGCAATGGCGGCGGTGTTGGGGTATGATGCCGGTGGATGTCGTGTGTGGTTGGTTGGTGGTGATGTGGAGGCACAGGGGAATCAGAGATGGGTGCTGGAGAGCGTTGGAAAGGTGACCTTAATTGATGTTGAGGGGTTTCAGGTGTGATCATAAGAGAGTGGGTAGGTGAGGCTTGTGGAGGGTTGGTAATCTCAATATGGTGAGTAGGTGTGGCTGGTACTAGTGGTAGAGTGTTGGGAATATCAATATGATGAGTAAGTGTGGCTTGTAAGGGGGTTGGTAATCTCAATATGGTGGGTAGGTGGGGCTGGTAGATTGTTGGGAATCTCAATATGGTGGGTAAGTGTGGCTTGTAATGGGGTTGGTAATCTCAATATGGTGAATAGGTGTGACTGGTAGAGTGTTGGGAATCTCAATATGGTGGGTAAGTGTGGCTTGTAAGGGGGTTGGTAATCTCAATATGGTGGGTAGGAGTGGCTGGTAGATTGTTGGGAATCTCAATATGGTGGGTAAGTGTGGCTTGTAAGGGGGTTGGTAATCTCAATATGGTGGGTAGGTGTGGCTGGTAGATTGTTGGGAATCTCAATATGGTGGGTAAGTAAGTGTGACTTGTAATGGGGTTGGTAATCTCAATATGGTGGGTAGGTGGGGCTGGTAGATTGTTGGGAATCTCAATATGGTGGGTAAGTGTGGCTTGTAAGGGGGTTGGTAATCTCAATATGGTGGGTAGGTGTAGCTGGTAGAGTGTTGGGAATCTCAATATGGTGGGTAAGTGTGGCTTATAATGCGGTTGGTAATCTCAATATGGTGAGTAGGTGTGACTGGTAGAGTGTTGGCAATCTCAATATGGTGGGTAAGTGTGGCTGGTAGAAGATTGGACATTTCAATATGGTGAGTAGGTGTGACTGGTAGAGTGTTGGCAATCTCAATATGGTGGGTAGGTGTGGCTTGTGGAGGGTTGCAAATCTTAATATGGTGGGTAGGTGTGGATGGTAGAGTGTTGGCAATCTCAATATGGTGGGTAGATATGATGGGGAAAGGGGTTGGCAATCTCAATACAGTGGATGAGTGTGGCTGATAGAAGATAAGGAATCTCAATACGGTGGGTAGGTGTAACTGGTGGAGGGTTGAGAATCTCAATATGGTGGGTAGGTGTGGCTGGGAGAGGGTTGACAATCTTGATATGGTGGGTAGGGGTGGCGAGTAAAAGGGGTTGGCAATCTCAATATGGTGGTTAGGTGTTGCTGGTAGGCTAAGAGTGTTTGTAATCTCAATATGGTGGGTAGATGTGGCTGGTAGAAGATTGAGAATCTCAATATGGTGGGTAGGGGTAGTGGGTAAAGGGATTGGCAATCTCAACATGATGGATATGTCCGGCTGGTAGAATATTGGGAATATCAGATGTGGATGGTAGAAGATTGGGAATCTCAATATGGTGGCTGGGTGTGGCTGGTAGAAGATTGGGAATCTTAATATGGTAGGTAGGTGTTGCGGGTAGAAGATTGAAAACTTCAATATGGTGGCTGGGTGTGGCTGGTAGAAGATTGGGAATCTAGAAGTGCTGGGCATATGTAAGCTGATGGAGACCCAGTGCTTTTGGGGTGGTCGGAAGTGGTTTCACGTCTAATGAAGAGCGTCGGGTTTTGATAGGATCTGGGGCAATAAGCGATGGGAGGTGAGGCGTGGGAGGTGAGGCGTAGGAGGTGGGAGGTGAGGTGGGAGGTGAGGCGTGGGAGGTGAGGCGTGGGAGGTGAGGCATGAGAGGTGAAGCGTGGGAGGTGAGGCTTGGGATGTGGGAGGTGAGGCATGGGAGGTGGGAGATGAGGCGTGGGAGGTGGAAGGTGAGGCATGGGAGGTGAGCCGTGGGAGTTGAGGCACAGGAGGTGAGGCGTGGGAGGTGAGGCATGGGAGTTGGGAGTTGATGCGTGGGAGGTGAGGTGTGGGAGGCAAGGCCTGGGAGGTGAGGCATGGGGCTTGGAAGATAGGTGATGGGAGGTGAGGCATGGGAGGCGAGATGTGGTAGGCGAGACGTGGGAGGCGAGGCGTGGGAGGCGAGGCATGGATGCATTCGCAGAACTCGGTTGATAGGTGAATGATAACATAACATAGGGTGGTGTGAACACCTTATTGCCCAGAGGGTGAAGGTGGGTGAATGGTGGATGTGGGGGTGGGGGGGGGGGCAATGGTGACTGGATGGGCGGTGGGCGGTGGGCGGTGGGAGGAGTGCCATGGTGGGGCAGGCATGTACTAGTAATGGTGGCGGAGAGTGTGGTGAGTGAGTGTGTGTGTGTGTGGAGGGGGGGGGGGGAATTATGGAGAAGAGACAGTGGTAGTAGTGGCGAGAGTGAAGGCGGAGAGACCACCCCTACCCACCCTCTAACCCTCACGCAGATCGCTCAGCGTTGCTGTCCCAGAGACGCTGGCCGGCGGCTTGGCGGACCGGACGTACGCTGCGGGGCTGTTGGCGGCGGACGCAGCGCGGGAAGGCCGGCGTGGGAGGCGGACAGCCAGCCAGCGGGTCCCCGAGCCACCTTCCGACTGACACCGAGCGGTGCCCGAGGTAAAGTAGGAACCTAGGGTGGGGGAGGAGAGTGAGATAAAATGATATTAACTTACCTTGTCCCTACCCACAAATCACCCCTCCCCCCACACCACCATGCCACAAATACGTCTACTGGCACCCTGTCCCACCATAAGGTTATGTGTGCAACCACTGCAATCACCAATGTTTGTGTGTATCATTACCTTCTCCCTACCCACAAATCACCCCTCCCCCCATGCCGCCACGCTACATACACATCTACTGGCACCCTGTCCCACCATAAGGTTTTGTGTACAATCACTGCAATCACCAGTGTTTGTGTGTTTCGTTACCTGCTCATGTCTACCTATACCTATTCACATCTACTGGCACCCTGTCCCACTATAAGGTTTGGTGTAAAATCATTGAAATCACCGATGTTTGTGTGTGTTGTTACGTACTCACATCTACCTATACCTATTCACATCTACTGGCACCCTATCCCACCATAAGGTTCTGTGTACAATCATTGCAATCACCAGTGTTTGTGTGTGTCATGTCTACCTATGCCTATACACATCTAGCCTACTGGCACCCTGTCCCACCATAAGGTTCTACGTACAATCCACTGTAATCACCAGTGTGTGTATTAATAGTAATAATCGAGGTCATAGACGGTTAGGCATATCTAATAACCCAGGCCATCGTGATATGACCTTAGATGTTGCTAGGACGTAAAACAACAAACAAATAATCCAGGCCATAGGCAGAGTGATTTCAAATGGGCCAAAGTCAAAGGCTGGGGCCCATTTGAAATACCTCTACCCTCTTTTGAGGCTTAGCACAATGTACAATCACATCTTTCGGCTTTTATCGCATATTATACATTTTCCAGCCGATTGCTATGGAACTATATCCTAGTGACTTCATATAATACTAGTGTCATTCACCCCGAACAGGAAACAAGCGTACGTCAAAGCAATGCCTGTGAAATATCGCAGTGCATCATGGCACCTGGGAATTCTACACCGACATGCCAACTGACCCTGCAGAGTTGTAAACCAATGCCTTGTGGTACAGGTTCTTGACAGAACCGAAGGCTAAGGGAGAAAACCCTAAACAGAAAACCATGTCACTGTGGCAGCATCAAGGGCGGTTGATGTATGGAACTCCCAACATCTCCCGACCAGTGACTGCAGGGACAAATAGTTTTGCGCCTGTCTGGACATGTTCTTGCCTGTGTGAGACCTCTATTTGCTCCCTGAGAGAGTGCCACTGGTAACTTGCAAAAGCCAGCAGCACTTCAACACTTTTGCAGGCAGCTTTCATGAAATGTTGACTCATGGACACCACTCTCACAGCAGAGAGCTAAATGGAGAGCAACAGTCAAGTAATGAAACCAGTCTTTGTTGCATCACGACCGACAGCATGATGATGATGACATGACTGTGTAATCTAATAATTGATATGCGAAATATATAATCGCAATGCTTGTTTATCATAACCCATTATTTTACAGTGAAGAATTAATGAAACGATCATCAATGCTAATCATAAACAGCTCCTCTCATATTGGCTAAGCAACCCCCACTAGAATGTATCTCGTATCATATTAGCTAAGTAACCCCCACTAACTAATTAATCCATTGGCCGGTTGAGACATAATGGTGCTGCATAGATAAGCCAATATGTAGCCATTTGAGACTAATAGCCCTGCCACATTACGACGCTTCTCGCCAATGCACATCGGCGTATCTGATTTTTGGGCGGAACGTCGGGACACGGCAGGAAGCATTATGCGTGCATTAGGCACGTGTTGGTATAGGTTGATGGACGGCGATGGTCGGCGAGGATTGGCGGCGCACGCCGTGGCACGTCGAAAGTTTTGCCCTTGCGAAAAAATGTTGATGTGTGCCAACGTGTGGGTGCAAACGTTATGGGGACGTTAGGCGCACGTCGAGATCCATTGGACGTGCTGGAATAACATTATGTGAACGCTATGCGCACGCCGCATGCATGTGATGGTCGTTCCCACACGTTGCGGCAAATTGTTGCTTTGTTGGTTTATGTCCTAGATACATCTAAGGTCATATCAGGATGGCGCGCCAACACTTTTTTTCTTTTTTCTCACACGTCGATATACATTACCACAATGTCGGCTGCATGCTACCAACACATTCCGCTGACGTCAAACTTGTTCTCACTGCGCCGAAAAGTTTGACGTTTCTCGACTTTTTTGGGCATTGGCAGCACGCCGGTGAGAAGCATCATAATGTTACAGGGCCATAAAACTAAAAGTCTTTATCTTGATGGCATGATAAACAACAACAACAAAATCTCATCACCACGCAACTAAGCAGAAGCGATGTTAAACGTTAAAAGACTTGATTTGATAGTTTTAAAAATGACATGAGGGGGAAAAGAATAGCAACAACAACAACAAAAGCCATTAGTGGTCCATTGGTGCCAAGGGAGCAGAGCCACGCATCAAAGTGGTGTGTCCTTAGCCATTGAAAGGAGTTGGATTGGTTGGTTGGTTGATGGAGTTTTACATCCTGGCAACATCTATGGTCATATCAGGATGGGTACTGACTTGTGACAGTGCACATTCATGGAGACTTTATAGTGCCACCCCACTGGGATACCATTTATATTTATATATAGCATGGCCAGGTCTATTTTGGTAGCGGTCTTCACGGTCAATACCTCAAGGTGCTGCACATACACGGCTCATAATAATTATGGATCGGTGAGAGGATGAGAACACATGGTTGAACGGTCTTCCATCATACAGTGGGTGCTGTTTACTAAGTGGTAACTGACCACCCGTCCCTCCACATACACACATACACACTAACTCACAACCTCCAAGAAAAGGTCTTCTTTGAAATTTCCTTGTTGGGGAGTTTTCCATCTATGGTCATATATTTTGGGGATGGGAACTGATTTGTTATGGTGCACAATTGAACAGATCAGAACACTCAAATTCTATGCCAAAGACTAACAACAACACGAAGGGGTGCAGGGGCTGGGGGAGTGGGGAGGGGGAAGGGATGGGGGGTTCTTGCTTGCTTGATAAATTGGCAGTTGTTTGATTATTACATTTAGCAACATTCACAATTATATCAGGACCAATACTGATTTGTGACATGAATTTAGCATAGAATTAGAGTTTTTAGAATTTAGCATACATTTTAGTGTTCTGGTCTGTTCAATTGTGCGCCATAACAAATAAGTTCCCATCCAAAAAGACATGAAGACATTACCTTAGACGGAAAACTCCCCAACAAAGAAACTTCAAAGAAGACCCTTTCTTGGAGGTTGTGAGTGAGTGTGTATGTGGAGGGACGGGCAGTCAATTACCACTTAGTAAACAGAACCCACTGTATGATGGAAGACCGTTCAACCATGTGTTAGCAACATTGACATTCATATCAGGACCGACACTGATTTGTGACAATGCATACTCATTGTGACTTCATAGTGTCGCCCTATTGGAAGACCATGCCACTGGCATCATGATCCAATATCTGACTATCCAGAAAATGTTGAAAACTTTGGACAGCTCCCTTACGCCTTTAAGGTAAGACTCTTATGCCCTGGTCACATACACGTTAGTGGGTGAATGTAGTGGAGGCTAACGTGGGTCAAATATGGTGTAAGCACGTTAAACTATGTTGAAATATGTTAAGGTACGGCAGGTTTTGGTATGGATAAATACGTTACGGTATGGATAAATATGTTACGGTACGGATAAATACGTTATGGTATGGATGCCAGTACGTTTAACTACATTCAACTATGTTCAACTACATTAAACTACGTTCAACTACGTTCAAATATGTTCAACTACGTTCAACCACGTTCACCTCCATCCACTAACGGCTATGTGACCAGGGCTTCATCCACGTATGCTAGAGGATGCAAATTCAGCCTCTAACATAGCGCTCTTTATCACGGCTCACCTACGTTAGTACCAAGTTAACATCATGGACAAGTACGGATGCCCCATTACATTCAACTACGTTCAACTACGTTAGCCGCCACTATGTTCAACCACGTCCACTAAGGTGATTGTGACCGGGCCTTTACGGTCTAGAGGAGTCTTATCAGCAAAGTGTAATTGGAAGTAATTCAACACATCTACTAGTGTGCAGTGTATTCTCTAGAGCATTTCCTAGGAGGTCTGGTCCAGGGCCTATATGTATGAGCCCGGGTTAGCGGTCGTAACCCTGGGTCGTGCAGATTTCCCGGGTTAGCGGTGAAAACTGCGTATGTATGTGTCGGGGTTAAACTAACTCGGCGAGCGTAAAGTCGCCTGCACTAACCCCAAGCGAAAGCAGGGTTAAAGGTCGGGTTAGGCACCGACTATGCCCAAATCTATTGAATGCGATCATATTTAACAGAATTACATAGGCAAATCGTGAAATTTCATAAAATTAACCCTAAAATCGAAGCGAGATTAACGCTGATGCCGTAACGGTGGCGATATTAATATTTTCGAATCGATGAATGTAAAGTAAACAAATCGCCGCCACAGCGACGTCGATATCCATACTGTCCAATGTCAAGTAAACATGGCCGCCGCTGTCGCCGCCGAATCGATGGGAATATATTAGGCCCAAATCTATTCAATGCGATCATATTTAACAGAATTACATACGCAATAAGTGAAATTTTTATCAATTTAACCATATATTCGAACCGTTATTAACGCTGCCGCCGCATTGGCGGAGATATTAATAGTGTTGAATCGACGAATGTAAATACGCACACAGGGGTTCCCCAAATCTATAAATAACTGAAACGTTAGCTAACCCTGCCGTGCTTTGGTCACATACATCCCCCGTGACACATTTGGAACTCCGGGGTTAGCTAACCCGGGACCCGCCTTTAACCCCGGTGTGGTTAAAAATTGGCTCATACATATGGGCCCTGATGACTAATTACTGAGGAAGATAATTACAAAGTGGGGCTGCGGGAGAAATGTATCATTAAAGGTCGCATGCGCAGCGGCAGGATGAGCCGGTCAGTTGCCAATTAAGACCCTGTGTAAAATATTCCGGTAGGTTGGTTAGTTTTGGAGTTTTACGTCCTAGCAACAACATCTGAGTTCATATCAGGATGGGTCCTGACTCATGATAGTGCGCACTACTGGTGACTTTATAGTGCTGCCCTGCTGGGAAATCAGGCTGCCAGCACCATGACCCTATATCCCCACTCAGCCACATTATCCTGACACTGAGCCGACTAGTCCTTGCTATATTCTAATAATGCCGAGTGCCTGGCTAGGAAGCAACAAGTATCAATTTTAAAGTGATCTGTTTGGCTCGACCAGCTTTGACCACATATAGAAAACATATTCAAGAAACAGATTATATTAAATGTATAGGGGTACGGTTCTGGATTTCTATTAATTTTGAATAAATTGACGTCTTGCACTGCGCATATCGGCAAACTCAATGCATTGTCAGTGGCCGTGAACAATCTTCATACAGAAAAAGTGAAATATCTCTAAAACTACACAACCTAGAAACAAACCGGTTAGAACACATACAGAAAACATATTCAACAAAGAGATTATATTAAATTTATAAGGTTAGGGTTCTGCATTTCTATTAATTTTGAATAAAACCGACGTTTTACACTGCACGTATCGGCAAACTCAATGGCAGTGTTTATAAACATCGAAAGGCATCTATGGAATGTGCAAGCTAGCAGAGACCTTTGTGGGGGAGGGGTGCTTTCAGTAAATGTTAGTGAGAAATAATAGCGAGTGGTACATGCTTAGTTTGAGTTGCATAGTCCGATGGTTTTGAATTACTGTAATTTTTCTGAGATACATATATTAGATAGATCACTAGTATCTACTTTACAAAGCGGTTTGTTTCTAAGTGGTGTAGTTTTAGAGATAGTACACTTTTTCTCTATGAAGATTGCTCATGGCCATTGACAATGCATTGAGTTTGCCGGTATGCGCAGTGCAAAACGTCAGTTTTATTCAAAATTAATAGAAATGCAGAACCCTAACCATATAAATTTAATATAATCTTTTTGTTGGATTTGTTTTCTATATGTGTGCCAAGCGGTTTGTTTCTAAGTGGTGTGGTTTTAGAGATATTTCACCTTTTCTCTATGAAGATTGCTCACGGCCATTGACAATGCATTGAGTTTGATGGTACGCACAGTGCAAAATGTCAGTTTTATTCCAAATTAATAGAAATGCAGAACCCTAACCTTATGAATTTAATATAATCTTTTTGTTGAATTTGTTTTCTATATGTGTGCCAAGTGGTTTGTTTCTAAGTGGTGTGGTTTTAGAGATATTTCACATTTTCTGTATGAAGATTGCTCATAGCCATTGAGTTTGCAGTGTGACCCTGTGTTGTCCTGCAGCCAAGCTGTGCACGCACTGACATAAATACCTATCCTGACGTCACATGAAATAGGTCTATAGACCAGTTGATGCACCATTAAATTCAGAGCTTTAAAGTAGCATAATCTAAAGGTTTTGACATATTTGACTTTTGACAGTGCACACTCATGACAACTTTCATAGTGCTTCCCCGCTGTGCGACAAGGTTGCCAGCACCATAACCTGATATCCCACCCAATCACATTATCCTGACACTGAGCCAACCAGTCCTTGCCCTATTCTAATAATGCCGAGCACCTGGCTAGGAAGCGACAAGTATCAATTTTCAAGTCATTGGTTTGACTCGACCAGGGTTCGAACTCATGAGTTCGAATCTCACGATCTACCAAAACGGGAGATGGGACGCTCAACTCAATTCTCCATCCCATCTGGTGATTAGACGTGCATGTAGATGGTGCGCATAACATCGCATGTGTGTGGGTATGGGTGGGTATAGGGGTAGGGGTGGTGAGAATAGTCGCTGCAGGGTTGCCAACCCTTACTTTTATGTCCAAAGCACCAGTCCATCACACGTTCACCGGATTATAAATCTTTATATTCTCACTCAATTTATCTAAGGATCATCAGTAAAGGTTTCACAATATTCTCATCTGTAAATATTTGCAGTTAGAATAATCAGTGAATTGTTGATTCGTGGGGGCTCTCATCGGCTCGGCTGACTCTTGTATCTACAGTGCACACCGGTTCTCTCAACACCCACAAGCGCAACTAGCCACTACACTACACTACCCACACTATACCACCAGCCTAGACACCCTAGCACTACACTACACGTGCTACACCACCAGCCCAGACCCCCTAGAACTACACTACACATGCTACACCACAATCTCTGACCCCCTAGCACTACACTACACACACTACACCATCAGCCCAGACCCCTAGCACTACACTACACACACTATACCACCAGCCCAGACCCCCTAGCACTACACTACACACACATACACCACCAGCCCAGACCCCCTAGCACTACACTACACACACTACACCACAATCTCTGACCCCCTAGCACTACACTACACACACTACACCATCAGCCCAGACCCCTAGCACTACACTACACACACTACACCACCAGCCCAGACCCCCTAGCACTACACTACACACACTACACCACCAGCCCAGACCCCCTAGCACTACACTACACACACTACACCACAATCTCTGACCCCCTAGCACTACACTACACACACTACACCATCAGCCCAGACCCCTAGCACTACACTACACACACTACACCACCAGCCCAGACCCCCTAGCACTACACTACACACACTACACCACCAGCCCAGACCCCCTAGCACTACACTACACACACTACACCACCAGCCCAGACCCCCTGGCACTACACTACACACGCTACACCACCAGCCCAGACCCCCTAGCACTACATTACACACACTACACCACCAGCCCAGATCCCCTAGCACTACACTACATATGCTACACCATCAGCCCAGACCCCCTAGCACTACACTACACGTGCTACACCACCAGCCCAGACCCCCTAGCACTAGACAACACACACTACACCATCAGCCCAGACCCCTAGCACTACACTACACACACTACACCACCAGCCCAGACCCCCTAGCACTACACTACACACACTACACCACCAGCCCAGTCCCCCTAGCACTACACTACACGTGCTACACCACAATCCCTGACCCCCTAGCACTACACTACACACACTACACCATCAGCCCAGACCCCTAGCACTACACTACACACACTACACCACCAGCCCAGACCCCCTAGCACTACACTACAAACACTACACCACCAGCCCAGACCCCCTAGCACTACACTACACACACTACACCACCAGCCCAGACCCCCTGGCACTACACTACACACGCTACAGCACCAGCCCAGACCCCCTAGCACTACATTACACACACTACACCACCAGCCCAGATCCCCTAGCACTACACTACATACGCTACACCATCAGCCCAGACCCCCTAGCACTACACGTGCTACACCACCAGCCCAGACCCCCTAGCACTACACTACACACGCTACACCATCAGCCTAGACCTCCTAGCACTACACTACACACACTACACCACCAGCCCAGACCCCCTAGCACTACATTACACACGCTACACCACCAGCCCAGACCCCCTAGCACTACACTACACACGCTACAGCACCAGCCCAGACCCCCTAGCACTACACTACACACACTACACCACCAGCCCAGACCCCCTAGCACTACACTACACATGCTACACCACCAGCCCAGACCCCCTCCGTGCCCAGACACCGGCATGCCTCGTGCTATAAATAGCAAGAGCAGCAGCTGTCATTAATTTAATTCGGCGAAAATGATTCACAGCCTCTGGGCGACCTGTCAGTACTCTAGTTTCTTTGTTTGTTGGAGTTTTACATTCTGGCAACTTCTAAGGTTATATTTTCAGGATGGGTATCGATTTGTGATAGTGTGCGCTCATAGCAACTTTATAGTGTTGTCCCACTGGCAGACTGGGATTCTAACACCGTGACTTTAATTTCCCACTCAGTCACATTATCTTGATACTGAGCTAACCAGTCCTTGCCCTATCCTAGTAGCCGAGTGCTAGGCTAGGTAGGGGCAAGTATCAATTTTGTAAGTTTGGTTTGACTCAGCTGAGATTCAGACTCTCGACCTTCCACACAGTAAGCAAACGCTTTGCGATTCGGGCGACCTGTCAGAATACAGGATTTATGCACACAAACTTTGATGGTTTAAAAAAATATTCATTTTAAACGAAGAGTTCGTAATTTAATCAAAGAAAAACCAGCGGTGATGTTCATATGTCTTTAAATATTTTATTGTATTTGTCCAGCATTATCGAAAGGTACCGGTCTCGATGTCCGAATCTGCAGAGTGCGGACCTCGCATGCGGGAGATCGGGATTTCGGTTCCCGGTCGAGTCAAACCAATGACTTATGCAACTGATACTTGTCGCCTCCTAGCCTGGCACTCAGCATTATTAGGATAGGGAAAGGACTGGTTGACTCAGTGTCAGGATAATGTGACTGAGTGGGATATTGGGTCATGGTGCTGCAGCCTGGTCTCCCAGTGTGGCAGCACTATAAAGTCGCCATCAGTGCACATTGTTTCAAGTCGGTATACGTCCTGGTATGACCTTAGATGTTGCCAGGACGTAAAACTCCAATGGTAAAAGGATACTTCCTCGGCTAGCTCTTATTTGAAGTCTTCCACCCTTTGATCAACTATGAGCAGGTGGCTCATTGTCTGTCATCTGTTGGTATCGGTGTTGCAGTTTCCGAGGCACACCAGTTTGCCAGGGACACATCGCTTCTGCGCATGGGTCAAAATCGAACAGCATCATCACTAACCTTATAAATTTAATATAATGTTTTTGGTAAAGATGTTTTCTATATGTGTACCAAACAATTTGTTTCTAGGTGGTGTGGTTTTAGAGATATTTCACTTTTTCTGTATTTTCTGTATGAACATTGCTCACAACCATTGACAATGCCTTGAGTTTGATGGTACGCGCAGTGCAAAACCTTAGTTTAATTCAAAACTAATAGAAATCCAGAACCCCAACCTTATCAATTTAATATAGTCTTTTTGGTAAACATGTTTTTTATATGTGTACCAAGCGATTTGTTTCTAGGTGGTGTAATTTGAGAGATATTTGACTTTTTCTGTATGAAGATTTGCTCACGGCCATTGACAATGCATTTGAATGGATGTGTCCCTGGCAAACTGGTGTGCCGCGGAAACCGCAACACCGGAACAGATGTCTAAGCAGATAGGGTCGTGGGATAGATTCCCGTCCGAGTCAATCCAAAGACTTGCAATATTGATACCTGTCACAACATTTTTTTTCTAGCGTTTGAAACGAAAAGACTATTTTGCTCAGCATCAGGATAATATGACTGAGTGGGATATTGGGTCATGGTGCCGACGGCCTGGTTTCCCAGTGAGACAGCACTATAAAGTCACCCTGAATTCGCACTGCCACAAGTTGGTATCCGTCCTGATATGATCATAGATGATGCTAGGATCTAAAACCCCAAGAAACAATGATATTAACGGTATCTCAATTGGTTGCTATGTGACTACAGTTGCTAGGGACACACTCCCCCCACCCGCACCCCGCACCTCCCTCCTCCTCACCTCCCAAGACAGCTAATTAACGAGGCACTATATATGCTAAAGGAGTTCCTGAACTCATTGGAACAATGGAAAAATTGGTTGACTTCCTCAACATGCCATACACCAACCGACATTTCAACTATATCCGGTTAGGTGGGTGGGTTTTTGTTGTTGTGTTTTTTTACATCAGTTGATTAAGCAGGGGAAATTTCAGTCATGGATGATTGTTCTTCCTCATTCCACTGCTCCTTGCCCTAGTAATAAATAGCAAGCGCCTGGCTAGGAAGCGACAAATATCAATTGTTGCTGGGGCGTGCCTGATTCCCGATCACCGATCAGCTGATTCAATAACAAAAATCTAATTATATATTTGTATATGGCTTCTTTTACGCCAATTAGTTTCTGGGTATTTGTATTGCAGCTCTCTATGTATAGGTCCCTGTCTTCCTCTCTCTCCCCATCTCTCTCAGACTCTTTTGCCCTCTTTCTCACCCCCCCCCCCCCACCCCACCGCTTTCTGCCTCTCTGTCCCTTTCCCCGCCACCTCACCCCTCTGTTTCTCCTTCTCTCTCTCCCTCTCTGTCTTTCTCTCTCCCTCTCCCTGTATCTTCCCCTCCTTCTCCCCCCACACACATTATGTGACTCACTCTATCTCTCCCTTCCCTCCCTCCCTCTCTTCCTCTCACTCTCTTTCTCTCTCGGTATCTTGCCCTCCTTCTACTCCCCTCTGTGTATCCACTTCTACTCTTCCTCTCTCCCCTCCCTCTCTTTCCCTCTCTCCCTTTGTCTTTGTCTCTTGCCATCTCTCTTCCCCGCTCCCCCTCTTTCTTTCTCTCTCCCTATGTATTTTCTCTGTCTCTCTGCTTTTCTGTCTTTGTCTCTATTTCTAGCTCTCTTCCTCCATTCCCTCTCTCTTCCCCTCTTTCTGTATCACCTCAGCCTCTTTGCCTCTCTGTCTTTGTCTCTATCTCTAGCTCTCTCCCTCCACCCTCTCTCTTCCTCTCTTCCTCTGTCCCTATATTCTGTCAGTCCCTCTATCTCTGTCTTTGTTGCTATCTCTACCTCTCTACCTCCATCCTCTCTCTTCCTCTCTTCCTCTGTCCCTATATTCTCTCAGTCCCTCTATCTCTGTCTTTGTCTCTATCTCCACCTCTCTCCCTCCTCTCTCTTCCTCTCTTCCTCTGTCCCTATATTCTCTCAGTCCCCCTATCTCTGTCTTTGTCTCTATCTCTACCTCTCTCCCTCCACCCTCTCTCTTCCTCTCTTCCTCTGTCCCTATATTCTGTCAGTCCCTCTATCTCTGTCTTTGTCGCTATCTCTACCTCTCTCCCTCCACCCTCTCTCTTCCTCTCTTCCTCTGTCCCTATATTCTGTCAGTCCCTCTATCTCTGTCTTTGTCTCTATCTCTACCTCTCTCCCTCCACCCTCTCTCTTCCTCTCTTCCTCTGTCCCTATATTCTGTCAGTCCCTCTATCTCTGTCTTTGTAGCTATCTCTACCTCTCTCCCTCCACCCTCTCTCTTCCTCTCTTCCTCTGTCCCTATATTCTGTCAGTCCCCCTATCTCTGTCTTTGTCGCTATCTCTCCCTCTCTCCCTCCACCCTCTCTCTTCCTATCTTCCTCTGTCCCTATATTCTCTCAGTCCCTCTATCTCTGTCTTTGTCTCTATCTCCACCTCTCTCCCTCCTCTCTCTTCCTCTCTTCCTCTGTCCCTATATTCTCTCAGTCCCTCTATCTCTGTCTTTGTCTCTATCTCTACCTCTCTACCTCCATCCTCTCTCTTCCTCTCTTCCTCTGTCCCTATATTCTCTCAGTCCCCTTATCTCTGTCTTTGTCTCTATCTCTACCTCTCTCCATCCACCCTCTCTCTTCCTCTCTTCCTCTGTCCCTATATTCCCTCAGTCCCTCTATCTCTGTCTTTGTCTCTATCTCTACCTCTCTCCCTCCACCCTCTCTCTTCCTCTCTTCCTCTGTCCCTATATTCTCTCAGTCCCTCTATCTCTGTATTTATCTCTATCTCTACCTCTCTCCATCCACCCTCTCTCTTCCTCTCTTCCTCTGTCCCTATATTCCCTCAGTCCCTCTATCTCTGTCTTTGTCTCTATCTCTACCTCTCTCCCTCCACCCTCTCTATTCCTCTCTTCCTCTGTCCCTATATCCTCTCAGTCCCTCTATCTCTGTCTTTGTCTCTATCTCTACCTCTCTACCTCCATCCTCTCTCTTCCTCTCTTCCTCTGTCCCTATATTCTCTCAGTCCCTCTATCTCTGTCTTTGTCTCTATCTCTACCTTTCTCCCTCCACCCTCTCTCTTCCTCTGTCCCTATATTCTCTCAGTCCCCCTATCTCTGTCTTTGTCTCTATCTCTACCTTTCTCCCTCCGCCCTCTCTCTTCCTCTGTCCCTATATTCTCTCAGTCCCCCTATCTCTGTCTTTGTCTCTATCTCTACCTATCTTCCTCTCAGTCTCTCTGCCTCTCTGTCCTTCCCTCTCTCTCTCTCTCTCTCTCTCTCTCTTTCTCTCCCTACTTCGCCCTCATGTACGTCTCAGGTGCTGCGTTATCGGTCTGTAGTGACTCACCCGCCAAGTGTATTCTCAGAATGTCCTGAACATAATTCAAACCCGTGCTTACGTGCTTCTTTCCCACGCTGACTCTGCCCGAGTCGTGCTCACTCACGCTCTCCTACGTGGGAGCACGAGGACCACGTGACATGATGACGTCACTCCGCATCATCACGGGTCATTGGACACGAAAACAAAGCAGCTTCCCCCCGTTGTATGAAGTATCACCAGGGTCCAGTGGTTTTCCCTACGTTCAGGATTTAATTCAAGGATGAAAGATCTCCGCGGTTTCGCGGATTTCCACGATTTTATTTTATTTACCTATTAACGCTAAGCAACATTCCAAGGAATCAGGATGTATGTGACAACAGTTAGCTAGTTAAAATCCCATTATTGTATTACCTTAAATGTAGATAGAACATAAAACCCAAAGAGGAACGAGCTTGGCATGGACGATAAAATAGCCACAAAAATTATAGTTGAAACCTGCCTGCGCGATTTCCTCGCGATTCTCTGACAGTGCTAAATCCGTGTTTTCGCGGAAATTCACCGTCGATGTTATAATATCGGCTTGATTTCCGTGGGGCTTTCTTGCTGGCGATCACTTTCATCCTATCCTTGATTTATAATTAACTGAATATTCTCTAAGGAAGAATACAAACCATAGAAATGAGGTGCTACCACAAAATACTACACATCTCATACAATGACCATATTACCAACGAGGAAGTCCATACTAAGATCCAGCATGCAATTGGACCACATAAAGATCTCCTGGCGATCGTAAAGAGATGCAAACTGCAGTTGTATGGCCTTCTTTCTCGTTCATCAGGTCTGGCCAAAAACCATCTGACAAAGCCCAGTGAAAAGCGATTGGGGGGGGGGGGGGGGGGGGGGGGGGGAGGGGGGGGAGGCAGACAAAGGAAGAGGTGGGAAGACAACAGCAGAGAATGAACAGACCTGGAGTTCAGTGGAGTTCAGCAAGTCCCAAAGCGCACTGGAAAACAGGAAAACTGGAGAAAAATGAATGGAAAATCAACTATGGTGCCAGAAAGACTCTTGCGGTTAAGGCATTGATGATGTTGGCGATAACGAATAATCTCCTTTACCTCCTTTTAAACGCATTTTTCATGCGAGAGAATTATCAAGTGGGCCAGTGCACCCCCTTCCTGTGAGGGAGGTCCTGGGTTCGATCCCCAACTGAGATAGACTAAATTGACGCTTGTCGCTAGTTTGCCTGGTATGCATTGCTAGGATAAAGCAACGACTAATTTGCGCAGTGTTGCGATAATGTGACTGAGTAAGATATCGGGTCATGATGCACAGTATCCCAGTGGGGCAGCGTTATTAAGTTACCATAAGTATGTACTGTCAAAAATGAATATTCATCTCATATAACCTTTTATGTTGATAGGACTTTAACGACAGTCGGCAATCAAATCATATATCATGCAATATGCCAATATTATTACTTTTATTATTAAAATAAATTCTAAATACGTTTTTGGCAAACCAACTAATTCCCAACACTTGTCAGCGTTAATATATTATCACCTTGCTGTATATATTACTCATGCGCGAATTCACAATACCACAGCAATATTTACCACGGAGCATTTATATCCAAGTAACCCTAACACATGTGGTTATGCCAACGAAGTCAAACCAATGACTGAACCTGACAGAATAATGTGACTGAGTGGGATATCGGGTCATAGTGCCGGTGGCGTGATTTCCCAGTGGGGTAGCACTATAAAATCGTCATGAGTGTGTATTGTCACAAGTCGGTACCCATCCTGATATGACCTTAGATGTTGCTAGGACGTAAAACAACAGCAAACAAACAGCACATGAACTAGTTATCAATTACTACTTGTTTGTTTGTTGTTGTTTTATGTCCTAGCAACATCTTAGGTCATATCAGGACGAGTACCGACTTGTGACAGTGCGCACTCATAGCAACTTTATAGTGCTGTCCAAATGGGAAACCAGGCTGCTGGCACCATGACCTGGTATCCCACTCAGTCACATTATCCTGACACTGAGCACACCAGTCCTTTCCCAGTTCTAATAATGCTGAGCGCCTGGCTAGGAAGCGACAAGTATCAATTTTTAAGTCATTGGTTTTCACTCAAAAATTGATATTACTGCTTGTATGCTATGCACAAGCAAAGTGTTGTTGCTGTTTTTTTTGGTTTAAAAAAAAAATGAAACGGAGCCACCCAAATCATGCAGCCATAAATAGTGTGACATGCAAGATGCCGTGAGAAGGGCTGGGTGTTCCGGAATTGGAGTCATCTCGCAAAGGTTGCTGGTGGTTTCTGGTTAAAACGCTGCTCCATTCGTCACTCTGGATGTGAGTTAGAATCAGACTCCTCTCCTCCTGCTCCACCTCTTCCTCCTCTTCCTCCTCTTCCTCCTGCTCCTCCTGCTCCTGCTGCTCCTGCTCCTCCCAGACATGCAGTCCAGGTGTCTGTATTCGTTCCCGCCCCGGGGCCATGTTGCGCAGTGGTGCCCTCTAGTGGCCACTCGGGACAGCACTTCCGGTGCCTAGTCTCGAACTGGGCCGGTGGCACCAAAGAGCAATTAAGGTAATCCTTATAACAAAAAACTACAAGCATTATCAAAATATTGCTCTTGATTGTTGCTCCTTTTTGGAGTGTTTTAAAAAAAAATCTTTTTTAAAGATGGTTAGTATGAGTGAATATTTCTACTTAAAAAGACTCGTTGGCTCAGTGTAAGGACAATATGACTGGGTAGGGTAACAGGTCATGGTGCTGGCAGCCTGGTCTCCCAGTGGGGCAGCACTATTTAATAGCCATGCATGTGCACTGTCACAACTCAGTACCCATCTTGATATGAACTTAGATGTTGCCAGGACGTAAAATTCCAACAACCAACCATTCTACCTTTAACAAATAAATTATTCACACATGGCCTTTAGTACACGAAGGCTCCACCAGGTGGCGTTCATTCATGCTAGTATCGGGGAACGGTGGGTAACACTGACCTTCACCTTATACAATACCCATGTTCTGTGGGTGTGAAGATCTCCACACGCACTCTCCAGCCAGAGTTCGTGTCATTGCCTCGTAGTGGAAACCCTGCTGACAGGGTCTCCGCTGGTAGCTTGGCAGCTGATTGCGATCCGTGTTGGAGATTTGTGTGACCTTGACAGGCGAGGTGATTATATATGTTAGCACGAGGTAATGCTTGGTTGGTTGTTGGGGCTTTACGTCCTGGCAACATCTAAGGTCATATCAGGACGGGTACCGACTTGTGACAGTGCGCACTCATGGCGACTTTATAGTGATTTCCCCCACTAGGAGACCAGGCCACCAGCACCATGACCTGATATCCCACTCAGTCACATTATCCTGACATTGACCCAATCAGTCCTTGCCCTACCCTAATAATGCTGAGTGCCTGGGTAGGAAGCGGCAAGTATTAATATTTAAGTCATTGGTTTGACTCAAGCAGGGTTCGAATCCCATGATCTATCAAAACGGGAGACGGACGCTCAACTCAATGAAGCATGCCCCAGTAATATATTACTATCATTATACGAGTGCCTGAGTTTATCGGAAGCTGGATATGTATATACATGGGTTATACATGTACTTGGGTTAAAAAAATGACAGCTCCATTATACTGCTGGATGGATAATGCTGGATAGATAATGGTGGATAGATAATGGTGGATAGATACTGCTGGATAGATAATGCTGGATAGATAATGCTGGATAGATAATGCTGGATAGATAATGTTGGATAGATAGTGCTGGATAGATAATGCTGGATAGATAATGTTGGATAGATAATGCTGGATAGATAATGCTGGATAGATAATGTTGGATAGATAATGCTGGATAGATAATGCTGGATAGATAATGCTGGATAGATAATGCTGGATAGATAATGTTGGATAGATAATGCTGGATAGATAATGGTGGATAGATAATATGTGTGTCTACGGAACCAATATTAAGTCAGACTTCAATAATACCACTACAAAGTATGACAAAAACAAAGGCTTCCGTTGTTTCGCGCGCAAATCTCAAACTTTGTCACCCAGCTCTAAAATGTCGTCTGCTTTGCAATTCACCAGTTCACATGTCCAGCAGTTAATAATACCTACACACTGTCGTAAACTTTGATGGTTACTGCATTAATTCCCTTACTGATTAATTAGTTGCTTGATTGAAAACAGACGGATTTGACTCATATCAGAGTAGAACATAAAATGACAGTTTGCAGTGACTATGGTATAATATACTGTACCAATTCTTTTCAGCTCTTCGCTGATTTTCATTTTGCTTCAGTGTATTGAAGGCTCTCTGAATTACCTACTTTTGCAGAAGAACATGAGGAACCAGAACTAAATAAAAAACATGTTGTTCTTTGTCAGTAGCGGGTAATAATGGCGATACGAACTCGAAATTTAAGCCCCCTCCCCACCAAAAACAAAACAAAAATAAATTGCTTCAGTTGTTGATTGAGCAGAGGAAATAAATTTAAATCGTGGAAAATTGGTCTTCCTCATTCCACAGCTCATTGCCCTATCCTAGTAGTGTCAGGCTATGTAGTGACATGTCTAACTTCTTAAGTTATTTATTTGACTCGGGGAGGAGCAGAATTGTTCATGTTGGTTCGCCAACATGGGTAATTTGCGCGTGAACAAGGAGTCTCCCCGGGGGCTGCACCTGTGTTCGATCACTTACCCACCACGCCCCTACCGGGTTTCCCACGAACCAGGTCTCTCGCGAGACCTCTGACGTCACCGCCACCCATCGTCGGCACCGAGGTCCATCTAACATCACTACGACTCCATCAGCCGGACAAGCAACATTTCCCCACTATGCAATATTTGTTCACTCTACAACGTCCGTCTGCTCATTATTTCCAACTCCTTTGGGTGATCGACTCCTTTCGGCCGATGGTAATTGTCGGATAGCTGGTTTTTGGAGTTTTACGTCCTGGTCACATCTAGGGTCATATCAGGACAGGTACTGACTTGTGGCAGTGCACACTCAGGTGACTTTGCAGTGCGGCCCCACTGGGAGACCAGGCCACCATGACCAGGACCTGATATCCCACTCAGTCACATTATCCTGACACTGAACCAACCAGTCCTTTCCCCATCCTATCAATGCCAAGCGCTTGGCTAGGAAATGACAAGTATAAACTTGTAAGTCATTGCTTTGACTCGACCAGGTTTCGATGCCGTTGGTTTGAATACCACATTCTACCAAAGCGGGAGATGGATGCTCAACTCATTCGGCCATCCCGTCTGGTTTCAGGTGATGGAGTCCCTTCGGAGGGTGGTACTAATTGTCGGTGAACTTGTAGTCGGATGGGACCCTATATTGATGCAAATGGAACTAGTCACGCCACGAGAAGAACCCACAATGGGATGAGAGGATTCCGATATGAGACGAGACTGCTCAGAGACATAGCGGGGGGCGGGGGGGGGGGGGGGGGGTGGGGGGGGGGGGGGGGGAGGGGGGGGCTGGTGCTCCATGTGGCAGGGGCGGGGTGGGGGGGGGGGGGGGGGAGGGGCGGCATCACCTACCTACCACTGACAGCTGATCAAAGCGCTGGAGAATTCTCGCCTTGTATAAAGGGCCTCCAAAATGGCAACTGTATATTATATACAGTGACTGAATTTACACTAAGGGTGGCCACGATTAGTGCCTATATAATATATATATAATATACATATTATAATATATATAATATATATAATCATATATATCATATATGTAATGTGTGTGTAATGTGTGTGTAGCGGGTGTGTAGAGGGTGTGTAGAGGTTCTTTAGCAGGCGTGTAGCGGGTGTGGAGCGAGTGTGGAGCGGGTGTAAACCATCTAGTGCATATGCTATATATAATATATCTAATATATAGATATATATAATATGAATATTATATATAATATAAAATTACAAATGATATAATTATAATATATAAATTTGCCTACATACAAAGTAATGAGAGAAGCGTACTTGTGATGGGATGGACAATCTTTATTGCTCGTCTTGGCTAGCAATTTATGCTTACCAGTTACAAAAGTTCTAAATCAGGGCCAATATTGATGCAATATAGTGGGCCAGGTGGCGGAACCGGGTGCTGGCGCCACTGTCGAGTAGTCCCGGGCTCACAGGCACTGGCCAGCGATTGGACATTATTACATATTACCAAAATATATATACCCTCGTCGAATATATTTGATTAATACATGTTGATTCCGGCAATTTATATATGTATAATATATTATACTCCTTATATATAATATATTTGGGAGGGTTGAGGCTTAATTCCAATAATTCAGCGGAGTGATCCCAATGAATTCTACTGTCACATATTATATGCATTATGAAGGTTACCTTGTGACTATAAGTTGTTTGTTTGTTAAACCTTGTTATACTGTAGAGTTTTGTTGTTGCAATATCTAATTTGAATACCCAAGTCACATTCATCATATTGTGCGAAATCCATTATTATATAGGGTGCTGTGTCTTATGAAATCGCCTCAACTTTAACCAGAACTTTGTCAGAATAGCCTCAACAGTACGGAATAGCCTCGACTTTCATGATAATGTCACTCAGAATAATGTCAACTTTAATCAAATGTGTCTTTCAGAACACCCACAATAACCTCGATTTTGCACAGTAAGGGCGCCAAGAATAACCTCGATTTTACACAAATGGCCCTTGCACTATTCAGTGGATTACAAATGGTAATTCCCTTCAGAATTAATTGTGCGTTGCGGTAAGTAGAGTGTGACAAGCTTTTTAAAACCTCATGTCCGATTGTTAATAAGCAGACGACAATCAACTGACAATACTAGGGGCGGGTGGATATGATACTCACAGGCTGGTTCCTTGGTTCCTGCTGTGCCCACCAGGGCCGCGTTCAAGGTACGCCTCCGAGTCGACTAGGAGATGGCTCTGCAACGTTGTTTGGCCTATTTGTGTTCATGGGATGCCTCAGAGTCGCTTTCGAGACATCTCGCTTTTCAGATCGGAGAGAAAAAGGGCCTCCAAAATGGCCACTGTATTCTGTGGTTTCAGCCAATCAGAGCTGTTCTTTTCAATTGCAAATGGCTGTACCCTATGGAGGCTGCCATTTTTTAGGCATCCGACAGCCAAAGTCATTCAGACTAACGCAACATCCAGAATATCTCCGAGGCGCCTCCAAGGCGTATCTTGAGCGCGGCCCAGGTGGACGCGCATGAGGTTAGGACTCAACTTCCGGTTGTGGTCGCCCTACTGGAAGCACCGATAAATATTGAGGAGGAAAAGAATGCGTCTGTGGTGGGGGGAGAGGGAGGGGTGAGATACTTAGAAGGGTGGATAAACAATAAATAAAAAGAAGAATTAACGAATGATTCCGGAGGCTGGGAGCGGCCAGGAGAGTGACTCAACATGGCGGGCGAGTGAAGTGGAAGTACTCAGAGGGTTCACACTATAACACAACACTGCCATGGTAAGAACATTGGGAGTTTTTTGTTACACCCGTGCCCGACCAGACGGGATGGCCGAATGAGTTAGAGCGTCCGTTTCCCGTGTTGGTACACCATGGGATCGTGGGTTCGAACCCTGGTCGAATCAAACTAATGACTTTAAAATTGATACTTATCACTTTCTAGCCAGGCGCTAGGCATTATTAGGATAGGGCAAGGACTGGAAGACTCAGTGTCAGGATAATGTGACTGAGTGGGATATCACATGGTGCTGGCGGGCTGGTCTCCCAGTGGGGCAGCACTATAAAGTCACCATGAGTGCGCACTGTCACACTTCACGCTTTGCGTTCGAAGTGTGAAAATCTCCACGCGACACCCCAGCAGCTGACGCCGCGCCGACCCAAGCCACCACGGTACCCAGAATTCATGCCCGGTGTAGCAGGAAATCGCAAACCCCTGGAAATTGCGAGTGTAGTGCCACAGACATACCTTCCCCCAAGCTGTCACACTCTACATGCTGCAACACACAATTAATTCTGAAGGGAATTACCATTTGTAATCCACTGATTGCTATTGATGAACTGAACAGTGCAAGGGCCATTTGTGTAAATCACAAATCCCCCCCTGGAAATCGCAAACCCCCCATGCTTTGTAGCATTTTGTAATATTCAACTAACAGTAACACACTAGTAAATAATGGTTCATTGAGATATTTGGTGCTTGCACAATAAGAATATGGAATATTAAAATGGTTCTATTTACTGTATACAGGAACTAAAAGGGCCATTTTGCTAACAACATTGTTTACATTGCGGATCCTGAAACTGAGTGATAATACCAGGATATTGCTGACCTCTTTACCTAGCCTGGTCCCCTGGCCTTTGTTTCAACAGAAAAGTTGCCACCTAGTGGAAAACATGGGTACTGGAACCCGACTACTCTTTACCTGGCTTTTAGAATGACCACAGTGGCGACATCTGTGAATAAAGGCCGTTTTCAGCACATCTGCTGTCTGAATTATGAACTGGACTATCACAAAGATGTTTTCATTAAGATAAAGACTGCCAAGCATGGGAGGTTTGCCATTTCCAGGGGGGGACTGTGTGATTTTCTAGGAAATCGCAAACCCCCCATGCCCATATATGTCATGGGGGTTTGGAATTTCCTAGGAAATCACAAGTAGGGTTTTGCGATTTACAGGATTTGCGATTTCCTGCTACACCGGCTCTACCGTCACCAAGCACCGCTATGCGACACCCAGCAGCTGACGCCGCACCGACCGAAGCCACCACGGTGCCCAGACTCCCTGCCCGAAGCCACTGTGGAAGCTGAAGTCAACACACAGCTCTGACAGTCCAAGATCCCAGTCACCACACAGCACCGACAGCTCAAGCTGGAAGTTGACACATAGCTCCGAAGCCATCACATAGCGCCGACAGCCCAAGTCCACCCCACCACTCTTCCTCCCCACCCACCACCACTGATCATCGGCAGATGTCCCCAGGTTAGTCCCGTCTCTCCCCCTCACCACTGGGACTCCCTGTCACTCTCACTTGCTTCTGTCACCCCCCCTGCTACTCCCTGTCACTGTTACTACTCCCTGTCACTATCACTGTCATTGTCACTGTCACCCTACCCCTAACCCACCTCCCACTACCACCCCCCACTGTCTATCACTGTCTATCCTCATCACCACCCTCACTGTCACTGTCACTACCCTCCTCCACTGTCACTGACACTCTGCCTCATGACGCTGCTCCAGCCTGTTACTCCCCCCCCCCCCCATCACTACACTCACTTCCACTACCCTCTCCCACTTTCCCCCTACTGCTAACCCCTTTTTCACAACCCCACTCCTCTCCACTATGGCCCCCCTCATCACTACTGTCATTACCCTCACACACTACTCTCACTCCATCTAAACACCACTCACACGACCCCCCACCACCTCCTCACCACTACCTCCCTCCACCCTCGCATCTTATCTTTTTTTCTTTTTCTTTTCCCTTATTTTTGTTATTTTATTTTTTCGTATACTTATTTCTTACTCCCCACCGCTGACTACAACTGCCCGACGCCAAACACCACTACGCACGGCATACCCGTACATTTGCTTACTTTCCTTTGCAAATTCGGACTGCCGACTCCCAACACCCTTGCCCCCAGGTAAGGCTCCCAGCCCCCATCTCTCTTTTCCTGTCTGCTTGTTGTACTTTTGCTTGATTTGTGTCTCCCGTATGACTGCTTGTTTCCATCCCTGTTGATCTCCTGTTTGTACTTACTCGCTGTAGCTGCTTTTCCTTCCTCCCTGTCCCTGTTTTTTCCTTCTTTTTTTTTGTGCCTGGTTGTTTGTTAAACTTTGTTTGGTTTGTGTCTCCCCTATGACTGTACTCGTTGTTTTTCTCCCTGTCAATCTGCTACCTGTGTCACTCGCTGTAGCTGATTTCCTTGCTCGCTCTCCCTCTTCTTGTTGTTTCTACTGATACCCCCCCCCCCCCACTGCCCTTACTCCTCCCACCACCTCCCCTCCTACCCACTGTCACTGCTGCTACTTACTCCTTGTCACCGTCACTGACACTCTACCTCCAACCGACCTTCTCACAACCCCACTCCTGTCTACTACTCCCTCCCCCTCACTACCCTTACTGTCACTACCTCCCACTACTCTCATACTTGACTAAACACTACTCTCACCACCCCCTCACCGCCTACTCACCACTATCTCTCTCCACCCTCCTATTCTTCATTTTTAGTTTTATTTACTTTTAAAACTTTTTTTTTCTTCGTCATTTGATTATTAGTGATTGATTAGCTTCTGATAGCTCTCATCCCTGATCCCTAATTGGGTACTACACCCATTTTGATTGGCCAGGTTTAAACAACTACTGACCGACTGGTGGGGTATTGATCAAATATCACTGGGCACTGGTTGATGGGCTACTCCTTGTTCTTGATGGGCTCCTAATTAATCTGACTATTTTTGACTGACAAACAACACGTCCTTACATACGCCTCACCCACCACCCCCCTCCACCCACACCACACGCATACCAACTACCCATTTCCCCTGATTCCTGGACTATTCATTGATCCCTACCCCATTACCCACCAGTGATATTTTCTTTTTTTTTCCTTCTTATATCCATTCTTATTTTTATTATTATTGGTTTTTTTTTCTTTTTCTCTACCCCAAATTTTAAATACACTTCCCCTTCTTCCGACTGACACTTGGTTGAACTTAGTTGGTAGTTAGCCTCCTACCGCCTGATTGCTAAACAACCACATACCCCCGTGATCACTGATTGACCCCACCATATCCCATGCACTACCCCATTATTTTCTCACCCCCCACGACTGCCGCCACAGAGTCGATATTAATCGCCCATGGGACAGTGCCCCCAACGCCCCCTCTCCAATCACCCCCCATCGCCCCCCCCCCCCCACCCTGACTCCCTTGGGCCGGGAATCTTACTGGCCGTCCAGTCGCCCCAAACCCCCTGCCGCCACCGGTGGACCACCATTTGCCCCCCGCCCATGCCAGCCCCGGGTAGCCACCTTTTAGACCCAGGGTGCAGCATGCCACGCCCGGACACCCCCTGCGCCCCTCTGGGGTTCGCACCTGGGCCGCTACCAGGGCCACACACCCTCACACCACCCCCCTGGAGGAGACCCACCCTGCAGAAACCCTAAACAACCCTCCTCAGGGCCCCCATCCAGGTGCTGATCACACCTACAAGCGGCCCTCCTCCTGACCAGTCTGCAGGAGAAGATACAGACTCATCATCCAGCTCAGATGATGAGTCTGACATTGATGTAGGGTCTCCTCCATCACCACCCCACACACACACCACACTCACCATCACCAGCCCCACACCACCCCCACCCCCAGCCCCGACCATGAACAACTCCCAAAACTCCCCAACCACACCGCCCCCACCCCCAGCCCCGCCAAACCCAATGCCCAACAACCCACTGGGAAGGGCAAGGAAAGAGGAAAACCTCACACCCAACCCACGGAAGCACTGTAGCCTCAACTACCACCACCAGTACCACCACCACCGCCCCCGCCACCACCCCCAACTCCCCCGTCCCGGCCACCAGTACCCCCACCGCCTTCCTCATCCAATGAACCATCGCCGGTAGATGCCGAATGGTCCACTGTGGTCCAAAGGACCAAAAAACCTGCCCCCCTCCAAAAGGAACTCAACCACAGAGTTACCCCTGACGCCCGCCGCCCCAAGTGTTTCCTTGCGCTCTTCCTTTACAGTGGGGATGCCAAGGAGACACTGAGGGCCCTTTTCCGGGTGAACAGAACCACTGGCACTGACACATTGACCCTGGACAAATACCCTGACCACATGGTCATTGGGGTCCGGATGCCGGAGTCTCAAGAGACTCTGCACAGCTCTCAAACTCACCGAGATCAGAGGCTCACCGAAGACCCACCACTATATGGTAACCGGGCTCCACCGCCTAGCTGACCCCTCTGACCTAGATGGACAACACAGGATCATCCGTGCCTCCCGCATCACCCCCAAAGGCGGAAAACCTATGCACTGCGTAAATATCCACACAACCTCCCCCCGCAGCACTTCCGCCAAGCTCGACTTCGGCCCCCTAGGCCACCTTCAGGTGGCAACCCCTCACAAGTGGCCCACCTATTGCACCCAGTGCCAGAGGTACGACCACTACAAACGCGAGTGTAGTGCCACAGACATAATCTGTGCAAACTGTGCGCTAACAGGCCACCTCACGGTGGGCTGCACGGTGAATGCCAGGTGTACAGCATGCGGGGCGACCACATCTCCCGAGACCCCCACTGCCGAGAGAAGCGCAGGCTCCGGAGCAGGCTCAACCCCCCCCCCCAAAAAACAACCCCAAAACCAGCCAACCCAACCCCACCCCCACCTGCCCCTACCACACACCCGACAACCCCCAACCCACATCCCCCCCATCAACTTTACCCCACTCCAGCCAACCCGTGCCCAAAACCCAACCCCACACCCACACATCCCACCCCTCCTCTCCCTCCACCCACACCCACCGTCCCCCAGCAAACCAACCACCACACACCGCCTACACACGCGATCCATTGCCTCACAAACACCCAGCCAGGTCAACACCACCACACCCAAGTGCGATGCCTGCACCCAAACCTCACCCACACCCACACCCAAATCCACACCCACACCCACTCCCGCACACACACCCACTCCCACACCCAAAAACACACCCACTCCCACACCCACACGCACACTCACTCCCGCACCCACCCCGCACCCACGCCCACACCAACTTACCACCTTCATCAACAGAACAGACCCACAACTCTGCTTACCAAACACACAGCTACAAACCCTCGCCAGAGACACCCCCCCGCCCCCATCCCCCAGCGAGAGGACGTCATCAACAATGCCATAGACCTCCCTTCCGCCCACGACTTTGACCGCCCCTCACCAAGACCGAGCTCGAAAGGTCCCTCCACCCCCCACGGAGGTAAATGGCCCCCAAGCAGATAGTGTACAAAACACAGTGTTGACTCGCCTCTCCGCAAACAACAGGGAAACACTGTTCATCTCCTAAACTCGGTCTACACACTAGCAATCATACTGCAATTGTTGAAGGACGCGGTCATTGTTCCCATCCCAAAGAAAGTCCCAGGTGAGTTCAGGCCGATCTCACTGCTGCAATCCCTTGAGAAAGTAGTAGAGAGAATTGTGCTGGGCTGCCTCGAAACCTTCTCCAGCAACCCGGTCAGCGACTTCCCCTAAGAACTGGTTAGGTTCCGAGGCAGACGTGGCATGCAGCACGCCGTCCTCAAGCTCCTCGAGGAGATAGAGCCCCGTGAGGTCCCATCAGGGAGCCCCGTGATGTCCCCAGCAGGGAGCCCCATGAGGTCCCCATCGGGGAGCCCTGTGAGGCCCCATCTGGGAGCCCCGTGAGGTCCCATTGGGGAGCCCCGTGAGGTCCCATGAGGAAGCCCTACGTGGCCCCAAAACAAATCCAAAACTAAAATAAACAGGAGGCAACTAACCCCGACCTATACACCACCCCTGGCTCACACCCCGCCAGGGATCAACACAACACACCCCCAGGCGGCGAGCCCCCGACCACAAAAACAACAACAAAAAACCACACATAAAAAAAACACAACCCACTAAAAACCCGCACACACTGAGAGTCCTGTGAGGTCCGGGACACTGCACCCACACCGGGTGTGACAGCTTCGACCCCCGCGCCCACAACGTCGCTTCCCGCTTCGATCATCGATGGAATGGGTGCTGGGGCCGAGGATGCCAAGTCACACCTACCAACCACACCCCGGTCCAGGAGCTCTGTTGGCCCTGGATCACCTACCCTGCGATGGGGGCCTGGAGGACCAATGCGCCACCCATGGCCCTGTTGCCAATGACACCGGATCCCGCTTTGCTCTCCAGTCGAGGTACAGGACCGTGGGCCCCAAGAACGTGTTGCCACCTGCCGGGCCACAGCCACACCATAGCACCACCGCACCGACCCCACGAAGACCCCCCCACCCCCCTGTCACCCCACAAGTAGAAGAGCTGGAAGACTGAAGGAGGGAAGAAAAAACACACAAAAATACCACCAAAAACTACCAAAAAACGTTTAAACAATGCTGCAGTCCTGGAGCCAATGACCGCTAGGTCACGAACCCCCCCCCCCCCATAAGCAAGCAACTGTCACAAGTCGGTATCCATCCTCATATGACCTTATATGTTGCTAGGACCCGTGCTACTCTGATACTTAGGTCTTTCTTGCTCTGCTGAATGATAGCAGTGACATATGAAGTCACTAGAATGTAGTTCTGTGGTGGATAGTAAAAATAAGGCTATATAATTATTTTTGATGGTGGGGCTGGGGGTGGGGTAGAATGTAGTTCTAGAGTGAATAGTCTAAATAAGTCTGTAATTATTTGGGAGGGGGCAAATATTTATTCATCTGGTTTTATAATTTGTCAGCGTCAAGGCACTAGTATCGTCTTCATGACCATAAATATTGAGGTATTAACAGAAAGAGCAGTATTTAGGTTATCTGTATATAATAGTAAAATATCTCTGTGTATTTCTTTTTTTTGGGGGGGAGGGGAGTGGATAAATATTTATTCATCTGGTTTTATCATTTGTCAGCGCTGAGGCACTGTAAATATTGAGTTATTTACACAGAACAGTATATAGGTTGTCTGTATATAATAATAATAATAATAATAATAATAATAATAACAATAACTGTATTGTTTTGGGGGGCACACAGCAAATTCAAACAACATTTGATTGATTACATTCAAGCCAAAATAAGTGTTCCTTACAAGAAAACGGCTGAAAAAAATGCTTGGGTAGATAGCTGTATGGTATCAACATGCATGCAAATTTTCATATTTTCACTTCAAACAATATCATATAAGCATCTTTTGGATACATTTTGTGGGATAGATTAAATACACCTAGTATTGCTAATATACTTAAAGTTGCATAGTCCGATGGTCTTGAGTTTCTGACATTTTTCTGAGTTAAGTAAATTCAATTGATCATTATAGTCTACCTTACTTTAGTTTGAAGTAACTTTTAACTGAAATGGCTATCTTTTGAGATATTTGAAATTCAAACATCTGAAAATAATTTTGGCAAGCACGCCAAAACTCTGATGCCATAGGCTTCTGCAGTAACTGGTTCTATTAAATCAACTCAGTGTACCCTTCTACATGGCAACAAATACTTAATAAGCACATCAGTATCTAATTTAGATATGTAGAATCAAATCTAGATAATTGTTTTGATTTTGAAAACTTGATGCTTCATCGAACTATGCAGCTTTAATACATAGAGTCCCCATAAACTATTTGGCATACCACCCCTCCCCCTCCCATAAAAAGGAAGTAATATCATTAACAATGTAACATGGAAAACAAAAATGTGGTACACAATTCCTGAGAATGACCATTATATATATTTTTTTAAACCAATGTTGACAGGTGGGTGGGCAACAAGTTGACTTTGGCCATCAGCTCACCAGCAAATAAAGGAATAACTGTGGGAGCGGGTGGGGTGGTTGACAGGCAAAATGGTGGAAAATGCGGCAGCCAATCAGGAGGTGACGAGCTAAGTGACCTGGGGCAAGGGGGTGGAGGCGGGTGGAAGGTGAAGTCGCTTGTCATTCCATATGAAATCAATTTGAAAATGGCAACCAATTTGTCTCAACGCTGACATTACTGCGATCGACTCCTCTGACCCCCGCCTCTGTGTGAGTAATTAGAACTGGAGGTCAACAGGGGTCAAGAACTAATTTAGCTGGTTGGTTGGCCTAATCGGTAGAGTGCGTGCCTGGCATGCGGGAGATCGGGAGTTCGGTTCTCGGTCGAGTCAAACCAATGACTTTAAGATTGATACTTTTGGTTTCCTAGCCTGGCACTTGGCATTAATAGGATAGGGCAAGGACTAGTTAGCTCGGTGTCAGGATAATGTGACTGAGTGGGATATCAAGTCATGGTGCCGGTGGCCTAATTTCCCAGTGAGGCGGCACTATAAAGTCACCATGAGAGTGCACTGTCACAAGTCGGTACCCGTCCTGATATGACCTTAGATGTTGCCAGGATGTAAAACTCCAACAACCAACCAGACTCCCTCGTCATTGTAATGAAGTCTTAGAGGGGCACACTCATGTGACGTCACAACCCATGATGGCCACACACAACCCGGGCGTAATCGATTAATGAACTCGGGTGACCCGAGCCACTTTTTGGCGCATGCGCACAGCCTACAGACTCGGGTCGAATAATCAAATACGCTTCTCCACGCTCGGGGTGAAACAAATGGTGGCTTAATCCAAAACCTTTTGTTCTTTTTTAATAACCGATAAAACTACAGCAAAATAGGATTTGAAGTATTTTATGATGGAATAGTTTAGTCATATTTCCATTTAATTAATCCAAGTTATTAAAAAAAACATGTATGACTGGTACGGGTTGCTGTTATCCTGCAGGATGGTACCAGCGCAAATGTGACGTTATCGCTAGTAGCCAACCCCAGCCAAGAGGTGGGTTACTGGGGTCGGATCGTTTTGCACACGGCGCGTGTATTTGTTGACTCTACTCGCGGTGTTCGATTTGAAATTCTGATGACTCGGGTGACCCGAGTTGCCCGGGTCGCGTTGATCGATTACGGCCCCCATGATTACCCACACAGGCTTTCTCTTCTAAATATCTAGTGTTTACACCTAACAGCTGAGGTTAACCGCCAATAACAACCAGATTGATGACATATCACCCCAAGATGTCACACTAATACTTAGCCACATGACTAATTACCTACTACTACCTACACATAGCAACAGTCTCCAGCATAAACACAAAATCTGTTCTTCTTCTTTTTTTCTTATTGAGGCTGTATTTATACTGTCCATAGCATATAAGCCCGGGTACCCAGGCTTGTTTTCAATGCTGGCCAGTTGTAGTGTTGGTGTTATCTTACCACACAGTAGCTGCTGATAAGTTATTTGATTGCCTGCATTTCAGTAGCAGATAGATAATTGGTTGGTATGGTTAGTAGCCTATGTTAGTTTTTTTTTAATTTTCTTGGCATATATGTATTTTATTTTGTTCTGCTCTTATTACTAGACTAACATAGTCCTATTTACATATCATAGGCTTGTACATAGCTCTGTGGTGTGTTATCTGGCTACTCTTGGCATGGTTACCTTCCATTGGGCATCCCGCTGGTGGGCCGTGACATATCACATGCCCCTTTGCAGTGCAGCTAAGAGGGGTTTTCCTAGCCGAATTTGCACAGATATTTTTTGTAAGTTTTTAGGTCAGGAATTTGTCGTTCCTTTACCGTTTGGGCATTCCACTCTGTTTCTCCACGTTGTTTACCATCTCCTTTTCACTTCCTCTATTGTCAATGTTCTTGGTCCTTTCCCATTCCATAATATCAATATCCAAGCCAAGATATGTTTATTTATTTGTTGTGATTTTACATCCTAGTAACATCGAAGGTTACATCAGGATGGGTACCGACTTGTGACAATGTGTACTCATGGTAACTTCATAGTGCTGCCCGATTGGAAGAGCATAGTGCCGACCTGATATGCCACTCAGTCACATTGTCCATTTATGGAGTCAACCAGTCCTTGCTTGCCCTATCCTATTAATGCCAAGAGCCAGGCGAGGTAATGACAAGTATCAATTTTGTACGTCATTGGTTTGACTCGACTGGGATTTTAAGCCGATGGCCTCCCACGCAGGAAGCCTGCCAGTGCTCTTATCGATTCGACCAATCCATCTGCTCAAACTATTTACACCCTCAATTGCTCAGTTGCTAATTGTAAATGTTGAAACCCATATCATCTTACTTTGTGCACCCAGTATTACCATAACGATAATATAGAAAGTGTAGCTGAATATATTTTTTAATATGACCAAAAACACCTCCTGTGGACTTTGTTGAACAAATTTGACCATACGGGATGGCCAAATGAGTTAGAGCGTCCGTCTCCCGTGTTGGTAGATCATGGGGTCGTGGGTTCGAGTCAAACCAATGACTTAAAAATTGATACTTGTTGCTTCCTAGCCTGGCACTCGGCATTATTAGGATAGGGCAAGGACTGGTTGGCTCAGTGTCAGGACAATGTGACTAAGTGGGATATTAGGTCATTGTGCTGGCGGCCTTATCTTCCAGTGGGGCAGCACTATAAAGTCACCATGAGTGTGCACTGTCACAAGTCGGTACCCATCCTGATATGACCTGAGATGTTGATAGGATGTAAAACAACAAACAAACAAACTTGTTGAACAATTGTGAATTCTAACTAATGTAGCTTATACTGTTGTGTATCACGTTAAAACCTATATCTTGTTTACTTAGTGCATCATGCATTACATAAAAATTATATAAAACGTGCAACCGAATATATTTTGAACTATTTCAAAGAATAACTTGTGTCAGCCTTGTTGAAGAATTTTAATTCTTATGTTATCACATATAGTATAATATGCCTTTAAAAACAAATACAAATTTTGTGTAAATAGTTGCCTTATTTATGGTGAGAAGACCAGTGCTATTGCATTGACACATGACATATTTATTTCAATAAAATCCATTTAAAACACTTCCCAAAAATATTATTTAAATGTTAAAAGAACGATTCATTTACTCCCGCTCTAACTCACCCACCATTTTCTTTATTATAATTCTAAATAACTCTCACCTTCATCATCATCATGCTGTCGGTCGCGATGTGACGAACACTGCTTTCATTACTTGACTGCCACTCTCCATTTAGCTCTCTGCTGTGAGAGTGATGTCTATGAGTTGGTCTTAATGTCTCTCAACTTCAGGTTTCTCTTGATGGGGTTTCATAAAAGCTGCCTGCAAAAGTGTTGAAGTGCTGCTGGCTTTTGCAAGTTACCAGCGGCACTCTCTCCGGGAGCAAATAGAAGTCTCACACTGGCAAGAACATGTCCAGACAGGCGCAAAACTATTTGCCCCTGCAGTGGCTGGTCGGGAGATGTTGGGAGTTCCATACATTAACCACCCTTAATGCTGCCACAGTGACATGGCTTTCTATTCAGGGTTTGCTACCTTAGCCTTCGGTTCTGTCAAGAACCTGTACCACAAGGCAGTGGTTTAGAACTCTGCAGGGCAGGGGCGTCAAACTCCCTGAGGTATTGCAATACCTGCATACCTGCATACCCAGGACTGCCTTACCTTAGGTTTGTAATATACCTATGATACTGATAAAAACTAGCCAGTTAGTTAGTGACATGTTAGAGGAAATCTGCTATATATATATCAAGCTTGCCCTCTCTCAATATATATATACATATATACGTACAGTAAAACCTATCCAAATGGACCGACCATGGGACCGGCTTTATTTGGTCCAGTTAGGGAGGTGGTCGGTTTAAGGAGTTTTTGTTTATCGTTACAATAATATGTTGTATGGGCAATCGTTTGCGACCCAAATAAAGCGATCAACATAGCGGAGTGGTCGCTCTGTGGAGGTGGTCGGTTAGAGAGGTTTTACCATATATATCTATATATATATATATATATCTTCTAGTCCAATTTTCTGATTACTCTCCCGCTTCCCACTTAAATGCCAGAGGGCTTTGGAATGGATTTTAACGACCAGTGGTGGGAAGCCCATTATATTGATTCCTAAACAGCCTTCTGCAGTCACCTGCCTCTTAAGGAGGCATAGATATTGAGGAAGCCATGCTTCCACTCAAACCGGAAGTGCCTAATGCCGCAGTGTGCCCGGAAGCAGTTACTGTATGATGTGGAGGTGTAGAGACGCGCCTGCCGGGTATGTTAGGTATATTATATACCAATTACCATAGCTGAATAACAGCTATATCGATCATTCTTGGATATCTGTCATTTCCATCTTCTTTTCATTTTGTTGAATTTTCTTTTTTTTCTTTATGAAACCCCCACGAAGCAGTCGGTTTCAAATTGGGGGGTTTTACGTCTCTGCAAAGGCTACGGTCATGTAACGACGGGTAGCCACTCCTTTCGGCTTCATAGTGCTTTCTCACTCAGTCACATTATGCTGAAACCAGTTCTTTCCCTATTCTACTAATGACATGCACCAGGCAATGTAGCGAGAAAGACCAATTTTTTAATAAGTGTTGGGTTTGACTAAGTTGATGATTGAACGCACAATATCCCAGATAGAAAGCAGGTGCCATACCTACTTGGCCATCCCGAACAGTCTCGCAATTCTATTGGATCATTTTACAGAGAGTGTCATTAGTGCCGATAGCCACTAGTAGCCACAGCTTGAACCGCGAAGATCCCAGCTTAACTCGGGCCATGAATAACTCATAGATAATGGTCAGTGGACAGACGCATACAGCCTATGAATAGCCACATTCCCAGTACAAGACACACTGTGCCGAATGAGTTCAGAACCCTCCTCAAGTTCTTGTAGATCATGGGATTTCAAACACAGGTTTGAACCCAGGCTGCATCAAACCAATTGTAGGGTTGCGTGTTCGAGTCTGTGGCTATGTAGGTAGGCTAAGGTGAAAACCAATACAGACAGAGAGAAAGAGAGAAAGTAAAGCAAAGTAAGAGTGTAAGAAGAGAGAGTCCAAGCCTCTCTGGTTTATTATATATAGTACATGGTTTCATTGTGGAGTGTCACCTCACCCTTTTCCCCCAATGGGAAACAAGCATTCTTGGCTCTACCAATAGGGATTCAGCATTCCTGGTCCCCATGGTTACCAGTGGTCTGCCCACCACCACCACGCTGTGCAGCACCCCTGGCCACCACCAACCTTGACTCTGAGTGAGGTGATCCTTCCTAGCAGAGGGGGTAGGCCCTGAGTGCCCTCACACCCAGACCTGCGAGCACCACCATGTCTATTTACATTCCACTCAGGCACCACCAGGACTTACATATATATACATACATGCGCTTGGTCACGTATACCTGTTTAGTAATAGAACACTTGCATTCCCCCCAATGCCGTAAATCAGAATATTTTACACAACGTAAATCGGAATATTTTACACAATGACTTAAAATTGTATACTTGTTTCCACATCATCTGGTGATGGGCTCTACTAGTATAGGGCAAGGATTGAGGTTGAGGAAGAGGAATTATTGGTGATTGAAATTTCCCTAGCTGAATCACTGAATTTATTTTTGTAATATACAAATGATAATAAGAAGAATTATCCGTGATTGAAAATTCCCTAGCTCAATCAAGGAATTTCTATTTTGGATATGCAAATAATTAAAAAAAAACATTATTTAAAGAATACATATATAAAAGATATTACAAATTAGAATTTAAAAAAAATAAAATAAAATAAGATCCAAGACACTTGTAGAACCTTCAAATTGAATCTAGTTGTGAATGTAATCGATCAGTCCTTTAAAGCTACAAGGGTAAAACCTACATCGCCAGCATCGTCCCAGTAGCCTTTCACTCGGTCCATCGCCTAGAGCTGCCAGGCTGCCAGCCAGGTACACCTACCACAGTACCGGCTGAATGTGGCAGCAATAACATTAGGGGGGATCACTCTAAGCCTGTCTCAGCTCATCCGATGCCATCAACCCATCGATCAACCTACATCCGCATGGATGTGAATACAAACTTACACACACCACCCAACCATGTGATTTGTCTGTGGACGGCTCAATGAGAAAGAGAGAAAGCTCAAAAGAAAATTAATAGAAAGGAAGAAAAGAAGGGAAAAAAGTGTCTAGTTTCCAATTCCCAATCTAAAAGTTTGCCTAGCCACAATTTTATTGTGTAATTCCTAACCAGAAGGGATGGCTGAATGAGTTAGAGCGTCCGTCTCCCGCGCTGGTAGATCGTGGGATTGTGGGTTCGAACCCTGGTCGAGTCAAACCAATGACTTAAAAAATGTATACTTGTCGCTTCCTAGACAGGTGCTCGGCATTATTAGGAGAGGGCAAGCAGCAGTGGAATGAGGAAGACCAATCATCCGCGATTGAAATTTCCTCGGCTTAAACAACTAATGTACCAATAACAAAAAAAGAATTGCGAGCTTTTAACTTCAAAAGTGTCTCTCGACACATAGTTGATTATGTGCTTTTTACATTCTGTGTAAAACTGATGGCCCGATAATAACATGACAGACTAAGATTTGAACACTTCTCGCTGTGATTATGGTCTTTGCTGCCAACGCGGCGTTAAGCAATCACCACTCACTCATTCCGATTCCTAGTGTCAACATCATCCTCAATATGAGAAGCTGCGTGTTAATTATTCTGGAAGGTATTAAGCTGATTGCCCTATATATGGGAGTGTGAGGGCCCAATGGGATGTAGATTAAGCCTCTACTCTAGTCTAAGCATTGACCGTGGTGCAGCGAGGATCAATAGTCATCCCACAGGCCCCATAGGAGGGCAGGGGCCACTTTTGTTTCAGATAAATATGTTAAATTGATAGATATTATCTACCTTACTTTAGTTTGAAGTAGCTTTCATTATAATTGGATAACTCTGGTGATATTTGAAATTAAAACATGGTATATTAATTGTTGGGGGTTCATGTCGAAATGCTGGATACTGGAGGCTTCAGCTGCAACAGGTTCTTGTAAATTGACTTAGTAGCAACAAATTGTTTAGTAAATGCACCGGTATTTACATTTAATTAGTTGGTTGTTGGAATTGTACGTCCTAGCAATATATTAGGACCGACTTACATTGGATGTGCACCACACAATCTAGGTCAGTGTTTGGTTTCGAATACGTAATGCTTTTATCGAAATATGCAGTGTTAAATGACTTTAACTTCCATAACCCAAGTTAATAAAAATAATTTATGTATTTTTCATAAACGTAGAAATAGAAATATATTTAAACCTATAACTGGCTATATGAAAATATCAAAATGTGATACCCGACTAGTGGTCCAGCTGTCCACTCTGTATGCATGAACCGGACGTGGTTGCCGAATCGCTAGAGCGCAGGCCTCCCGTTCGGGAGATTGGGAGTTCGATTCCCAGTCGAGTCAAGCCAATGACTTACAAAATTGATACTTGTCGCTTCCTAGCTTGGCTCTCGGCATTAATAGGATAGGGCAAGGACTGGTTAGCTCAATGTCAGGATAATGTGTCTGAGTGGGATCTCAGGTCATGGTGCTGGTGGCCTGGTCTCCCAGTGAGTCAGCACTATAAACTTGCCATGAGTGTACACTGGCACAAGTCAGTACCCATCCTGATATGACTTTAGATGGGTGTTGGGGTGTTTTTTTTGTACATTAGTTGCTTAAGCAGGGGAAATTTCAGTCGCAGATGACTGGTCTTCCTCATTCCACTGCTCCTTGCCCTATCCTAGTAATGCCAAGCGTCTGGTTAGGAAGCGACAAGTATCAATTTTTAAGTCATTGGTTTGACTCGACCAGTATTCGAACCCACGATCTACCAACACGGGAGACGGACACTCTAACTCATTCGACCATCCCGTCTGTTGCTAGGACGTAAAACAACAACAAACAAACAAAACCAACCAACTCTGTAAGCTTAATTCTGATTAATATAGCTATTGAGCTTGGGTTCAGGTGTTTGCTTGTTTGTGTGTTTGTTTGTTTAACAACCTCCCAGCACAAAAAGTAAACATCGGCTATTGGGTATTAGGGTTCAGAGAATGCTGCGAAATTAGGTCAAGGAACGCCGCGCATGTAGTGCTTGACTGCAGTCCGAGAGATCTATGTGTGACAGAGCGCAGGGCCGTGTGAGCCCGAGGGTTAAAGGATCCCATGGGGATTTGTGCCCATCCAGCTGTGTGGGTTGTACACAGGCGTGGGCTTTGGTAATCACAAAGTGGCGCATTGTCTCCAGGTCATCAGGTCATCAGCAAGCGGAAGTGTGCCTTTAGAAGGAAGGTCACGCCACGTCCCTGATTAAATGCCGATTAAATTAAAGTTGCACACTCCGATGGGTTTTGAGTTTCTGTCATTTTCTGAGATAAACATATTAGTGTGATCATTATAATCTACCCGACTTTCACTTGAAGTAATTTTTATTTTAAATAGCTAACTTTTGAGATATTTGAAGTGCAAACAAGCAAAATTAGTTTTGGCAAGCTTGCCAAAACTCAGACACCATAGGTTTCTGCGGTAATAGGTTCTATTAAATTGCCTCAGTATTCCCTTCTGTGTGATGACACATGTTTAAAAAGTGCACCAGTATTTCAGTTAGATATGTAGAATCAAATTGAGATACTTGTTTTGGTTTTGAAAATGTAATGCTTCATCGGACTATGCAACTTTAAGGATGAACTCAAGGGGATTAATTGGGTTGCTTTTTTTTATAGCTCATTTACTGCCGATTTTATTGATCATATACCACTTCTGATTTTACCACAGTTGTATGTTCTTTGGCAAACATTACTGTGCCCTATTTTACTTGTTTGAAATATATTAATTTGTTTAATTCAGATATGTCTAACCACTTGTAAAATATTCCGATTTACGGTATAGGGGGGAATGCAAATGTTCTATTACTGATCGGTGTATGGGACCAGGCGCATGTATGTATATATATGTAAGGGCTGGTGGTGCCTGAGTGGGATGTAATTAGACATAGTGGTGCTGGCAGGTCTGGGTGTGAGGGCACTCAGGGCCTACCCCCTCCCCCTCTGCTGGGTAGGATCACCACACTCAGGCTCAAGGTTGGTGGTGGCCATGGGGCCATAAAGCTTGGTGGTGGTGGGCAGATCACTGGTAGCCATGGGGACCAGGAATGCTGGATCCTTATTGGTAGGACCAAGAATGCTTGTTTCCCATTGGGGGAAAGGGGTGGGGGGATACTCTACAATGAACCCATGTAACCTTATAAATAATAAACCAGAGGGCTGGACTCCCTCTCCTCTTTACACTTTATACTCTTCCTTTCTCTTTGTCTGTATTGATTTCACCATAGCCAGCCTAAACAGCCACATATTCGAGCCCTCGCCTTTACACATTGTATGACCCCCAATAGCTGATGTCCACTTTTTGTGCTGGGGGTCGTTAAACAAACAAACAAACAAAACATGACAGTTATGTGAGTGGACGAGGTACAAACAATAGCTGGCTTCAAATGACAATTCTACCTACATCCAGACCAATGTGGTCCTGACATAGCTGGTGTCCTGTCATGTGAGGAGGAAAAACAGTCCAATGAGACAACAACAGTTTGTACATTGAAAGATTTTGTTTGCGCATGACAAGGGTTCGCTGATCTCAGCACTCGCTGGTGGCGACAGATACACAGATGCAGCTGGTGTATCAGTTTTAGAAGTCTCACCACACCTTCTGTGCTCACTGGTTTCCGGTGCGTTGTGGTGCTATGAACATCCAGCTTGTTTGTTCCGGATGCGGTGGCTCAATCGATGAACGTGCAGGCTTCGCGTGTGGACGGTAGGGAATTTGAATCTCAGCCGAGTCAACCCAATTACTTATAAAATTGATACTTGTTGCTACCTAGCCCAGCGCTTGGCATTAATAGGATAGGAGAAGGACTGGTTAGCACAGTATCAGGTTAATGTGACATGGTTGGGATATCCGGTTATGGGGTTGACAGCCTGGTCTCCCAGTGAGGCAGCACTACAAGGTCACCATGAGTGTGCACTGTGACAAGTCGGTACCCATCATGATATGACCTTACATGTTGCTAGGACATTAAACAACATTTCAAACAAAAACCTGTCTTGTGTGAATTGTTCTTCATAATTTACACGGCTCATGGAATAGAGGGTTTGCGTGCCGTTTAGGGGAGGCTGTGAGTATATTTTGCCTTAATATTTAAATTCTAGGTAACACATTATACTATGAGCTGGGGACATGTCACAAAGTAGTTCAGACTTTAAGAGTTGGCAATTTGCCCCGGGCTTCCGGCGAATTATTTAGCTTCATGATTCAACATGGCATATTTCCAATTGCCACACATTCCCTGCCCCTGTCACAATCTCATGTCCTTTTCCATTCCCTCCTTTCTTCTTGCCATTCCCCATCCTCTTTCTCCTTTCTCTTCATCGCCTATTTCCTCTCGTCCTCACTGTTCCTTCTTTCACCTCTCTTCCGCTCTCCTCCATCTCCGACCTGTTTTCACGCCACACCCTCACCATTAGCTTAAACATGCATATCATAATTAATATACAGTATAAACCAGTTGAACCAAACTTGAAGGGACCATAGAAATTTGTTTGGATTACCGATCATTGGTTTAACCGAGCTTTGGCTTCGACTTTGACTTGGCTTTGCCAAAAACGCAGGTGTATTATGAACATAATATACAATGTATGTGGACACTTTGATTATTGTTATTTTATATGTATATACAGTATAACCACATTAAACGAAGCTTGGTTAACCCAAACGATCGGTTAATCCAAACTTTTTTCTGTGGGCTGGCAAAATACTACCATTTATCATATAAAAAAGTTGGTGGGGTCACAGATGACCTTATAGCCACATGAAAATTTGGTTTAACCATACTGGAAGTGTGGTGGGGTATAGGTGTGTGGTGTGTGTGTGTGGTAGGGGTGTAGGTGGGTGGTGAGGGCTTAGGGGTATAGTGGGGGTGTACGTGTGTGGTGGGGGGTGTAGGTGTGTTGTGGGGGTTTAGGGATGTGGTGGGGGTGTAGGTGGGTGGTGTGTGTATGGTAGTGTAGGTGTGTGGTGTGTGTGTGGTGGGGGTGTAAGTGTGTGGTCGGGGTGTAAGTGTGTGGTGGGGGTGTAGGTGTGTGGTGGGGGTTTAAGGATGTGGTGGGGGTGTAGGTGTGTGGTGTGTGTGTGGTGGTGGTGTGTGGTGGGGATGTAGGTGTGTGTGATTGAGGTTTAGGTGTGTGTGGAGGGTGTACGTGTGTGTGGTGAAGGTGTAGGTGTGTGTGGTGGTGTAGGTGTGGTGTGTGTGGTGAGGGTGTAGGTGTGTGGTGGGGGTGTAAGTGTGTGGTGGGGGTGTAGGTGTGTGGTTGGGGTGTAATGGGTGCTGGGGGTATAGGTGTGTGTCATGGGGTGTATGGGGTATAGGTATGTGTCGTGGGCTGTGTGGTGGGGGTTTAGGGCTGTGGCGGGGGTGTAGGTGTGTAGTGGGGGTTTAGGGATGCTAAAGATTGTGAGGTGCCGCTCTGCAAGACACCTCCACCACAAACCACCTATACACCCACCACACACACCGTCACCCCCAACACACACACACCTACACCCCCGTGACATCCCTAAGCCCCCACCACATCCCTTAGCCCCCACCACACACCCCTAATTCCACTACCACACACACCAAAATCCTCACACCTGAATGTAGAAGGAACTGCTTATATCCAACCAAAGCATTACAGAGACCGGCATGGCCCGCCATCTGACGAGAGACTCATGCAAACTGAAAGGTCCCCATTAAAGCTACATCACTGACTAATTGAAGAGGAGACATCATAAATATGTAAAATAATATTAGATTTAATAAAAGGCAACGCTACCTCCAATTAAAGTTGCATAGTCCAATGGTTTTGAGTTTGTCATTTTCTGAGATAAATATATTAAAATGATTGTTATGACCTACCTTACATTAGTTTGAAGTAACCTTTATTTCAAATGGTTAACTTTTGAGATATTTGAAGTGCAGGCATGCAAGATTAATTCTAGCAAGCATGCCAATACTCTGACACAATATGCTTCTGCAATGACAGGTCCTATTAAATTGTCTCAGTGTTCCTTTCTGTGTGTCAACAAATGCTTAATAAGTACATCAGTATCTAAGTTTTATTTGTAGAGTCAAATCGAAATCATTGTTTTAATTCCTAAAATTGGCTGCCTTCAAAGGACTATGCAGCTTTAATATTGAGCACACATTTTTTTTTAATTCTTAGCTGCAAATTAGCCATTGAGCTGGATGCTTTGAGCTGCTCTTGGCATTGTATACAGTACAGCTAGCAAACAGTCTGCCGAGCTGCTGCAGTGTCACACAGACAGGTGCATGGTGAAGGTGGGATTGGTCGCGGTTGTAATAAATGCTTCTATGACTGGGTCGGCGGAACTAATCAATGGATGCTGACCCTGCCAACGTCCGCCTGTTTGTCTCCGATACTCTGTCACGAAGGTACAACAGGAAGTGGCATAGAAGCTGCACTTTCAGGACAAGCCGTGGTTCCTCGCTCAACCCACTGCTTCCTCCTCGCCCACACACTACTCACATCAATACACCCCAGCCACCCTTCCCAAAACCACACACTTAGACACCATCCACAGCAAAACCCCAGCCACTCCTCCCACACCCACACATCGCTCTCACACCCACACAACCCAGACACACACCACCCACACCAACACCCCACACACCCTCCCAAACCCACACAACCCCACACACCCCTCCCAAACCCACATAACCCAGCCACACCAACACCCCACACACCCCTCTCACACCCACACAACCCAGACACACACCACCCACACCAACACCCCTCCCAAACCCACCCAACCCCACACACCCCTCCCAAACCCACACAACCCAGCCACACCAACACCCCACACACCCCCTTACACCAGACAACCCAGACACACACCACCCACACCAACACCCCAAACACCCCTCCCAAACCCACACAACCCAGCCACACCAACACCCCACACACCCCTACCAAACCCACACAACCCAGCTACACCAACACCCCGCACACCCCTTCCAAACCCACACAACCCAGCTATACCAACACCCCACACACCCCTACCAAACCCACACAACCCAGCTACACCAACACCCCACACACCCCCCCACACCCACACAACCCAGCCACACCAACACCCCACACACCCCTCTCACACCCACACAACCCAGACACACACCACCCACACCAACACCCCTCCCAAACCCACACAACCCCACACACCCCTCCCAAACCCACACAACCCAGCCACACCAACACCCCACACACCCCTCTTACACCCAGACAACCCAGACACACACCACCCACACCAACACCCCACACACCCCTCCCAAACCCACACAACCCAGCCACACCAACACCCCACACACCCCTACCAAACCCACACAACCCAGCTACACCAACACCCCACACACCCTCCCAAACCCACACAACCCAGCCACACCAACACCCCACACACCCCTCCCAAACCCACACAACCCAGCTATACCAACACCCCACACACCCCTACCAAACCCACACAACCCAGCTACACCAACACCCCACACACCCCTCCCAAACCCACACAACCCAGCCACACCAACACCCCACACACCCCTCTCACACCCACACCAACCCAGACACACACCACCCACACCAACACCCCCCCACACCCACCCACACCCCCCACACACCCCTCCCAAACCCACACAACCCAGCCACCACCAACACCCCACACACCCCCCTTACACCCAGACAACCCAGACACACACCACCCACACCAACACCCCACACACCCCTCCCAAACCCACACAACCCAGCCACACCAACACCCCACACACCCCTCCCAAACCCACACAACCCACCACACCAACACCCCCACACACCCCACCCAACCCACACAACCCAGCCTACCAACACCCCACACCACCCCTACCAAACCCACACAACCCAGCTACATCAACACCCCACACACCCCTCCCAAACCCACACAACCCAGCCACACCAACACCCCACACACCCCTCTCACACCCACACAACCCAGACACACACCACCCACACCAACACCCCTCCCAAACCCACACAACCCCCCCCCCCCACACACCCTCCCACACCCACAAACCCACCACACCAACACCCCACACACCCCCCTACACCCAGACAACCCACACACAAACCACCCACACCAACACCCCACACACCCCTCCCCACAACCCACACACACCCACCCACACAACACCCCACACCCCCCCAAACCCACACAACCCAGCTATACCAACACCCCACACACCCCTACCAAACCCACACAACCCAGATACACCAACACCCAACACACCCCTCCCAAACCCACACAACCCAGCCACACCAACACCCCCACACACCCCTCTCCACACCCACACAACCCAGACACACACCACCCAAACCAACACCCCCCCAAACCCACACAACCCCCACACACCCCTCCACAACCCCCCACACCAACACCCCACACACCCCTCCACACCCAGACAACCCACACACACCCACCACCCAACACCCCACACACCCCTCCAACCCACACAACCCACCCACACCAACACCCCCCACACACCCTACCCAACCCACACACCCCACTACACCAACACCCGCACACCCCCCCACACCCACACCACCCAGCTATACCAACACCCCACACACCCCTACCAAACCCACACAACCCAGCTACACCAACACCCCACACACCCCTCCCAAACCCACACAACCCAGCTACACCAACACCCCACATACCCCTTCCAAACCCACACAACCCAGCTACACCAACACCCCACACACCCCTCCCAAACCCACACAACCCAGCTACACCAACACCCCACACACCCATCCCAAACCCACACAACCCAGCTACACCAACACCCCACACACCCATCCCAAACCCACACAACGCAGCTACACCAACACCCCACACACCCACCCCAAACCCACACAACCCAGCTACACCAACACCCTACACACCCTTCCCAAATCCACACAACCCAGCCACACACACCCTTCCCACACACCCCACTCACCCCACCCAAACACACACACAACCGGCCCACGCCACCCACACACCCACCATTCCCACAAACAACCCAACACATCGCACACACTCCTCCCATACCCACACACTCTCACACATACCCCAACCCCACACACATACCCATACTCACCCCAAACACGCCTCCCACACCCACACCCACACCCCCTCCCAAACACCAACACACCCACCCATACATACCCGACATACCCTCTCACTCCCAGGCACCCTCACCCTGGCACATTCCACACACCCTTCCCACACCCACACACGCCTCACACAACCACACACCCCTGACAAGCACACATGTACAGATGCACACCCCACACACCCCTCACATACACACATCCGTCTCACACGGACCTCAACATACACCCCTCTCAGACAGACCTCAATACACCGCATCCACCCCTCCCACACACACACACACACACCCGCTTATTGTCTAATAGTAATACAGTCAGCTCTGGTTAATCCGACACATTCGGTCACACACCAAATAATGTTGGATAGCGAATTGTCGGATTAACCAATTTACACTATTTAGTGGTCGTTTGTGTTATTTTCATAAGCCTATATAGGCCTATGTGTGATTGAATCATGTATGCAATTGTTTATTAAAATAATAATAACACCTAAGTAACATATCTACATTTATTACAGATAAACATACATATCAATCATTCACACTGAAAGGTGGTCTAAATCTGGGATATTAGCGCTAATTCATATTCGGTAGATTTCAAGTGTCAGATTAACCAGAGCTATAGGCATGCTATAGGCATGTTTGTTACCAAAAAAAGCAGTGTCAGTGTCGGAAAGCGAGTGTCAGATTAACCAGAGTATTTGGCATTGATTAACATTGGAGAATTCAATTACGCCTGAAATTGTGTCGGAAAGCAAAATTGTCGGATTAACCAAGGGAGGGAGAGGAAGGGAGGGACTGTGGTGATGTGTAGGGAGAGGGAGAGGAAGGGAGGGACTGTGGTAATGTGTTGGGGAGGGAGGGGAAAGGAGGGAGTATGGTGATGTGTAGTAGGAGGGAGGGGAAGGGGGGGACTGTGGTGATGTGTAGGGGAGGGAGGGGAAGGGAGGGACTGTGGTGATGTGTAGGGGAGGGAGGGGAAGGGGGGGACTGTGGTGATGTGTAGGGGAGGGAGGGGAAGGGAGGGACTGTGGTGATGTGTAGGGGAGGGAGGGGAAGGGAGGGACTGTGGTAATGTGTAGGGGAGGGAGGGGAAGGGAGGGACTGTGGTAATGTGTAGGGGAGGGAGGGGAAGGGAGGGACTGTGGTAATGTGTAGGGGAGGGAGAGGAAGGGAGGGACTGTGGTGATGTGTAGGGGGGAGAGAGAGGAAGGGAGGGCCTGTGTGGTAGTGTAGGAGGAGGGAGAGGAAGGGAGGGCATGTGTGGTAGTGTAGGGGGAGGGAGAGGAAGGGAGGGCATGTGTGGTAGTGTAGGAGGAGGGAGAGGAAGGGAGGGCATGTGTGGTAGTGTAGGGGGAGGGAGAGGAAGGGAGGGCATGTGTGGTAGTGTAGGGGGAGGGAGAGGAAGGGAGGGCATGTGTGGTAGTGTAGGGGGAGGGAGAGGAAGGGAGGGCCTGTGTGGTAGTGTAGGGGGAGGGAGAGGAAGGGAGGGCCTGTGTGGTAGTGTAGGGGGAGGGAGAGGAAGGGAGGGATTATAACCAGTGCTGACTGTACCTAGGGTATCACTCAGAAAATGCAAATTATGATGCATAAGGCAGACTCACGAGGTGGTTTTTTGTGTGTGTGTGTTTTTTTTACGTAGTGTGATACGTCACTTCCGGTTATTTTACCAGTTGCAACGCCTCATCACACACATTCTGATTAGTGCTTCAATTTATATTGATTTGTGATTGATTGATTGGTGGTTGTTTTACGCCGTGTCGGCAGCATAGGCCATATTCACAGCGAGAAATGTTTGTTTTTTGTTCAAACCATCGCTTTTACATGTAAAAGCAGACAATCAAGTATGTGCCAATAGACACTCATTAAATTAGAAAGCTCACAATCATATATTTGTGGTCAAGGGAAACAAATTCCCATAGAAAAAGAAAAGTTTTATTAATAATTGATTGAATCTATTTAGTAAACTATATGAGGTGGTACAGGTCCAGCTGCCCTCAAATAGGCTAAAATGTTTTCCCGTTTTACCTTAGTAAAAAGGTCATGCAGTGTAGAACTGCTGGCGCCGGGCAAAAAAATCGACGCAACTTAGTAAAATGTGTTTGAGTGTCAGCGGGACTGACACCCAATACATTCCTTTGTGTGTGTGTAGGAGGGGGATTTATCATTTATAAGGGTTTGATATCAGAGTAATGCAACAAGGATAGCTTACATAAATAGTGGTCATAGCACATTCTCTATGTTAATATCAGTTGAAATTCCTAGTGACCTCCCTGAGGCTGTTAAATTTGATATTGAACTCGCCACGCAAATATCATTCGATGACCTGAACAATGAAAACAGTACATAGGTGTCATTCCATGATCAGTGTTTTCAACTATAATATGATTGTCGGATAGTGATAAGACTGTTATCGCGTATAATAATCTCTGTAGTGTCCTGCTCCTACCCACCCCGCCGGGCCCCTTGGGTGTGGGGGGGGGGCATGGGGTACTGGCATACTTCACTCCGCTCGAAAGTTTTTATATGCTATATAAGAATTACACGAGTATAATAACCCGGAACTCTATACTATCCTAACACCCACCCACCAGTAATCGGGTGGTTGAGCCTCGGACTACTCATCTACTGCTCAGGGTTCAACTCCGATGGTGGCGCCACCGCTCGCCTGCTCACTATCCTACTCACTTAACGCTGAGAATAAACCACATGTAAGTCACTACATATATATTATTTCAATACATGTGAAAATCATGTGTATGCTGCGGAAAAATCAAGAATACATGCAATATAGTTTTGAAAGTGAGCAGAGTGACAGTTGGCTCACTGTGTAGAAGAGGCAGGGAGGATAGAATGCCCGCTCCACAGTAAATAACGTGGACGTTATGGTGGTTAGAGAAACATTAAGGGGGCTGCCGTTATTTATATCCACATAATAAATTAAATAATGCACATATATATATACATATATATACATATATATATATATATATACATATATATATATATATATGTACATAAGTATAATGTGATTGCCATGTCTAGCCACATGTAAGCCACTATTTATATTTATGTATATATATATGTATATATATATCGTTTTAATATATATGTAAAGGCCCAGTCACACCTTACCGGACTGGGGAACCGGACGAGAACCGGACACTGTCCGGTACTGTACGGCGATGTCCAGTACATGTCTGGTACCCATCCGGTGGTGTCCAGTGGTGTCCGGCGGTGTTCGGTACAAATTTTAACATGCACAAAACTTCTACTGGACACCGCCGGACTGACATGTCCAGTTGGTGTCCGGTTTGTCTGGTACATGTCCGGTACCCATCATGTACCCATCCATACATGTCTGGTACTCATCTGTTGGTGTCCGTTTTGTCTGGTACATGTCCGGTACCCATCCATTACATGTCCGGTTCTCATCCGGTTCTCGTCCAGTACATGTACGGTACATGTACGGTACTTGTCCGGTTGCCCGGCGGCAATTGACCCAATTCCACTCCATTTCAATACATTTCGATACATTTTGTGTACCGGAGAGCACCGGACTAGAAAATTCTTTGTCCGGTGGTCTCTGGTACTCAGTCCGGTATGGTGTGACAGGCGCTTTAATCATCATATGTAGGCTGTGGGACAATCAAGAATACATGCAATATATATATATAGATCAGCATACACATTTAGATTTGATTTCACATACCCAAGTTAGCTGCTGCTGCAGTCATTAAACATGTATTCCTATATATGATGTTATTAGTAAAGCCCATAAATATCGAGCAGGCGCTGCGACATCGAAGGGACTATGGAGTCAATTTAATAGAAACTGTTAGTGTTACTGCAGAAACCTAATGTGTCAGAGTTTTGGCCGTGCTTGCCAAAATTAATGTAGCATGTTTGCACTTCAAATATTTCAAAAGTTAACCATTTAAAATAAAATTTACTTCAAACTAAAGTAAGGTAGATTATAATGATCAACTTAATATATTTATCTCAGAAATTGACAGAAGCTCAAAACCTATCGGACTATGCAACTTTAATATCTTTATCTGAAAAAAGAAATAGGACAAAAACGCAACATCATTGGATTTATACAACTTTAAATATTAAAATGTGTATTTAGTTTTGCATTATAAGCATAACATTCCTTCCATTTTACCATTTTAATGACATTCCTAGCACATTTATCTCCCTTCTGCCGAAAATAAAAATGTTAACGAGGCCTGAGCTGCAGACGCGTTGTGTCATCTTGATGATGTTAATGATGTAACACATTGCCATAGTAACCGTCTATATTAGGAGCATATCGTCAAGCCGCAAGGGGAGAGGAAGGGGGGGGGGGGGGGGGGGTACGGGGTGTGCTTGGAGAAGGGTGGCAGGGAGGAAGGGAGGGGGTGACTGAGTGGGGGTGTTAGGAGGGGGAGAGGAAGGGTGGGTGGGAGTACTGGGAGGGATGGGGAGTACTGGGACTGGATGGTGAAATGGGTGGGGCGTGGGTAGAAGAATAGAGGGAGGGATTGTGGTGATGTGTAGGGGGAGGGAGAGGAGAGGAGAGAATGTGGGGATGTGTATGGGGAGGGAGAGGAAGGCAGGGACTGTGGTGATGTGTAGGGGGAGGGAGAGGAAGGAGGACTGTGGTGATGTGTAGAGGGATGGAGAGGAAGGGAGGGACTGTGGTGATGTGTAGGGGAGGGAGAGGAAGGGAGGGACTGTGGTGATGTGTAGGGGGAGGGAGAGGAAGGGAGGGACTGTGGTGATGTGTAGGGGGGAGAGGAGGGGGGACTGTGGTGATGTGTAGGGGAAGGGAGAGGAAGGGAGGAACTGTGGTGATGTGTAGGGGGAGAGAGGAGGGAGGGACTGTGGTGATGTGTAGGGGGAGGGAGAGGGAGGGAGGGACTGTGGTGATGTGTAGTGGGAGGGAGAGGATGGGAGGGAGGGCCTGTGGTGATGTGTAGGGGGAGAGAGAGAGGAAGGGAGGGAATGTGTGGTAGTGTAGGGGGAGGGAGAGGAAGGGAGGGACTGCGTTGTAGTGTAGGGGGAGGGGGAGGGAGAGGAAGGGAGGGACTGTGTGGTAGTGTAGGGGAAGGGAGGGACTGTGGTGATGTCTAGTGGGAGGGAGAGGAAGGCAGGGCATGTGTGGTGGTATAGTGGGAGAGAGAGGAAGGGAGGGACTGCGTGGTACTGTAGGGGAGGGCTGAGGAGAGAATAGAGGGTTCCCTTGTCGCGCACCCCTACACGCCCAGTTCCTTTAAGTACAACCTGGTAATAAATGTCAAGGCCGCACTCAGAATTCATGGCTGTTCCAGTCTCGGACGCCCTATGCCCTTAAATGAGTGCAGTGTGCACACGTGACAGGAACCTTCTGCACGGTTTACAAGCAATTTGACCACTTACTCCTTTAACATGTTTTATTAATTACTAATTAATTCAGATTTATTAGAAGTTGAGGAAAATACACTGCAGCAGCGCAGCAGGCGGCTTCTTAGCTCCATTGCATACAATGCCAAGAGCAGCTCAAAGCATCCTGTTCAATGGGTAATTTGCAGCGAAGAAGAAACAAATAAGTGCAAGATATTAATTGGGGGTAATGTTGCCTTTTATTAAATCTAATATTATTTTACATATCTATGATGTCTCCTCTTCGATTACTCGTGGATGTAACTTTAATTTTCTTTTATTCTGATTAGGATTCTTTCATAATCTTTCAAAGCTACTCACATTTACCAAGACCTATTCAAGCTTTCCGAGGATTTATTTAATGCATGTCAGTGTGATTTATCGAGAATTCTCTAGAATTTAGATCAGGAGGTGAGCTGTTCATCTTGGATCAGAATCTACTCACATTGCCATAATTGACTCACAATTGGCTTCATTATTTTAACTCAAAATTAGTTCCAATAGTTCATGTTATTGAAAGATCCTCCATTGTGTAAGTCGATTCAACACTCTGTCTCGTCAGATGTGCTGTATTAAATGTCACCTCCTTCCTTACAAGGTTATATATATATATATATATATCATTTATATATATATAACTTGTCTATACCTTTCATATATCTGAACCATTATATATATTAACAATTTATATGTATTAACGATTTAGATATAGTAATGATTGATATATATTAACCATTTCTATATATTAACCATTTATATATATATACACAGAGATGATTTTCAGACACATTGAAGATTGCAAGGGAGTGACAATAGGTGGCATGAACGTCAACAATCTTAGATATGCCGATGACAGTGTAATACTAGCAGACAGTGAGAAAAACCTACAAGATATAGTGAATAGAATCAATAAAGCTGGAATACTATTCAACATGAAGATGAATGCCAGGAAGACCAAAACAATGGTTATAAGTAAAAAGACAGATAAACCAAATGTCAATATAACCATAGATGGCACAAACATAGAACAAGTATCCGAATTCATATATCTCGGACAAAAGATTACAAATGATGGGAGATGTGAGGAAGAAATTAAAAGAAGGAAAACAATAGCCCGAACAACATTCTCCAAAATGTATAGAGTGTTAACATCAAGTAAGATATTAATACAAACAAGGAAGCGTATTCTTCAGTGTTATGTGTGGTCTACTCTAATGTATGGGGCAGAGACATGGACAATCTCTAAGAAAATGTACAAACGTTTAGCAGCATTTGAGATGTGGACTTATCGAAGGATGATGAAAATATCATGGACAAAGAAGATCACCAACTAAGAAGTTCTCAGAAAAATTAAAAAATAAGAAAAGCTTGTTTGCCACTATACAGACAAAGAAACTTATTTATTTTGGCCACATCATTCGTCAGAGTTCAATATACCGTACATTGTTGGAAGGGAAGGTGAATGGCAGCAGAGGGAGAGGGAGACCAAGAACATCATGGTTTACAAATATTTCACAGTGGACAGGCTTGAATTATTCACAGTCTATCAGAACAGCACAACATCGGGACAAGTGGAGAACCATTGCATCCAACCCTCGACTAGAGGATGGAACTATTGATTGATTGATATATTAACCATTTATACATATTAACCATATATATTAACCATTTCTATATATTAACCATTTATATATATTAACCATTTATATATATTAACCATTTATATATATTAACCATTTATATATATTAACCATTTATATATATTAACCATTTATATATATTAACCATTTATATATATTAACCATTTATATATATTAACCATTTATATATATTAACCATGTACATATATTAACCATTTACATATATTAACCATTTATATATATTAACCATTTATATATATTAACCATTTATAGATATTAACCATTTATATATATTAACCATTTATATATATATATATATACAAATCATGTATATTCTTTTTATTATACTAATCCTTTATATATAAACCATTTATACACAAATAATCTAAGCATTTCTTTTGCGAAAATGATCAGTAAGCTGCTCACCATTTTTGTGAAAAGTGATCGGCAAACTATTAGAAAAGCGGCCCCTGAGTCCAACCTGAAAATGAACAGGTCACGAGCATTTTCCCCGAACGATTACTTGTATTGCTAGTTCCACTTTGCCCCCAGTGAAGCTGCGACTAGCATGGGTCGTAGCAGCTTCAGCTTATACTTGAAGTTTGGGTTGGTTTCCACGTACTATCCTTCTCTATAGACCCTATAATCTAAATGCACTTTACACCTACAACCACATGCCTCCTCATGACCAAACTTTGTGAATTTGTTTCTATAAATCTGTTTCTAATATAGATGACAGTGAAATTTTCCTGGTGAATAATTTACATGAGATAAAATACCACTTCCTGTATCATGGTGTGTAGCCTATGTGTAGTCACCACCCCCACCCCTACCTTTCGCTAAAGCCCCTGTTACACATCACCTGATTGGAGGAAACGGAAAGAAACCAAACAAAGTCCGTTGATAGTCCGGTTTGTGTCCGTACAAGTTTTGAACATGCACAAAACTTGGAACAGATGCCGCCGGATTGATGTCTACGGTTCTTGTCCAGTTTGAGTTTGTTTCGTCTGTTGGTTATCCTTTCATGTCCGTTTTATGTCCGTTTCATGTCCATTTCATGTCCGTTCGTGCAGCGGCCTTCGACTCGATATCAAAATATTTTGACACATTTTAATACATTTTGATACTTATGATGCCCAGACTAGACAATTCTCTCCATTGCTCAATCCGGTGATGTGTGACAGGGGCTTAAGATTCAATATATGCGGTATGCGAATGCGACAAAAATTGAAATGCATGTAAATGAACAGTGGTGCTTCCACATGTCCGGTTGCGAATGCGAATGTGGCAAAGTGGATCGCTCAATGGACCGATCGGTGCGACTGGGAATGTGAATGGCATGCCGCATACCACTATATGGAATCCTAGCTTTAGCTGCCCGCATACCACTATATGGAATCCTAGCTTTAGCTGTGGTGGTGACTTGGCGTGCTGGGGCCATATGCAGGAGTCAGTGTTAGCGAGCCAAAACGCGTTTAGATGGGATTTCTGGTTTAGCACCGAAAAGTTGGTATGCATGGAGCAGTGTTAGGCCTAACACCACACGTTTAAGGTCCGCGACACTAACCCTGTTTCATATGACGTTTACGGGCGGTGTTAGCGTAAGGTTGTCGCCAAATCTATTGAATGCGATCATATTTAACAGAATTACATACGCAATAAGTGAAATCTGATCAATTTAACCCTAAATTCGAACCGTTATAAAGGCTACCGCCGCATTGGCAGCGATATTAATAGTGTCGAATCGACGAATGTAAAGTAAACAAATCGCCGCCGTCGCGACCGCCCCGTCGACGTCGACATCCATACTGGCCGACGTCTACACATTGGCGGCAATGTATTAGCGATTTGTTTATTTATGCTCGTCGATTCGAAAATATAATTATTAATATCGCCGCCGTTACGGAGGCAGCGTTAATATTGCTTCGAATTTAGGGTTAATGTCCTCAAAGTTCACTTATTGCGTATTTAATTATGTTAAATATGATAGCATTTAATAGGTTTAAGCCTAATATATGGGTACAGACGCAGAGGGATTTCCCAAATCTATAAATAAATTCAGGTTTAGCTATAATGAAAGTGTTACGCGCTCCTGCATACGACTTGACACAGTTCCCGACGTCGGTGATAGCTAAACGGTGAAAGGCTGTAACACCAAACCCCGCTAACACTGACTCCTCCATATGGCCCCTGGGGTCTCAGCTTCAATCCTACTAAACCAGTGGAACTCGGAATACCCGTATTGTCTCATGACCAAACATCGTTCACGACAGTGCCATTTAAAATAATTGCCACTAATTTATCTCCGTCAAAAGAATGAATTGTGGGTACTTAAACCACATAAAGCCTGCTTTGAAGAAGGGTGCTCGCTGATTGGTCCGGTGGTACCGGAAACTGAAAGAAAGGGATTGAATAGACTACATCGCCTCTCCTGCGGCGCAGTGCATTGTGGGATGCCTCAGAACAAAACAAAACCGCGAGAAGCACATGGCACACTGGGTGCAGCTATGAAATGTACTAGTTTCAGCTAATCTCAGCTCTTGTTTGAAACATAGAATGTCAACTAAAAAAATATATATAATTAACATATTAATCTTTTATCCCGCATTGCATTTACATCAATATAATATGCACATCTTATGCCATGTGCATTTAGATTTAGACAAATCTGGGCACTCAGACTAGTGTTAGAGCCATAGCCAGAGTCAGTTTTACTTATTTTATTAATGTTTTTATTTATATCCTATGGTTAATGACATATGTAGAACTAGCAAATTAGTAGGGTTAATCAGATATTGGTTATATATTTCTCACTGATTGTTTTGTGTGGAATTGTATGTTTCTTAGCTCAAAATGTTTAACTATGGCTAGTTTTTGTGTTAGTTATATTCAGCAGATCATTATATTGTATGTGTGCATACATGTTTATGCCAAATTGTTATGTATTTCTATTCATTTTGAATAAAATCGAAGTTTTTCCCTGCGCGTATCGACAAACTCAATGGCCATTCGCATTTGCTTTGCTGCAAACGCCGTTTTCAGCACATGCGCAGTCGAAACCGTGATCACGTCTATTCACCTAGTTTGTCGGAGAGGATTGATGGATATGGCTGAAACGGTGTGTAGAGCAGATGTCAAACTGTACAGGCTGTATTGGAACTGTAGTATATTATTCTACAGGGGATCTAATACCCGCGATAGAATCATGTTGACATGGGTACCAACCTCTGAGACTGCGCACTCACTGGCACCATGGCCCAATATTGCACTGTGTCATATATACATATCTGAAACTGAACGAACTACTGGCGGACGGGATGGCTGAAGTGAATCGATAAAAAGGCACCACCCCAACCACCCCAACACCCACCCCAACACCCACCCCAACACCCACCCCAACACCCACCCCAACACCCACCCCAACACCCACCCCAACACCGCCAACCCAGCAGCATTATCCTTCACTATACGCTCTTATGCACTGGCTGACTTCCCGCACGGGAGGGCGTGGGTACGAATCCTGACCGAGTCAAACCAATGACTTACACGAAATGTATGTGTGTCGCTACATAGCCTGGGGATTCTCATTAATAGGATAGGACAATGATCGGTTTGTTCTTTATCAGGATAATGCGACTGAGTGGTATAGAACTTAGAAGGGCATGGTGCAAGTGGGTCAGTCTCCCAGTAAGGCAAAACTATAAAGTCGCAATAAATGCGGACCATCACAAGTCGGTACCCATCCTAGTATGATCATAGATGTTGCTAGGATGTCAAACCCAACAAATAAAGAACCAACTACTCTTTGTCCTATCCTAATACTGTCAAATACCAGGTCAAATCGCAAAACATTGATTTTGCAATCCCTTTTCTTTTATTGGGCCAGGAATTGGGGCCAAATGTCCCAAATAATTAAGTTAACTGGCAACCCTGTTAGGTAATTTAGACACGAAACACTAAAGCAGATTTTATCGACCCTTGCTTAAAATCTGGCCATCAGTAGTGGGAGAAGCTGGTTGGTTGTTGGCATTTTACATCCTGACAACCGCTAAGGTCATATCAGGATGGGTACCGACGTGTGACAGTGCGCACTCATGGTGACTTTATAGTGCTGACCCACTGGGAGACCAGGCCGCCATCACCATAACCCGATATCCCACATTATCCTGACACTGAGCTAACCAGTACCTTGCCCTATCCTATTAATGCTGAACGCCAAGCTAGGAAGCGACATATATCATATGTTGTATGTCATTGGTTTGACTCGACTGGGAATCGATGTCCTGATCTCCCACATATGAGATCTGCGCTCTACCGATTTGGCCACCGAGCCGGGTTGTGGGAGAAGCAGTAGCTGACCAGTCAAGCATCATGCCAGTAGGGAAAAAAGGAACCATCCCGCACTTAAAGCTGCATAGTCTGATGAAGCATCAAATTTTCAAAATAAAAACAAGTATCTAGATTTGATTCTACATATCTAACTTAGATACTGATGCACTTATTAAGTATTTGTTGCCACATAGAAGGGAACACTGAGTCATTTTAATAGAACCTGTTACTGCAGAAGCCTATGGTATCAGAGTTTTGGCGTGCTTGCCAAAATTATTTTCCCATGTTTGAATTTCAAATATCTCAAAAGGTAGCCATTTCAATTAAAAGTTACTTCAAACTAAAGTAAGGTAGATTATAATGATCAATTTAATATATTTATCTCAGAAAAATTTCAGAAACTCAAAACCATCGGACTATGCAACTTTAACAGACATATGGATATGTAGTACCAGAGTGGTAGGGGAGTCTGAATTAACCAGGCGACCTGTCCTTTCCTTATACTCCCATAATTCATTATAGATCACATATATGTTCTATAAAAATATAAGCCATTATGTAAATATAAACTAGGACACTAACTCACACAATTGAAGTACTTTCAGGTGTTAGAATTTAAAATGTCCGCATTTGTTCCCCGGCATCATATATTTGCGGGCACGGACTGAGAAAATATGGAAGTAGTTCCTCGGCCTAGCTGTAGTGCCACTGGTGATTGGTCAGGCCCACATCTCCCTCGTCACTTACAGCTGGATTATATATATATATATATATATATATATATATATATATATACATATATATACGTATATATACGTATATATATATAACGCCCGCTGAGCCGTGGGCGAGGAGGTGGCGCCACGTGGGGAGGTCCTGAAGTACCAATAGATGACCTAATGAGTAGGTGACCAGCCGATGACTGAGTGGCTGGGGAGTAGATGGATCTTCCGGCTTATTATTCTCATATAATGGCGTATACATCATATATATATATTCCCAGGTGCGAATGACAGTGTTGAGCGTCCGTAGTTAGGAAAGCTGGCAGTGGCGGCGCCAGTGGTCACGTGGGAGGGGATAATCCGCACCAAGTGATACAACGAATAGCAGTAACAAATAGAATAATTATAATAACTCCCTTCCATGCCTTTATACTCGCATAATGCTTATACATCACACACATATATATATATGTATATATATATATATATATGTATATATATATATATATATGTATATATATAAATATATATATATATATATATATATATACACAGAAACTGACCGATGTACGCATTGCGTGAGTGACTCAACCTTCCCGGTTTCTGTAAATAGAAGTGGTGCTTTATGGTGGGTGGAGTCGGGGTTTGAGGGAGGGAGGGAGGGGGGATGTGGAGGGGGGGGGGGGGGTGTACAGGCTGGAGTAGTATTACTGTTGTTTGTAGGTTGTGGATGGGAATGGTACCATGGTAGGGATCGGGTTTATAGCTTATTTTATCTTGATGGTGCTGGGCGAGGCGATATTAACTGGGGGTGGATGTGGGTGGGTATGTGAGTGGGTGGTTGGGCGTGTGAGTGGGGGGGGGGGCATGTGAGTGGGTGGGTGGGTGAGTGGGTGGGGTGATATTAACTATGTGTAGATGGGGGTGAGTGGGTGAGTGGGTGAGTGTGTGGGTGGGTAGGTGATTGGGTGGCGCGGTATTAACTGGGGTGTGGAGTGTGTGAGTGTGTGAGTGAGTGTGTGAGTGGCTGGCTGGGGGCGTGATGGCTATCTGGGAGATAGGAGCCTCCCGATGAGGCTATAACATGATATGGTCTATTCGCCTATAAAGCACGCGTGAACAGCTGACATCGGGGTCTGAACATGAATGCCGTCAGGTCGGAGCAGTGTGCTTTATGGGCTGTAGTAAATAGAACCACCGTGCACGGTGCACGGTGTACGGTGCAGGGAGCAGGACGCAGCTCAGGCGGCAGAGTGTCCACCTGCGATGGTGTCGGTCATCCTACTCAGTGGACCTATTTGTAGTTTGGTCTATTTTCTGTTCCAACCAGTGGTCCACAACTGGTTCATCAAAGGCTGTGGTATGTGCTGTCATGTCTGTTGGAAAGTGCATATAAAAGACCCCTTGCTGCTTATCGGAAAGAGTAGCCTATGTGGTGGCAGCAGGTTTCCTCCAAAGAAATATGTCAGAATGACCACATGTTTGATGTCCAATAGCCGATGATACAAAAATCAATGCGCTCTAGAGGTGCTGTTAAATAAAACAAGCTTTATTTGTGCCCTGTGCAGAGGCTCCATGGAGACCCCATTGTCGGCTGCTGTTAACAGGTACACCTTGATTGCAATTCCAATACAGGGTTATGCCGAGTTCCCCACACCAAACGGGATGGCTGAATCAGTTGAGCGTCCGTCTTCCCTTTTGGTAGATCATGGGATTCGAAACCATCGAGTTTGAACTATGGTCGAGTCAAATCAATGACTTATAAAGTTGATACTTGTCACTTCCTAGCCAGGCGCTCGGCATTATTAGGATATGGGAAAGGACTGGTTGGCTCAGTGTCAGGATAATGTGACTGAGTGGGATATCAGGTCATGGTGCTGGCAGCCTGGTCTCCAAGTGGGACAGCACTATAAAGTCGCCTTGAGTATGCACTGTCACAAGTCGGTACCCATCTTGATATGACCTTAGATGTTGCCAGGACATAAAACTCCAACAACCAACCAACCAACCCCGTCGCTGGTCCCCGAGGTCAAGCTGAAGCTGTGACCTAGCGTGTTCTCACACCGGAAGTTGGGGGATGATGCTCCCCGGCACCCAACCACCCCCAGTAGTCCTATCATTCACTATAAGCTGCTATGCTTTAAGATTCACTTTGGACCTATAAACCACGCGCTGGTCCCGGAGGAAAGACTGAAGCTGTCAGCCGACGTGTACACACGCCGGAAGTTGGGGGATGGGGGCGGTGAGGGGGGTGAGGTGTGCTGTCCCACCCCAACCCACCATCACCACCCCTGTAGCCCTATTCTTCACTATAGGCCCTATTCTGCTAAACTCATGTTTACTTATAAACCACATTGTAAAATATTTCGGAATTTTGGGGTGGCTAAATAATATTCTAAAAGCATGTTGTATGTGCATATAATGATATAGAGGTAATAAATAGTATTGTGTGGTTGCAGGGTAATAAAGGTACTATTGCACAGAAAAGGGATTTCTATGTGATAGCTACCTTATACATTACTCTGCAAGCAAAAGGGGTGCCAGGTACAATAAAGCTAGGTCACATGACTAATGACCCAATATAAATAAGGGTGCAGATCAGATGCACTCTCTCTCTCTCTCTCTCTCACCACAACCACCAGCCAGTCCAGACTATGTACATGTGCCTGTAGCAACTATATTGAGATTAAAGAAACCATGTGAGTACAATATTGTCTTCTTGTGGATATTTCAGACACTGAGCCTACCAGGATAGCAGAAGTAGATAAGGGATATATAAAAAGATACACAAACTTTTCAATGTGCTTCCTGATACCTGCTAGTTCCTGGGGAAAGACTGTTTACATGCTCGAAGTTGGCGGTAGGTCCTCCCTCCCTCCCATCACTCTCCCATCCCACTCCCATTTAAAAAACAAACAAACAATGTAAATATGTTTATTCTGCTGAATAGGTCTTTTGTTAGTGCTGAAGCACTGGTCTTCGAGGCATTTTTCAATTCAGAGTTATTTACACAAAAGGTATATAGAATAAGGTATACAATAACTGTTGAATACACAATTTGCAGTGTGTAACATAATGAAATTCTGTAACCCAAAAGTTATGTATGTTCTTCACTATAGGCCCCAATACTTTAAACTCAATTTGAACTTAAAACTAAATGCATCCTGATGATTAATCTTGGTAGGGTTCTTACCCATCATTCTTTTGTTTCTTATTTAGATTAGGCACTTCCGGTTATTCAACTCAACCCGAAAGATTGCAAGTTAGCATTTCTTGTAATTCTTTGCTTTTCAGCTGATTTAGTATTTCTTTCTATAAATTAATATATAAGTATAAGTATATAAGTATATAAGTAAATAGATATATATAAATGAGGATATAAAGATATAAATATTTAAATATATATAAATACATAAATATATATGCCGTCGGGTATTATGTATATAATATATAGCGTTGATTTTAGTGGTGATTATTTTGGGGGTTATTTTTTAAATTCGGTTAAATTCTTATTTTAATTCTTTTAACAAAATTCTTTTTTAAATTCTTTTTTTGATTATTTGTTGCCTTTCTTATTCATGATGTGCACTCTAACGCTTTTCCGATGCTCCCTTTTGACCTCATACACGACGTTGGGGGGGATTAAAATACGTGGTCGGCTCCAGGGCGGCGCCAGGGCGGCACCAGGTCGACGCCAGGTCGATGCCAGGTCGGTGCCAGGTCAGCACCAGGTCGGCAGGACAGGGCGCCACCAGTTTTGATTAGTGCCGCCGGAACAGGATGCAAGGCGGTTGCATGTGCAGCAGCTGCAACCTCCTTGCGTCCAAAATTTCCTAAATGGATGCCGGGAGGTTGGTGTCCTCGTGGCGACAGCACTTAAGGAGGGCATAATGAGGCCGCAATGAGGACGTTTTAATGTCGCGAATTGATCGTAAGAGAACGCAGGCCTCATGTGACTGGTGTATGATCAACCACCCTTGTGACCGTGACCATGAAATACGCCTATGGACGGCGGAGATTTACTCAAAACTAACCGACTGTTCGCGGAAACACCAAGAACAGGGACTTGCGCGTCCTTTAGGAAAAGTTCGATTTTTTCTTATTGTCCTTGGATCAATTATATTTGTTTTAAAGAAAAGAAAAGCACTCCACGATGCCTACGGAGTGTGGGATACCCAGTGGCCTGGTTTGACTCAGTGCCGCCGCAATAATGTGACTCAGTCGGATATCATGCCACCGACCGAGTAATGACGTTACCTGGCGGTGCTGCATCACGTGGTGCTAGTTGTAATGCATCGGCGTTGGTGATTTTGCTAATTTTGGCCTGCCACGTTTTGTGGGTGGTGTGTATGTGTGGGGGGATTGGTTAGTTGGTTTTGGGGAGTTTTACATCCTGGCAACATCTAAGGTCATATCAGGATGGTTACCGACTTGTGACAGTGTGCACTCATGGCGACTTTATAGTGCTGCCCCACTGGGAAATCATGCCGCTTGCATCATGACCCACTATCCCACTCAGTCCCATTATCCTGGCACTGAGGTAACCAGTCCTTTTATCAATTTTAAAGTCATTGGTTTGACTCGACAGAGAACCGAAATCCCGAACCTTCCGCACGCCAGGCCCGCACTCTGATTAGATCACTGCGCCCGGTAAAGGTGTGGGGGTCAAGGGGGGGGGGGGGGGGGGGGGGGGGGGGGGGCGAGGGGAGGGGGAGGGAGGGGGGGTCGTTGCCTCTGCTGGTTGGCGCGGTGGACAATCAGATAACCCAGCAGCATTACATGTGAGCCGAGGCAGCTTACTGAAGAAGTCATGGAGAAGAGAGAGAGACAGAGAGAGAGAGAGAGACAGTGTGTGTGTGTGTGGGGGGGGAGGGCTCCGTGAACTAACAATTAGCCACACACACATATATCGCCTACAGTCAAACTAACAGGTTTTGATTGATTTCTTTTTTAGTGGGTGCTTTTCTCGGAAGCAATAGTCATATTCAGGGCGAGCACAAATAAAGAAAGAAACAAACCAAAAATCATAAAAACAAAACAAAGAAACCGAAAACCAACCAAAACAAAGCCAAAACAAACCAAGCAAAGCACAGACACATGAATTCATTGCACATTCAGTTCCGACATAATAATAATAATAATCTCCACTTTATAGGGGACTGTCAAAGCCGAGTCTAATTAGGTATAGTTTTGGAGCATCCCCCGTATACCCCCCCCCCCCCCCCGAAAAAGAACAACAACCAAGAAACTCAAAATATCATTTGTCGCTTAAGAACATACACCCCCCCCCCCCCGAAGAAAACATCTAAGAAACACACACACCAATATCAGTTGTAGTTTAGAAATCTCCCCCACGAAAAAAAAACACTCAAGAAATACACACACACAAGATATCTGTTGTAGCTTAAGAACCTCTCCCACGAAAATAACACCCAAGAAATACACACACAAAATATCAGTTGTAGCTTAAGCCCCTTCCCTCCCTCTGTCCTTAGTTCTAACTAAAACAACCACCAACCCCTGCCAAAACAAACAACCAGGAAACACACACACACACACAAAATATCAGTTGCATTTTAAGACATCCACCCACCCACACACCCACCTTCTAAAATAAACAACCTAGAAATACACACACAATAAACCACAAACATAAATAAAACAGTCGACGTTGTTTTGAGAACTGATCGGCAGAGTCTCGCGGACCATTAGGGCTGCTTTATGGACGAGATTTTGTGAATTATGCGGATGGTGGCGTAGGAGGTAAGGGTGAGGGTAGTGGGTGGGTGGGTGGGTAGGGGTGTGGGTGGGTGTGGGTGGGTGTGGGTGGGTGTGGGTGGGTGTGGGTGGGTGTGGGTGGGGAGGGTGGTGATCTGATGGCGTGGCGCCTGCTGTGGCCACTCCCTACCCGGCCTGCTGGTTGCCATCTAACGGGTCAGTGATCACCCCGCCGACACAACTCGGGGGGTGGGGGGGGGGGGGGGGAGCGTGACAGGGGGTGTAGGAGGAGGAGGAGGGGAGCGGACAGGGGTGTAGGAGGGGGGGGGGGGGGTGTATGGGAGGTTCTGGGGGGGGGGAGGTGGAGGGGAGGGGGGCGGAGGGATCTGGGAGGTGGTGAGAGGGGAGGGGTGGAGGGGGAAGGATGGGGGTCTGATTGGGGGCGAGGGAGTGAATGGGCGGGGGAGGGATTGGGCGGTGGAGGGGAAAGGAGGGGCGGGGGGTTGGCAGGGGAAGGGAGACTCTGGGAGTGTCTCTGGTAGGGTGGGATCGGTCAGGATGAGGTTTAGGAGTGGAAAATTGGTGGTCGGATCATGCGGGGGAATGAAGGGTTGTGAAGACCTGGGAAAAGGAGAAAGTGTAGTTGTGGGGTGGGTGGGTGCAGGGAGGAGGAAGCTGGATTGATGAGATAGCGGGTGGGAGGGGGGGGGGGGGTTGTGAGGGATGTACAGCAGATAGAAAGGATGAGGACGGTGAAAGCGGAGTGGTGGTGAGGTGGGAGAAGTGGAGATGGAATTATAAAGGTGTGAGACAGTGGTGGGTGGGTTGTCGCGTGGTTGGGGGGGGGGGGGGGGGTATGGGTGATGGGGGGGGGAGGGTTAAGGCGGAATGCGGACGGTGGGGTGTTTGGTGACGGGATGAGTGTGTGTGTGGGGGGGGTGGGGGGTAGGAGTGTGGAGGTAGAGGTGATGTCAGTAGAGGGGTGGGAAATGAGGTGCAGAGGTGGGGAGGGTGCGTTGGGACGGGGTGGAGTTGGGGCTATAGCAGTGGGAGAGTGGGTGGGGGAGGGGTGGGAGGGGTAGGGAGGGTGAGTGAGTGGGAAGAGTGCGTTAGGGCAGGGTGGAGAGGGGAGAATGGTGGTGGGAGAGTGAGTGGGAAGGAGATTGGAGGGTAAGGAGGGTGGGGTGGGTGGGGTAGGGTAAGGAGCGTGGGGAGGGTGGTGTGGTAGATGGAAGTGGATGACATTGGGAGGACGACGGTGGGAGAGTGGCTGAGAAAGGGGGGGGGGAGAGAGGGGGGAGAGGTGGGGGGGGGGGTGGGGGGCGAAGTGCACGTGCGGAGGACGATAATGGGACAGTGGGTGGGAACGGGAGTGGAGGGGTAGGGGGGGAGGGTTGTAGCCGAGTGGAGCTGAGGGGGGGGGGGGTGGAGTTGGGGTGGAGGGATGAGGAAAATGAGGGGGTACGACAGGGAAAGAGTGGGTGGGAAATGGGGATGGGGGCGTAGAGGAAGTGGGTGGGGAGGGGTAGGGTTGGGGGGGGGGGGGGGGGGGGGGGGGGATAAGGTGGGCGTGGGTGGGTGGATGGAGGGGGCTGGCTGTTGTGAATGGTGCAAGAAGCTGTTGTGGTGTGCGGTGTATGGGTGTGGCGGGGCGGGTTTAGTTAGGCGGGATGTGAGATGGGGAGGATGGGAGAGGCTTGGAGCGTTGTGAATTGTGAAAGAAGCTGTTGTGGTGTGCGGTGAGTGGGTGTGTGGGGGGTGGGGGGGGAGGGGGGGGGGGGGGAGTTAGGCGGGATGTGAGATGGGGAGGAGGGGAGAGGCTTGGAGCGTTGTGAATTGTGCAAGAAGCTGTTGTGGTGGGCGGTGAGTGGAGCGGGACGGGCAGGGGCCATTGTCTGGGGTTTTTGGTTTTACATTATGTATTATTGATAAGCTGTGTCTGAGTGGGGCGGAGTGTGTGGGGTGGGATGAGTGCGTGGTGCGGGGTGTGTGGGAGGGGTGGGTGGGTGGTGGGACGTGGGGTGTGGGGTACAGGAGGTGTGTGAGTGCACTGTGATGTTCGACACTGGGCTGGGACGAGGCTGGGAAAGGTGGCCGGGCCGCGGGTTATTCGACACAAGGTACCTGCCTTCCTGTAGCCGACAGGGATGTGTGTGGGTGGGGTTGGTGGGTTGTTGGAGTTTTACATCCTGGCAACATCTATGGGCATATCAGGATGGGTACCGACTTGTGAGTGTGCACTCATGGCGACGTTATAGTGCTGCCCCTCCGGGAAATCAGGCCGCCAGTGACCATGATCCGATATCCCACTTAGTCACATCATCCTGACACTGAGCTATCGAGTCGTTGCCCTATTGTAAAATTTCCCAATATTTAGACATTGGAGGATGGTGTGAACTAGTCTATAGTAATTACAATTGTTATATAAAAGGGTAAATGGTATATAGAGCCAGAGGCATTATGTATTATGTGATGCTGGTGATTCTTTACTGAGTTTGATATAAACATTAAGTAGTTATAGATAGTGTGAGAGGGGCACTACTTTTAGAGTGACAGGCTTGGAGCTCTGCTCACATTCCCCTCCCCCAACTGTTATTTACGAATCACTGCACACCCAGACACAACATGGCACTGTAGCCATAAACAACCAAGGCTTGGATACAAGCATGTTGAATGTTCATTGGTTGATTGGAGAATGCCTACTGCTGATTGGAGGCGCTGATCATGTGTGACACCATCTTGGATTCATGAAACTATATAATAATAAACCTGAGGGTGTAAGCTCTCTGTCTTTCTGTGCACTTTCTACTCTACCTTTCTCTTGCCTGTAGTGATTTCATATTTAGCCTACCTACACAACCACAGCTGCCAGCCGTCGACTTTACACTATGGTATTAATGCCGATCGCCAGGCTAGGAAGCAACGAGTATCAATTTTATAAGTCATTGGTTTTACTCGACCGGGAACCGAGCTCCCGATCTCCCACACGCGAGGCCCACGCTCTACCGATTCGGCCACCGCGCCCGGTATGTGGGTGGGGGTGGAGGTGGGGGGTGGAGGGGGGGGGGGGGGTGCACGGATATGGCATGGTGTCTGTAGTGTGCTGGGAGATTACCTGGGTAAGCAATATGATCGTATATCAAACGTAAGCCCATACTGACGCCATCGTCGATGACTGAGGTGGGACAAGCAACGGTGCACCAATAGCTAAACCTGTGTATCCTGTGTAAGTGTATACAGAGATGGCAGAGTTCCACACACCCACATACCCACATGTGGGACGGGGTGTCAGATTTGATTCTATATATCCAATTTAGATACTGGTGCACGCATTAAACAATTATTGCAGTTTGGTGCTCCTGTGCTACTCTGCTCAAAAACATGTAAGCAAAGCCGATATGGAGCAATTCGGTATGTACGCTAACATTAGTATTCATTTCAAGGAACTTTAATGTTAACGCTATGAAATAAATGTTAAATTCAGTGTGTACACAAACATTAATATTCATTTTTAAGTAACTCCAATGTTAACCCATGAAATAAATGTTAAATTCAGTGTGTATGCCAACATTAGTATTCATTTCAAGGAATTCCAATGTTAACCCTATGAAATAAATGATAAATTCAGTGTGGACACCAACATTAGTATTAATTTCAAGGAACTCCAATGTTAACCCTATGAAATAAATGTTAAATTCAGTGTGTAATCCAACATTAGTATTCATTTCAAGGAACTCCAATGGTAACCCTATGAAATAAATGTTAAATTCAGTGTGTACACAAACATTAATATTCATTTTCAAGTAACTCCAATGTTAACCCTATGAAATAAATGTTAAATTCAGTGTGTATGCCAACATTAGTATTCATTTCAAGGAATTCCAATGTTAACCCTATGAAATGAATGTTAAATTCAGTGTGTACACCAACATTAGTTATAATTTCAAGGAACTCCAATGTTAACCCTATGAAATAAATGTTAAATTCAGTGTGTATGCCAACATTAGTATTCATTTCAAGGAACTCCAATGTTAACCCTATGAAATAAATGTTAAATTCAGTGTGTACACCAACATTAGTATTAATTTCAAGTAACTCCAAAGTTAACCCTATGAAATAAATGTTAAATTCAGTGTGTACACCAACATTAGTATTCATTTCAAGTAACTCCAATGTTAACCCTATGAAATAAATGTCAAATTCAGTGTATGCCAACATTAGTATTCATTTCAAGTAACTCCAATGTTAACCCTATGAAATAAGTGTTAAATTCAGTGTGTATGCCAACATTAGTATTCGTTTCAAGTAAATCCAATGTTAGCCCTATGAAATAACTATTACTTCAAACAATTGGAAAATAGATCGTAATGATCAATCTGAAATATTTATCTAAGTGGGGCGGAGTGATTGTTGTGAGGCATTGTGGGGTCAGAGCCTCAAAACCATCGGACTATGAAACTGTTAAGTTGCATAGTCCGATGGTTTTGAGTTTCTGTCATTTTCTTAGATTTTCTTAGGTTGATCATGATAACTTTAGTTCGAGGTAACTTTTAATTTAAATGGCTAACTTTTGAGATATTTAAAATGCAAACATGCAGAATTAATTTGGCCAAGTATGCCAAAACTCTGACACCATAGGGTTCTAAAGTAAGAGATTCTATTAAATTTGCGCAATATTCCATTCAATGCTGCAACATCAGTATCTAATTTAGATAATTGTTTGGGGTTTTTTTTTAATTTGATGTATTCATCGGACTATGCAGCTTTAAACAATACTATTATTGTTAGAACTGGTTAAACTTACTAACAGTTGTTTCAGAGAATAAGTTTTTTTTACTGATTGTTGTGAGGCATTGTGGGGTTGTTTTTATTTGTTATAGCTGATTTAGTTGTTCTGGGGGGTGGGGTGGTGGATTGGGGGCACTGAGGTGCATATGCAGGTTCAGGGAGGATGGCTGCAGGATGGTAGAAGAGGGGGTGGTGAGGGGATGGAGTAACTCACGGGTAGTGTTGGGGTGGTGGTGGTGGTGGGGGTGTGAAATGGGGGAGTGGACAGGGGGTGAGTGATGGGGGTTTGAGTTGGGTAGTGTTGGGGGTCGGTCGAGTAGTGTTGGGGTTTGGGTCGGTGTGTTGGTTGTTGGAGTGTTACGTCCTGGCAACATTTAAGGTCGAGTTGGGTATGGTAGTTGGTGTTGGGTGGTGTAGTGGTGGGGGTTGGGTGGGGTAGTGGTGGGGTGTTCGGAGGGGTAGTGGTGGGTGTTGGGGTAGTGGTGCAGGCTGGGTTAGGTAGTGGTGCGGTTTGGTTGGGGTAGTGGTGGAGGGTTTGTATGGTAGTGATGGGAGTTGGGTGTAGTGGTGAGAGTTGGGTGGGGTAGGGGTGGGGATTGGTTGGGATACTGGTGAGGGTTTGTCTTGAGTGGGGTAGTGGTGGGGTAGTGGTGGGGGTTGGTGTTGAGTGCGGTAGTGGTGCGGGATGGGTGGGGTAGTGGTGAGGGTTAGTGTTGAGTGTGGTAGTGGTGAGGGTTAGTGTTGAGTGGGGTAGTGGTGAGGGTTGAGTGGTGTAGTGGTGGGGGTTGGGTGGTGTAGTGGTGAGGGTTAGTGTTGGGTGGGGTAGTGGTGGAGTGTTGAGTGTGGTAGTGGTGAGGGTTGAGTGTGGTAGTGGTGAGGGTTAGTGTTGAGTGCGGTAGTGGTGGGGATTGAGTGTGGTAGTGGTGAGGGTTATGGCCCTGTCACACTACGACGTAACGACGTCAACGTAGGGAGAACGTGAAGAACGTTGAACTTCTGGGCGTAGTATGCAAATTTGGGCATAAGTTGAACGTGGATGCAGCGTAGTGGACGAGAGCGTAACGTGGGTAAAGCGTAGTGATACCGTCATTCAACGAGAGAGGTCAACTTCATTACGTTCACGGAACGTTATGAACGTTATTCCATCGCCAGAGCTACGTTAGCTGATGGCGAAACGTTGAACTACGTTGAACGTACGTTCTCCTGACGTTGTCCTGACGTTATTCTGACGTTATCCTGACGCTATCCTGACGTTATCCTGACGTTCCCATTACGCCGCGTGGACATTTCAACTGGGTTTAATGTGGGTCAACGTAGTGCAGCGTAGTTCAACGTAGTTCAACGTAGTGACTAACGTTTTAATAACGTTTTAATAACGTCGGTTTAACGTCATTGATGTTCACCGAACGTGTACAGAACGTACGGCGAACGTAAACCCTTACGTTCGAAGTACGTCAAAAGTTTTGAACATGTCCAAAACTTCGACGTAACACGACGTAATGTGACGTAGCTCGACGTCAGTCTAACGTCATTATGACGTCATAATAACGTAACCAACGTACATCAACGTAATGACGAAAGATCACCACGTTAGGCTCACGTTCGCTCATTACGTTGTAGTGTGACAGGGGTATTAGTGTTGAGTGGGGTAGTGGTGAGGGTTGAGTGTGGTAGTGGTGAGGGTTGAGTGTGGTAGTGGTGAGGGTTAGTGTTGAGTGTGGTAGTGGTGAGGGTTGAGTGGGGTAGTGGTGGGGGTTAGTGTTGAGTGCGGTAGTGGTGGGGGTTAGTGTTGAGTGCGGTAGTGGTGGGGGTTAGTGTTGAGTGCGGTAGTGGTGAGGGTTGAGTGGGGTAGTGGTGAGGGTTAGTGTTGAGTGCGGGAGTGGTGGGGGTTGAGTGGGGTAGGGGGGGCTGCATGGCGTAGTGGTGGGGGTTGGGTGGGGTAGTGGTGAGGGTTAGTGTTGAGTGTGGTAGTGGTGAGGGTTAGTGTTGAGTGCGGTAGTGGTGGGGGTTGAGTGGGGTAGTGGTGAGGGTTAGTGTTGGGTGCGGTAGTGGTGAGGGTTGAGTGGGGTAGTGGTGAGGGTTAGTGTTGAGTGCGGTAGTGGTGAGGGTTGAGTGGGGTAGTGGTGAGGGTTAGTGTTGGGTGCGGTAGTGGTGCAGGATGGGTGGGGTAGTGGTGGGGGTTCAATGGGGTAGTGGTGCGGGCTGGGTGGGGTAGTGATGCGGGCTGGGTGAGAATGGAACAACATGCTTCGTGGCGTGACAGAGGGAGTACAGGCAAACACGGGGACTTGTGATCCTGAGTGCTTGCATGTCTAGCTCTCAGGTGGAGAAATGGAGAAACCTCACTCATTTTTATTTCCTTTCCTTTAACACTTTCACAACACGCCACCTATCGGGCCGCCACGACAATAACACGTTCACTTATTTATCCCTATTCTTCTAACAGGCACCAGTACAACACATCATGATGATTCATATGTGTTACCATAGTTAGATATTTATTATTTAAATTTGTTTAATGCATGATCTCACTTTCCACAATCAATTAGCTAATTTTAAAGTAATCTCAGGTAGTAACTTTGATTAAAATAAAGGTCCCCCGTCCACTCCCATACTATAAACAGAGACTCATTGTACAGTATAACCCCGTTAAACTAAACTTGAAGGGACCCTAGCAATTTCTTTGGATTAACCGATCATTGGTTTAACCGAGCTTTGACTTTGAGTAAGCGTGTATTGCACATGTAATATACAATGTATGTGGCCACTTTGATTATTGTTTTTTATGTGTATACAGTATAACCCTGTTAAACCAAGATCGGTTAAACCAAACGATCGGTCAATCCAAATTTGTTTTCGGTGGCACTGGCAAAATAATACCATTTATCATATAAAAGTTGGTGGGGTCTCAGATGGCTGTGTGAAATAGTTGCAATTCGACATGCAGAGCTATAGCAGGAGCAGGAGAGGGCGAGTGTGTGTGTTTGGAGAGTGTACAATAGCTGAGGATGCGTGCATCAGAGAAGTTTGGTTTAACCATACCGGAAATGGCATGGGTCTGACAATTTTGTTTGGGTTCACCAATAATTTGGATTAATTGACTTTAGTTTAACCAACTTTTTTATATGATAAATGGTAGTATTTTGCCAGGCCGCCGAAAAAAGTTGGGATTAACGGGTCATTTGGTTTAACCGAGCTTGGTTTAACCGGGTTATACTGTATGTGGTACTAAATGAAATGGAATAAAATATTGTGACAATATCGATAGTACTTTTTCCATTTGCTGATTTACCTCGGTGATAGTGTGTGCAGAGTGTGTTTGGAAAGTGTGTGTGGAGTGTGTGTGAAATGCATCATTATTGTGCGTGGAGGGTATGTATAACTAATGTGAGTATACTCTGGAATGTGTATGGAGAGTGCGGAAAGTGTGCGGTGAGTGATACTGTGTGTGGAATGTGTGTGATGAGTATGTGCGACAACTGTGTAGGGAGAGTGTGTGTGGACAGTGTATTTATAACATAAGTGAGCTTGTGTGGCGAGTGTGTGTGCGAGCGGGGTACATGTGTGTGGAGAGTGTGTGGAGAGTGTGATGAGGGTAAATCGAGAATTTGTGTGAAGAATGTGTGACGAGTGTGTGTGGAGAGTGTGAATGTATATGGTGACTGTGTGTGGAGAAGCTGTTGATTGTGTATGGAGAGTGTTTGTGGAGGGCGTCAGTGGAGGGTGTCGCGAGCATGGAGTTGGTGAGAATGGCTGTGTGAAATAGTTGCAATTCGACATGCAGAGCTATAGCAGAAGCAGGAGAGGGCGAGTGTGTGTGTTTGGAGAGTGTACAATAGCTGAGGATGCGTGCGTCACATGAAGAATAACATTTGTTGGTGTGGACTGAGTTGATATGGAGTCTCCAGTGGTTGAGTGTCCTGAGAGGAGGGGATGGGGGTGGGGGGATATGAGTAAAGGTTAATTGGTTGTTAGAGTTTTATGTCCTGGCAACATCTAAGGTCATATCTGGATGGGTACTGACTTGTGACAGTACGCACTCATGGTGACTTTATAGTGCTGCCCCACTGGGAAATCAGGCTGCTGGTGCCATGACCCGATAACCCACTCAGTTGCCTTATCCTGACACTGAGCTAAACAGTCATTGCTCTATCCTATTTATGCCGAGCACCGGGCTAAGAGGCAACAAGTATCAATTTTATATAAGTCATCAGTTTGACTCGACCGGGAACCGAACTCCCGGTCTCCTGCACGCGAGGGCCACGCTCTACCGATACGGCCAGCACCCGGTATATGAGTAAAGGTAATGTTCATGTGGTGAGTCTGTCATCTTCATTATTGCCGTGGATACGTGTGTGGTGGTGTGTGTGGATGTGGACGTGTGTCGTGTTGGTGAGAGTGGTGGAAGTACAAAGCAGTATGTGTGTGGTGATGTGTGTGTGTTGATTGGTGAGAGTTGTGGAAGTAGGAAACCGGGTGTGTGTATATGTGTTGTGTTGTGTGGTGGGGGGTGAGGGGTAGTGTGAGGTGGGGGATGGAGTGTGGGGGTTGGCAGTGCCTGCGGGCCGGAGCCCAGCTGAGTGGAGTGGAGGAAGATGGAGAAGATGGAGAAGATGGAGAACATGTGTGCATAAAGGGTAACTGACCAGCTCGCCCACCCCTACCCACCTACGCGCACCGTCACCCCTTTGTTTGTTTTTATAAATCAGTTTCCGATTTATTTTTACCTAGGGCTCAAAATTAACAGAAGGAAAGAAACCGGGTAGGAAAGGGAAAGTGAAGGTACTGTTGGGTGTAAATGCGCGGAACGGCCGTCTGGTGTGGTGTGCGGGGTGGGGGGGGGGGGGGGAGGTGGATTGGGTTAAAGGGCTACGGATTCCTCCATGACCCCTTTCCGGGACCGGCGTCGTCCCGACACCAGCGTTCTGCCACCAGCGTCCTGCCACCAGCGTCCCGCCACCAGCATCCCGCCACCAGCGTCCCGCCACCAGCGTCCGGCCACCAGCGTTCTACCACCAGCGTCCCGCCACCAGCATCCCGCCACCAGCGTCCCGCCACCAACGTCCCGCCACCAGCGTCCCGCCACCAGCGTTCCACCGCCAGCGTCCCGCCGCCGGCGTCCTGGTTGGAACCTACCACGCCTCTAATATGTTCCAAACTAACACCCACCAAACACCAACCACCAACCACCAAACCACCAACCACCAACCACCAACCACCAACCACCTCACAGTAGGAAATCAATAAGGCATAACGGCGGCAGTGCCTGCCTGCCTGCCTGTCCGCCTGGTTACGCTGGTTACGGAGCCTCATCTTGGCCCACGCGTCTTATGATGATTCGTTTAGTTTTGTTGGAGGTATGACGTCCTAGCAAAATATAAGGTCGTTTTAAGACTGACATAGACTTTTGACAGCGGGCTATCATCTTGATGATGCCCCGTCCTGATATGACCTTACATGTTGCTAGGACGTAAAACAACAACAAACAAACATCCTGATGATGATGATGATGATGATGATAATGATTTGTTTAGTTTAATTGGGGTATTACGTCCTAGCAATATATAAGGTCTTATCAACACTGACACTTGTGACAGTGACTTGTGCCAGCACGTTATCCTGGTGATGATGATTTATTTAGTTTACTTGGGGTATTAGGTCCTAGCAGCATATAATTATAAGGTATTATTAACAGTGTGACAGCGTACTACTATCCTGATGATGATGGTCATGATTTGTTTGGTTAATCTGGGGTATTATCTCCTAGCAACATAAAAGGTCATATCTCAAGACTAACCTCGTATTGGTGACAGCGTGCTATTCTGCGGACAGTATAGTGCTGCCTCACCAGGATACCGCGGCACTGGCAGTATGACCCGACATCTCACTAATTCGCATTATCATGATATTAAGTCACCCTGCCCTTATAATCCTATCCTTGAAATGTCAAGCGCCATGAAAGCTAGTTGGGGAAACTGTCAATGATGATGATGATGATGATGATAACGATGATGATGATCTCACTTACTCTCCCATTGCTACCCAGTGCCCCAGTATACTCACTCCCTGGCGCTCCCTACCTCCTCTCTCGTCGACCCCGCCCCCACCCACCCCCGCCTCCCCCACCGCTACCCCACAACCCCCTACTCCACAGGCTCGGTCGGTCCCTGCCAGGTCCCCGGTCCCCCTCCCCTCAGCCCGCCGCTGTCGGCCGTCCGCGGCCTACTGCTACCGCTGCCTGAAGAGCGGGTCGTCCGATGGCAGCCCACCCCTTCCCACCCACTCCCACCCCCGGCATACATTAGCCCCGTTTGTGAGCAGCTCCCGGCCGCTGCCGCTTAGGACTGACTGCACGTCCTCGCCCCCCCCCTCCCCCACCCCCCTCCCCCACCCCTGCTCCATCACCCCACACACTCACTCGGGCCGTTGCTGCTTCGCCTCCATCCACTCACTTGCGCACGCGCACTTCGCACCGCCCAGATCTCACTCACGCCCAGTCTTCCTCTGTGTTGTTGCAGATCTAGGATCAGCCTGGAGGCACGTCGGTCCGGGACTCGACCGAGGGACGGGACGGGCGTTCAGCTCTGCACGTTGACGGGAGAGAGCTCCACCACCGCCGTCAACATCAACACCACCGCTACTACCACCACCAGCCCCATACTGCCACGCCCCCTTCCTCCTCCTCCTCCTCCTCCTCATCATCATCATCATCATCATCCTCCTATCGCCGCCACCCCGTCCCCCATCCTCAGTCCCTCGTCCCATCTCCCTCCGTCCTCCGTCCTCCGTCCTCCGTCCCCGGTTCCCGGTCTCCCGCTCCCCGTCCCAAGTCCCCCGCCACCCCGGTCTCCCCGTCCCCGCCCCCCCCCCTTCCCCCATACCCCGGTACCACATCTCACACACACACACCCATCTCTCGCTCCCCCTATCCCCGGTCCTCCCCTCCACCGCCCCCCGCCCCCGTCCCCCGTCCCCCGTCCCCCGGTGCCTTGGTGGCGGTGGGACGGTGAGGCGCCAGAGCTGGCTGGCGATTGACTGCGAGACGGCTCTGGCCGTGTGACGGATGGAAGTAAGAAGCATGCAAGGTGTGCGTACACACATGCACGGCACGGCCGACGCAGGCCGGGACCTACGGACGGCCCACGGACGGCCGACACGTCACCGAGCACCGCCACTAGTACGGGACGCCGCCGCCAGGGTGGAGGACGCGAGCTCCGGGAAAAGACGCGGCTGATTCGTATTCGACGTGTGTGTGCTGCATGTAGCTGCGTGTAGCTGCGTGTAGCTGCGTGTAGCTGCGTGTAGCTGCGTGATCCCACTAGGTGGGAGATTCGGCGTGTAGCTGCGTGATCTAACTAGGTGGGAGATTCGGCGTGTAGCTGTGTGTAGCTGCGTGATACCACTAGGTGGGAGATTCGGCGTGTAGCTGCGTGTAGCTGCGTGTAGCTACGTGTTGCTGCGTGTAGCTGCTTGATCCGACCCGCTATGTGGGATCCACTAGAGGATTGCCGTGTGCAGATAGATAGATGGATGGATAGTAACTCCCACTGTGTATGTGTGTCATGTATGTGTGTGCCTCTCTCTCACCAGATGATCTGAGCGCGTTTGTAATGTGGGAGGATCTGAACCAAGTGTACGGGGATACAGTACACACAAACACAGTGTTCTGAAGCTGAGGGAGACTCACACAATCAGTTGGAATTACTGCGAGGATAGGTGATTGCATTGGAATGATCCACAGATTGTCACTGGGCAGTCCAGGTAATATAAACACACTGGCGCACTTTATTTACATGACGCAAAAGAAATTCCACTAGGAGTATAGCCTGTGTATTTTCAGCTTCCCAAATCCTTGCTCACTGATTATTGGAACTTCCGTCAGAAGGAAGGAAGGAAGTGAGCTTTATTGCGTCAGTTCAGCCGGAAGTGTGTGTACCAGTGAGTGACTTCCGGTGGAAGTAACGAGTGGTGATTGAATATATATTATATATTTATTAGTTTAAAATCCAGCTGTAAGTGACCGCGGAGACACAGCCTGGCCAATCAGCGGTGGTGACAAAGGTATAGGTGAGGAACTACCTCTGTACTTTCTCAGTCCATGCCTGCCAATATATGATGCCAGGAAATAAATGCAGACGTTCTTAGTTCCAATGCCCACAATTCTTAAACTGTGAGAGTTAAGTGTCCTAGTCTATATTCCAATAACGGGATATAGCGCACGTATATCTATCCTCGGGAGTGCGTTGCGTAGCATCTCTGCTGAACGGAAGACATTGCTGTTGTTTGTTTTTGTCACCTGTTGGATACTTTTCCTTCACATTGCCAAGTAGCAGAAGGGAGCAGCAGCAGTAGCCACCTCCACCTTCGTCTCCTTCGTCTCCGCTTTCGCCATGGCCAACGTGGAAACCTGGCGCCTCTCGAAGATTGAGGAGGAGCTCGACAAGCTGGACATTCCGCAACTGGACCGTGAGCCATACGGCGGTAACCGGGGACTGCGAGCCATGGTCGGCTATGACAGCATCGACGACCAGCAGATCTACAGCAAGGCCGTCATCCACCCACAGGCGGACAAGGACAAGGAGAAGGAGGAGAAGGCCATCAAGAAGATCCTCGAGAAGTATGACTCACTCGGCAAGGTGCGGCCGCTGAAGGAGGTGGAGTCCCTCAGCGAGGAGAGCCTCGCCGTCACCTCGACCCCGATTGCGTCCACTGCCGCCGTCTACAGCACCGCGAGCCTCGGCCGGCGGCGCGACGTTGGGCCGCTTCCACTCGCATCGGCGCCACGCGACGAGTACATCCACATCGCACCCGAAGTGGTCTCTGAGTTCCCAGTCCCCGCTGCGCCGATGGCGAACCTCAAAGCACAAGACCGGACGCTGGTCGATGCGGACATCCTGCAGGTGGAGATGTTCTTCCGCAGTCACAAGACAGACGTGTTCGTCTGTACGTGCCTGGTGCACATGTACTTTGGCTCTTTTGCAGGGAGCCCGACTAAGAAGCAGCCGGACAATTGGCAGTATGTCAAGTCCGGGCTGCTGGTGCTGATCGTCGACAATGGGGAAGCGCGAAGCCGAGGCAGGCGGATCGTTATAGTGCTGGCTGAGAAGGGCACCGGCTTCCAGATCTGGAAGGACGGCATCAATCAGCTGACGGACTACAAAGCCGCTTCGATGGGCTTCCACACCATGCACCTGTCGTCCGATCACATGCGCCGCGTCGGCTTCGGCTTTGACGATACCATCTGCGCTTCGGACTTCCACCGGAAGTTGCTCTCGGTCACCACCGACCCGGGCAACATAGACATTCTCAGCATCACCGGAAATGGGAAGCACCGCAGTCGAAAGCGGAAGGAGGACAAGAAGCACAAAAAGTGGCGCGCTCCAAACAAGAGCGACATCTCGTCCCCATGCTGCTTCACGCATATTACTAAGCTCGATGAGCGCGACGGCTTCAATATCGTCGGCGCGGCGACGGCGGCGGCGGCACAGGCGCAGGCGCATGCACAGGGGAGACAGATGCAGCGTGACTTCCGGACGAGGCGTCTGTCACCCGTCAAGATGACACGCGTGTCGGCTCTGATTGACAGTGATCACCACCACCGACCTTAAAAAAGGTTTCCACAACAAACTGACTTGACTTGACTGCTAGTAATCAGTCGTCGCGTTCGTTTCTCCCCTGCTCCGCATTGTTGGACCTGGCGGCGCGCCGGATCTCTCTTTGAGGTGTTTTGTGCAGACTGCGCCGATACGTTGAAACGAACGCAGCAAAATAGTGAACACTGAAACAGCTACTGATACTGAGAGCCACTAACTACTCACACTGAGAGGGTGTCATTTTGAACTCAGTGGTTATATCAGTAATATTGTACATATATATAATAATTATATATATATACCAATTACATAATAATAATAATAATAATGATAATGTCCTGGTGTTTTTTCTATGTGATATTGATTAAGACCATTTGATTACTAACCAACTGCAGGTGTCATATAATATATATATATACATGTATATAATATGTCAGTCCAGCCAATGTATTGCTCGATCTATCAGTAGTACTATAGATTAATTAATTAATCAATTAATCATCACAACATTCTTATTGGCGTTATTATTACCAAGTGTTTTTTGGTGATTGGTGTTTGTGAAATTGTAATGGACTGGAAACAAGGTAACAAGAAGATTTGTGAAATTGTAATGGAATGGAAAGAAAAAGATCCACTGACCAAAGTAAACATCACAGCGTTCAGCCGGGTACTAGCAGAACCTAGCAATGCCCGTTCAATTAATTTCCAATGAAGGAACAACCATTCCCACGGTTGTCTTTGTTTATATTGCAGCACCTTGTACAGGGTTGCCAACCCTTGCGGTTTCACTATGAGGTGTACGATATGTTGCGTCCCATCATCACCTCATGCCATACAATACCGTTACTATAGTAATATTACATAAATTTATGGACTATTACGGATAACAGTTCGCGACGTTGTTTTGGTGCAATATTGTATCTACACAGAATTGTATGTACACCTCTATTCAAGTATTGTGCAATGTGCTGCGCATTGTGATTTGCTGATTGTAGATATGTATCACAGATGTGTCCAAAAAGAACCACAGAGCATCTAAGATTTTAACATTTTTCTCGGGGAGTACCCCCAGACACGGCTTTGTGCCTATCACGCGAAGCCGCTACCGCCTCCAATATAGCATCCCTTAAGATCTTCTGGTTTTTCATTTTCCAATGTTGGCAACTCTCCTTGTATGCATAGAGCTATTTAAAAGCTTTAACCAAGCCGACAGTAGCGAGTAGCCTCTCTGTTCCGACTAGTCGGGCGCCGACAGTCCAGTCGTATGTGCATCGGCATCTAGTCGGTAAGATCATTTAGTATGTGCGTCATTAATTTGCTATTGGCCGATTTTGTCATTGTTATTTTCTTTTAATCGGAGAACAACAATTCTAATGTGCCGACAGGCACAGGTGCTCACACTCACACCGACCAACACGATTTATGGACTTTTCGATTTGGAACCGACAGTCAGGGAGTCGGCTAGTCGGGTTGGTTAGCGTTAGGCATACATGAATGTTTCCAGTATTGCTCCCAACGTTTATATAGTAGATGACCAGGTATATTCGGACTCTGTACATTACAGGTAAATCCACAACGTCTGGTCGTTTGCATCGGCCTGAATCGCGGGTTACATTGGTTACTTTATCAACCAGATTGATAAGGTCATGGTGTCACACACACGTAAAGCCTGCTAGCAAACTCACACAAAGGTTATGGATTGTATTTGTAGCATCCACACACGCGCATATAACCGCTGTTTAAAGTAGAGGCATTATTTTATATTTTATTGTATATGCCCCCCCCCCGTTTCCAACCATATATACACAGATCTGTTTGGGGGAAATAGCACACACATAAACATTGTATTTTCTAAATGCAAATGTTGAGATTTTGAAATCGGAGACTTTGATAACAGATTTTAATAATAATCACTTATCAGTTGTACAATCACATTGAACAGCTCAAATTTCCTGATGCTTCCAAAACACAGATGTATATATATATACAGATATATATATATGATTAATATATATATGGTTTATATATATATATATATATATATATATATATATATATATATATACATATATATATAAAAGGTTTGTGTAAATTATTTCAAGCATGTGGTGAGCCTGAGATTATGTTGAGATTTTAAATTTGAAGCCTTTGATAACAGAGTTAATAATATTCACCACCCATTGTACAACCACAGTGAGAAGCTCAAATTGTCTGTTCTTTGAAAATTATGATACACATATGCATAGTTTGTGTAAAGTATTCAAAACATTGCTGAAGCTGAGATTATTTTGTTTACTAGACACTCAGATTGCATTGGTGAGATTTTTGAATTTGGAAACTTTGATAACAGATTTAATAATAGTCACCAATCATTGTACAATCACAGTGAAAAGCTCAAATTGTCAGTTATTTAAAACTATATATAAGGTTTGTCTTGAATATTTCAAATGTGCGCGTAACAGGTGCTTACTACACAATCAGAACACACAGACATTACATTTTCTAAATAGAAATAACGCTGAGATTTTGAAATTAGAAAATTTGATAACAGATTTAATATCATTCACAAACATTTTTAAATCACAGTTATACGCTCAAATTTCCTGTTCTTTGAAAACTATACATAAAGTGTTGAACCTGAGATTATGTGCTTACTACTGTCAAAATCCACATATGTTTGATTGAAAGTGGACACTTGTGTTCCTTGACTCTTCAGTCCCCCTCCTCCCTCCTTCCCCCCCCCCCTCCTCCCTCCTCCCTCCTCCCTTCTCCCTCCTCTCTCTCTCCCGCCACTCCCTCCACCCCTTACTCTCCAAAGCTCTCACACATTCCCTGAATTTACATCTGAAGTGCAATTCCAAGACAAGTGTTACCTGGCTGTGCTACTGGGTTCTTTTGATGACCTGGCTGTTTTTTCCATGGGACAGGTGTGTGAATGTTTATGGGTGAGGATGTGGGGTGAGAAGGTATTATTTACGCTATCGATTACACAGAGAACAAGTATTATTGACTTTTAGTGTTGCCATTCGCACGTTTCTACCTAGATAAAAGATTCACCCCGTACTTACAGTACAGGGGTGAACCATAACATAGTCTAAATACGGGCGAAAACTGCTTTAGTATGGAACAGGAAGTGGAACTCCTTGCTTCAATATCAAATGGCTACATATATCAGCGCAGAGTTGGTGAAATGAGAGAGAATGCAAAAAGACAAGATGGCAGCGATAAAATGCCATCAGTTTTATTTTTAAAGTTCCTTAAACTACATGTTTTATTATATTTTTCAAATCAGACGTAGCGGTTAAATATGAAGATTTATGTGAAGAATATATTTTGCTTCATAAATTAAGAATTTACCAGCTCAGTTAATTTCCCCAGCAGGTCAAAATCTTTTGCCAGTTTTTCTAATGGGTTGGTTTTGACCCCTGGAATGGAAGTACGGGGTGAATCGTTTATCTAATTTCTACCATACTTACATCACCCCCACCCAACCCCTACGACAGCACTTTCTCATTCTCTGATAGACAAATAGATTTATCAGCCAGCACTGGTGTTGTGTGCGTGTGAGTGGAAGTGTGGGTGGGTGGGTGTTGGAATGTATGGGGTGTGTATGTGTGTGTGTGTCGGGGGTTATGTTTGGAGATGGTTAGTCACACAACAAAAGCCCAAGAAGCGGGTCATTTCTAGCACTTCGCTCTGGGGGGGGGGGTCATTTTTGCTGACACAGCATTAAATTAACACCACGACCCCCCCCCCCCCCCCCCCCCCCCCCCCCCCCCCCCCCCCCCCCCCCTGCTGGAATAATTCACATAGCCTGTGTTTCTTCTCCCACGAAATATGTATTGCATGTACAAAAGAAAGTTACGACGCTCTGCTTGACCTCACCTCAAACATAGAAATAATGGACTCAAAATAAGGAGGGTGGTGAGCTTTCTAAAATGGCTAAGTTATAGATATACACATTCTCTGGAGATGGATTTTACTTATATATATTGAAATGCATAGCACTCTGTCCCGGTATAATAAAAACTTATATATCAAACTTGTCCTAAGTCGATATACTTATATTGGTCTCTTTCTTTGCTGTGATCCAGTTGTGGAAAGAAAAATGGACATATATGTGTACATTGTTATATATAACAATAGTTGCTTTAATAATAATTAAATCATAATAAATTGCCATATTTATTATTGAATGGTATATATATTACATATATATGCTCATGGTATGGGACAATGCATTTTGATTTAACTAACAGTTTGTGTTATATAAATGATAAAAATCAAAATAAATTGCCATATATATTATTGCATGCAATGTATATTGCATATATATATACTCTTGGTACAGGACAATATATTTTGATTAATAGTGAATGGTAGACAGGAAGTGTGAACACTTATTTGTCTCAACAAACAGTTATTGTTATATAAATGTTATACATAATCTGTGTACATTGTTATATATAACAACAGTTGCTTAATAGTAATTCAATTAAAATAAATTGTCATATATATTATGGTATGTTATGTATATTGCATATATATGCTCAAGATATAGGACAATATATTTTGATTTAACTAAGAGTTATTGTACATATATAATGTTATATATAATGTTATTATATATAACAACTGTTCCTTAATAGTGATCAAATCAAAATAAATTGCCATATATATTACTGTATTATATATATATTGCATATATATGCTCATAGCATATGTTATACATATATATTAGATATAATATGCTCATGGCATGGGACAACACATTTTGATTTAACAATAATTAAATCACAATAAATTGCCATAAATTGCAGTTATTGGTCTATATATGATACGATATGTATATATATATAATGAGTTGTGGGTCAGAGTCATACATTGGAATGCATATCCGGCCACTATAACCAAAACAAACCGGTCACACTACCAACAGTGGGGGTGGTTCCGCGAGCGGAAATGGTCTTGGAAGTCCAGCCATGCGCACTTGAAAGTTGAAGCATTCCGTACAGTATTACCCGGAGAGTGCCGATTCCTTAATCTAGTCACGTCTACGCTACTGCTGAGCATGCTCTGAGGCGACTGGCGATAATATGACGGGCGGCAATGACGAAGGGTCACTGTATAATTGGAAGCAAAATAGTGTACCCTTTTTTCGCTTGAAAAGAAATTGACAATGGCGGCCCTCCAAATGTTACTATATATATATTATACTCATACACACATATGTATATGTGTATATCTGTATATATAAATGTACATACATATATGGATATATATATATATCATAGTCGAATAGACCTAGTTGCTCAATGCGCATATATCCAAGCAATATATATATATATATATATATATATATATATATATATATAGCCATGTACACAATCATATGACAATAGTATTACTACTAACTAGACTTGACGCTATTCAAGGCGAGGCATAACATCATAACAGCATTGCAGCGTGCTCTATGGAAAAGGTCTTATATAGGATGTCCACCACCACCTCAACCTTTCTGATGGTAGTGACAAAATAAGCAATGTAGTGTGCACTATACTCCATGGAAAAGGTCTCGTAGGGAATTGTCAACACCAACGCAAGCAATAACCCCAGTGGAAGAATTAATATTCGTCGCAGAAAAGGGTATGTTATAGAATACGAGAATTATAAACAAATTCAACAATGTTATTAAAAAGAAAAGTTCCATGAAGGCTCCTTTAAATACTTGCGAAGCCTTGTTCCTAGCTATGCCCTATAACCAATATCCCCGTCCTGATATGACCTTGGATGTTGCCAGGATGTAAAGCTCCAACAACTAACCAACCCAATATCCAGTCAGCCCATCCATGTTGTGTGTGGCGCACACCTCCCGTTTACGATTCGCGCGCTAAAACTGACTGCGACTCGCGACCCGTTTACGACTTAAAACTGGCCGATTCTTTTTTCGAATCTTATAAGATTCCAGTTTTAAGCCCTAAAACTGAGTTTTAAGTCGTGAATCGCAAGGCTCTGGTGTGCGCGGGGGTCGCACACCTAACGACTAAAACCCAGTTTTATGCGCGAAACGGGCAGTTTTAGGTCGTAAACGGGAGGTGTGCGCCAGCCATTAGGTCCAGCCTCAGTTTCTGCATAGATCTGAGGGAGCCAACTCATACACTTTTAACTCTACATCCCCACAGCAGGCATAATCGTATTTGCCTGTTTTCTTATAGAAATTGCATATGAAGGGGATTCTCTTTTTTTTCTTTTTTTCTCTTTTTTTTTCCTTCTTTTTTTCCCTTTTTTTTTTTACAAGTTGCATAGTCCGATGGTTTTGAGTTTCTCATTTCTGAGATAAATATATTAGGTTGGTCATTATAATCTACCTTACTTTACTTGGAAGTAACTTTTATTTTGAATGGCTAACTTTTGATATATTTGAAGTGCAACCATGGTACATTAATTTTTGGCAAGCACGCCAAAACTCTGACACCATAGAGCTACCGCAGTAACAGGTTCTATTAAATTGCCTAAATATTCCTTGCTGTGTGCCGACAAATGTTGAATAAGTGCACTGGTATCTAAGTTGGCATCAGAGGCCCAATAGGACCTAGATCAGCCAGAAGAGGATATGTAAATTAAGTTAAGATATATGTATAATAAAATCCAGATAATTGCTTTGCTTTTGAAAATTTGATGTTTTCATCGGACTAGGCAGCTTTAAAGTGCATTATTTTATCCAATACACGACACCAGCAGCGAATTAAAACCCGGGTAGAAACGAGAACCAGCAAAGAGAAAATTACCTTCTGTATCTCCATCTTGGCGTCACTATCTATAACGTTGGCAGCGCTCGTGTCGTCATTTCCTGTGCACTAACACTTCACCGATACTTTCCAGCGAATCCATGAAAATTAGGGTTCTAAGCTCAATTCCACTGCTCTTTCGGGGTGTAGATTGGTTTGTTAATAATGTCGATGAATGAATATATTGCCAGGTTGAGGGTGTGGGGGCGGGGTATATGATTTCCACCCCACCCCCCCTCCAGTAATACCCATAGTAGGAGAACATGCCCATTAGTTACATACATTTTCACATGCCTATTTGCATACAATCATTCATTAACTAAATAACGCGGGTGTTATTTCAGGATGCAGAAGAGATTTAATGTGAAATAACCACATTTAGCAACCATATAAGCTCAACACGCTGCATATAGCAACAACAGGACCGAAGAGAGCAATGATGTTATACCTATAGGAGGAAATAATCATTCATTAATATAACTGCATTGGGAACCTAAGTGAATAATAGTACTTACTTAGTGCTATCTACTTCTTCATTTTGGGAAAATAATGCTATACTACACGGTGAAAAAAGAAATCTAAACCAAAATTATACCACATGATTATGGAAGTGATGATGGATGTGGAGGTAGATTCATATTTGACCTTAATTCTGCACTGGTACTCAATACTGATGGAATGCTTCTTGTTTTGTTTAAGTGTCGCTAATAGCAATAGCTGAGGAAACATTATGGGTTTCTTCCTTTCTCTGTATTTACCTTTTTTTTAATGGACAAGACCTTAGCTAAAGAAGCATTCTGATTTTCTTCTTTCTATATATATTTACTTTTATTTAATGGACAAGCCCTAACCACTAAGCTATGTAGCTTGTAAGGGTAACTGTAGGCAAACAATCCCAGGTGGTGTATTAACAGCACGGACTCTTCTGTATTCCAGATATGACCCCAAATTATTGAGTGGCGAATTGCTATAATGTAGAAATCCTTCTCGTGTGGAAATAATCCATGCTTGAGAACAACTTGATAACAAAGTCGCCTGCAATGGAATTTCTAAGCTTTGAATTTACTATGAAAAGGTGATGAATTTGCTAGTGACAGATGATGTATTTGCTGATGAAGTTGCTAAGGAGAGGTGATAAATTTATGGAGAGGTGATGGATTTGCTCAGGAGCGGTGATGAATTTGCTAAGGAGAGGTGACGAATTTGCTATGGAGAGGTGACGAATTTGCTATGGAGAGGTGACGGATATGCTAAGGAGAGGTGATGAATTTGCTATGGAGAGGTGATGAATTTGCTATGGAGAGGTGACGAATTTACTAAGGAGAGGTGATAAATTTGCTACGGAGAGGTGACTGATGGTTGTATCAGAAATGAGACGCTGCGTCTGGTGTGCAACATGAAAGGAAGAGGAAGGCGAAGAAGAGGGGCATGCTGGGTGGTGTTTTGTGTGTGCAGGGGTGTGGGTCGGTGGGGGTGGGGTGTGGTGGGGTGGGGGGTGGGGGTGGGGGGTGGGGGGGGGTTCTCTTTTCCACAGCGTTTTGCGCATGCGCACTGGCATTCCCTACACACTGCATTGTATGTGTCTACTTTGATGACGGATCCGGTTATAGAAACACAGTCTGTTCTTACATGTGTAGCGAGTGAACGCTCTTACTCTTAGTGAGCTTCATCCGGGTACTTGTGGTTTTTTAAACTCTTTATTCTATTTCCTGCATGGCTACCCACATGTGGAGACTGGATCTTCAAGGTGTACTACTCTTGTCATATGATAATACATATATAATGATATATATCATTATATATTATTAATATATATGTTGACTAGAGTACTCGGTCTTTAGGTTGTACTACTCTTCGTCATATGATAATATATGTTATGATATATATCATGCTATATTATTGATATATATGGTGTCTAGAGTACTGGGTCTTCATGTTATACTACTATTATCATATGACAATGTATAATGATATATGTAATGATATATATAGCATAATATATTATTATACATAGTACTGTTATCATTATACATAGTACTCTAGTCACATATATTCTGATATTTATATTATCACTATATTATCACTATATATAGTTTTAACGTATTGTGATATATATATATATATATATATATATGTGCTGACGTATACTACTATATATGTATACATATAAGACAGTATTGTATACGTCGACATTTCCTATTTGTATCTACCATTGCCGTGTGTTCTATGAACACTTTGGGCATGGCTCTACAATTGGGCCGCGTTGTCGCGTAGTGTGCACTGACCTTTAATGAAACCACATCAATATGGGCGATGTGCATTCAACTCAATGCTTACTTACATTACTCATTTGTTCTTTGGACATCGCTATGATATTTGCAACAGTAGGCCGGTTGATATGTCAGACCCTGACAGTGTCAGGATTAAATACACACCCTGGGAAGTTTGACAGACAAGTGTAAAAGCCTATGTGGTTTGTTTTGTGTGGGATCACTATGGTATTTCATGGACGTTTTTAATTTTCTAGTTAAATCTAACTGAGGAATCTACCAGATTTGATTGAATTTGACGCTGTGTGATAGGCGTAACTTCAGTGTGTATACTGTAGCCTGACCTGTGTTAAACATGGTGATTCTTGTTGCTGCTGCTGTTACTTACATAAAGCTATCTCCAAAGTTGATCAACTTATGTAAACAAGTCGTTTGGATATATTCCCACAACTAGCTATTAAATTATTTAAACAGCCATTTTTGTCACATTCCCTCACCCAATCATTCACTTGGCTATCTGATTGACATATTGACCTGCCGAAAAGATATGTCTCCACTGAGACTATGCCAAGCCTTTCTTTTGTAATCTTGATTTCTGTACCGTATCATTAAGTTTGTTATTTTAAAATGGCCGCTTCGTTATTGATAAGCGAAATTAAGGAATATCATTTCTCTTCAATATTTATATATGTACACATATATATATATACATATATATACTTCTTTAAAAAAAAATTAATTCCATCGCGAAACTAAATTCTCCTAGGCTTGGATCTGCATGTACACATTATTAATTTAAGGGCACTTCATGTAAAATCATGATATAAAATGTGCCAAAATTAGTACAAAGTGTTCTATCCTCCGGACATATAAATATACTGTTGCCACGTTGGGTTCTGGAAAGAAAGATTATTGGGCTATATATAACCAATTCGATCATGGAGGGATATTATAATTATACCGACCCACCCACGGGGAGGCTTAAGACTAACGCATGTAGATATATATACAAATACATAAACAATATATACATAAACAATACCCACACAGGATTTCGTCAAAATCCAGCAACCGGAAACGGAAATAGACCTCTATGGGCGCCGCCATTTGTAAACTCGTGTTGAATAACCCATATAATCAAAATCCAAAGTTGTCTGCTATTATCGCTCAGTTTCCAACCTGGTCCCCTAGCCTTTGTACCGGAAACAAGTTTAAACGGACTGAAACGAGTTCAACCATGGCTGGTTGGGTCGCACCGTGGCTAGTTGGGTCGCTCCGTCTGCAGCGATTGGCTTAACACCTTAACGATTTCATTCAAAATTAAAAGAAATAAATAACAATTTGGTTTGTTTGTTGTTGTTTTACATCCTAGCAACATCTAAGGTCATATCAGGATGGAGGCATAAACATGGGTGCACAAATGAAATATTAATAGTTTACTTCGCGGAAACGACGGCCGTATTCGGGTCACCCGAGTTGATAGAATTTCAAATCGAACACCGTGAGTGGAGTAAAAAAAAATCATAAAATATTTTGCTGTAGTTATATCGGTGGGTCGGTCCTAAGCATTGCTTATTCATATTATCTATATGTGTGATGTATAAGGACTTATGTCGCTGTGTGATTGATGTGCAATGTGTATATTTATATACTGTTAGTAGTGTCCAGTAGATGACCCCTAATGCCACTACTACCCAGATGCGCCATGTCTCACTTCCGGAACGAACATGACATGCGCAGTACCACTTCCGGTGCTGATGGCCAATCAGACACGTCAGATTGCCAGACAGTTCTGGGTAGATTCCATCAGAAGCGGAATCGTTATTTTGTTGGCAGAAAGTAGTGGCTGTGACAAATAGAACAACTCGCGTGTTTTCCCACGAGTGTTTGAAATTCTGTTTTTGTCTGCACTCGAGTGTAGAATCAATGGTGCGTTTATATATTACCTCTGTTTGCCCAACGGTAACCATGGTGATGAGGTGCATAGCAGACACAGAGATGTGCATCAGCAACAATTCGTGCATTTATTATTCATGTATTAATTAAGTAATTATTTAATTAAGTAATAGCCAGGTGACAAACGGAGAAGTAATGCTGAGTCATGTGGTGTTCCAATGATCTAATAATTATATATATATATATATATATATCAGTAAAACCTCTCTAAATCGACCTACCATGGGACCGATTTTAAGTGGTCCATTTAGGGAGGTGGTCGGTTTGGGGAGTTAGAATATCCTTACAATGGTATTGTTGGGACGCAAATAAAGCGATCCATATAGGGGAGTGGTTGATCTGTGGAGGTGGTCGGATAGAGAGGTTTTACTGTACATATATATGCATATATATATATATATATGTATATATATATATATGTACACACTTATATATAGGTACATATATGTATATATATATATATATATGTACATACTTATATATAGGTACATATATGTATATGCGCAAATATATGTATCTACGTATTTATATGTATATCTACATCTACATGTGTATATCGACATATGTATATCGATATGTATATCTGCATATATACATATGTATATATCGATATGTAATTCTATATGTAGATCTATATGTATATATATGTAGATCGATATGTCTGTATACATCTATATGTATATATACATGTATATAAGTATATATATACATATAGAAGTATATATATACATATATATATATATGTAGATGTATATGTATATATACACCTAGATATGAATGTGTATATATGTAGTTATACACATCCTGGTTTTACACATGTACACTGCTGTTCAAATTGGATCAGTTATAAGTGTAAGGTGTAATAATGTATCAACTGTTTGCGATATTTACTACCACTCATTTTCTACAATTGGATATATATAGGTATATTTGAGGTATGTGTGACCATGCTAACATTGCATCTGAATACCTATGCTACTTCATACCTCTTGTCTAATCTATGCTAGCATGGCTGTAGTGCAATATATTTTATGACCCTCTCATCCCACTGAGTCACTGTCAGTCACTACGCAAACCTCCAAGTCTAGTCTCCCCAGAATGTCCCACTCCAATCTACGCACTTTCAATCCCACCCAGCACTCCCACCTTAGATAGATCCTTAAATCACTAGATCGCAGAATTTAATATCGGCTGCCAAGAAGCTGTCCCACCTCTCTCTCTCTCTCTACTGATAGTCCAATCCACCATGTCCATTAAGATATGGTCCTACCATGTACATAATGTACATTAGACTTGGATAAATTCACAAGTCCACCCAATCACCCTAGATCAACTCCTGACTTGGCAATGACTCAGCACTAATTGTCTTTATCAAAATAGATCAATTTTGAAGTATGATAAAGTAGGCATCAAATCCCATTGGAGGATAATGAGATTACTTTTTATCACAATTAATGTTATATATATTTATATAATTCTTACGTCCATAGAGCGAGTGGAGTGTGACGCCCCGCGATTCCATGCTCTGGCCCCGCTCCTTGCTGGATGGGGGAATGAGTGAAGCATGATGGGTAACCCCCATCCTGGTGAGGTGAAAGGGGGGGGAGGGGCAGGACTACTCTACTCCATATATTCCTCTACTTGCTGTGAACAAAACAAATTTTCTCTTTGCTTATAACCCGGGAACATTATTTTAGTTTTTCAAAGTTTGAAATATTTTTTGTGCAATTTTTTTTAGCAATGAGAAGCAGCAGCCTGACCTAGATTATGGTTCCCGTCTCTCATCTCCTTTAATCTTATGTCACTTGTAATGAGATTGTCATGAGCCATTGCCTGCTACACTATACCCTTCACCCTTCATCCTTCACATCCTCCTTCCATATCTGACCGGAATTGAGGGCTGAATGGTCAATACTTAAGGTACTCGCTTTTCACGCGAGAGGTCGTGGGTGCTATCCACATCCGCGTCAAACAAAGGACTTATATAGATTAATACTAGCCGGGGGCTCCACATTACTAGGGTAGGACAAGGACTGGTTACAGGTTAGCTCAATGGCAGGATGAAGTGACTGAGTGGGATATCGGATCATGGTGCCAGCGGTACAGTATCCAGGCGGGGCAGCACTATGAAACCGCCACGAGTGTGTACAGTTTACAAGTCGCTACACCCGTCCTGATGTTGAAATTAAATGTTGCTAGGACGTAAAACTCCAATTAACCAAGCCACAACCCTCCACCCCACCCCCCTAACAATCTAGTACAGCCGCACATAGTTAGTCCATTCTAATGTATGCAAACTGGTCAGTGCTGGTATTTACTACCACCCACATACTATTTACCATAATCCTGAGGTCTAAGGTAAACACGTAGAGTTATAAACGAAGCAATACCAAGCGCTAACCACCATAAGACTATGTAGGTTCACAACGCACCTGGTTTACTAAGACTGCACAGCAGAGGAACTGTCCATCCGTGTACGCGCACCACCACCTTCCCGCCATTATTACTAGTAAGACTGAATGTTGTTGATTGACCGCTGATTACGATGACGATTGTGATGTCTATTTTTCTATTGATCCGTTAATTTCCATCTCACGTTTCCGGTACGCACACCCGTAAGAAGGTGCTTGTAAATAACAATAAAAATAATAATAATAACAATAAAATAGTTCACGTTGGATTCCACTGCCTTCTGTTTTTCTTGGTAAATGTTAGCACTGAGTAGTTTGTGGAGGGCAAGGGGTGGAAATTGGGTAATTGTTGGATAATCCCTGCATGAAACAGTTAATCTAGTATGGGATATAATCTTTAAAGCAGACCGGACGCGGTGGTTGAATCGGTAGAGTGCAGGATACCTCTGTCTAATCTATACAAGAATGGTCATAGAGCCACAAGTGCAATCTTCTCATCAGAATGAGGCCCCTCGTCACAAAGCTAATCTCCCAGTCTATCCTCCCCCGAATTTTTAAACCCCAGACTACGCACTTGCGACAGTCCCTTGCAACGCTCACACCTGAGCTAGATCTCTTAATCCCAATATCGTAGAATTCAATATCGACAACTAAGCCGCCCATCCCGCCTCCTCTGACAGCCTGCTTCTCCACTTGTAGTGAGGTATGGTCCGACCATGCACACAATAGACACTGATATTGAATAAACCGGAATAGCTAATCCTCCAGTTCAACTGAACGAAGGTTTTGCTAATAATTCGTCGATAATGTCAGCAACAATAGAAAAATAAGTATATGTGTTCTATATATACGCATATCTACCCATACAATATTTTGCATATTTCTTTTACAGTTTTAAGGCGGAGTACACCACTACGCAAAATTTAAATTGTGTAGGCCAAAAATATTTGTGGAAATACAAAATTGTTTGTTTTGTTTTGAACGCACACATTTTGTTTGGTCAATGCAGTACTGAAATAGGAAATTTGGGGTAGGCAGGTCTGCAGATGTACCCCATGCTGATTTGTAATTAAGCTATCTTGTATTTATATTAAGGCTCAGTCACACCTTACCGGATTGGGGTATTGGATAGAAAACAGACACTGTCCGGTGAAATATGTCAATGTCCGTTATATATACAGTACGCATCCAGTGTGTCCGTCCTCTGTCCTGTGGTGTCCGTTGTGTATGGTGTGTAAGGTGGCAAGTTTTGAACATGCACAAAACTTATACCGGACAAGGCCGGACTGACGTATACAGTAGGTGTCCATTTTAAGTCCGCTTAGTCCGTTTTTTCCGGTTCATGTCCGGTACCCATCCGTTACGTCTCCGGTTTGCTTCCTGCAGAGTCCGTTGACGGTGTTGTGGGAATTCGGTCAGTATGTGTTTTCTGCGAGTCCGTGAATAGTCCGGTACGTGTCCGGTTGATGTTTGGTCCGTCCGTTAGACATTCGATTGTCATCCGGTTATCATCCGGTTATCATCCGGTTATCGTCCGGTGGGTATTCGTTAATGAACGTTCCTTGTCCGTTTAGCGTCCATTTCGTCCGGCGGAAAGCGCAACATTTCGACACATTTCGGTACATTTTGATACAGAACACCACCGGACTAGAAAATTCTTTGTCCGGTTGTGTCTGGTACTCAATCCGGTAAGGTGTGACAGGCCCTTTATGGACATGCATGTGTATTAGTATCCCTTTCATTTTGAAGTCAATAATGTTATTACTTTTTCCTTGTAAATTTCCACGCATTTCTGTGTCTATTTCTGATGGTTTTCAAAGTTAGTATTGAATGAGATTTGTTTGTTGTGGTTTTACATCCTAGCAATATCTAAGGATATATTAGAATGGGTTACCGACTTGTGACAGTGCACACCCATGGTGACATCATAGTGTTTTCCCACTGGGAAACCAGACCAACAGCACCATGACCTGATATCCCACTGTCACATTATCCTGACACCAAGATATTCAGTCCTTGCCCTATCCTATTATTGCTGAGGACCAGGATAGGAAATGACAAGTATACATTCTGTACGTCATTGCTTTGACTCAGCTGGGATTCGAGCTCCAAAGTGTCCACACTGGAAGCCTGCGCTCTGCCGAGTCTGCCACCACGTCCAGTAATTAACATTGGTGATCTATACGTTATTTATATTCTCATAATACATTATAGGGCATATATGTATTATATGTATATATGTATTATATGTATATATGTATTATATGTATATATATATATATAATATTATATGTAACATATATATATATTATATGTATATATATATTACATGTATATATATATATATATATATATATATATGTGTATGTAAAATAATAATGAAAGGAATCTAGTAAATGTATGTCTATATATATATATTATATATATATATATATATATATATATATATATATGTAAAATAATAATCAAAATGAATCTAGTTACCGGACCGTATATCCAACATAAACATACATCGCTACACAGGAAGTACTTCCCCCGCGTTCCAACCCGAGCCCGTAGTGTGAAATTCACCCGTCGAGTGGCGCCAGCAGTAATTGGAAGCGTTTCCCCCCGCCCCCGCCCCCGCCCCGTGTTGATTCCGTCGCTGTAGTGTGCCTGCGTGCCACTAATGGGCGCGGCGGTGCTTGTCTCTGCCGGCCTTGACCCCGGCTGACCTCTGGAGCCAGCAGACCAAGCCCTTCGCAGTGTTGTTGCCCTGAGATAATGTCCAGGGGTCGCTTCTGTGCAGTTTGGCTCATTCTCTTCGCGCAAGTTACTTTCATCTTTGGAACTTTAAAGTTGCATAGTCCGATGAAGCATCAACTTTTCAAAAACAATAGGACTCGCCTAGATTTGATTGTGCAAATCTGACTTAGATACCAGGATCTACTTATGAAGCATTTGTTGCCAGATAGAAGGGCGTAATAAGTCAATTTATTAGAAACTGTTACCGATGAAGCCTATGGTTGTCAGAGTTTTGGCATACTTGCCCAAATTAATTTGGCATGTTTGCATTTCAAATATCTCCAAAGTTAGCCATTAAAAATAACAGTTACCACAAACTAAAATAAGGTAGATCATTATTTTAGATTATTATCATTCAAAACCATCTGACGATGCAACTTTAAATTCGCCATGTTTGAATATTCATCAGACCGGATAGTTCAATGGTGATTTAAAAAATATGTATTCCACTCCTAAGGTGAACGGTGGATTGTTGCGTTTCTTTTTCCAACATACTATTTAGTTTCTGTTAATAGTGTTATTGTATTTTTGGTCCTTTAAATTTATTTTAATTAATGTTATTATTCAATTATTAAAGTGCGATAGTCCAATATCTTAGACTGGTTGTTTTCTTAGCTTTTTTAAGGTAAATATATCAGGTTGATCGCTACAATCTACTTTTCTTTAGTTTTAAATTTATTTGATCTATTTATTTGATTAAAGTTGCATAGTCCGATGGCTTGTGAGTTTTCCCAAACCTTTTGAGATAAATATATTAAATTGATCGTTATGATCTACTTATCATTCCCCTGAGTTGGTTTTGATGACAGCCAAGTCATTTTGAAGATATTTGAAGTAAATGCATTCAAAATAATTTCGGCAAGCTTGCCGAAACTCCCGGGCTGGAAGCAAAGGCTGTGACACCATTCCCAATCTCGCCATGGTCACGTGGTGTAGTGACCTCATTACCATACTGAACTCACAACTTGTAAACAGTAAACATAGCTTCTGCCAGTTGTGGAATTTATATTTCGGGCACACCCACTCTATAACTTGTAATGAGCGAACAAAAGGAAGGAGATAGCATTGCTGCAGCACAAATTACCTTTCGAGAGTCATTGCCAGGGCTGTCACCCGCAGCGATATCATGCAGACATCGAGAATACTGGCATGGAGTAAACATCCTGATTCCTAGGCTTTCAGTTCAATGTCAGTGACACTATATATGGTTAACTATCAACTGAGTGAGATAACACAATTTATAATGTAGCTAATGAGAAGAAAAGCAGATAACAGAAGCTCTGCTGAACATAAACAAAGCAAACATACCTGACCTGTTTCAGGAGAGCGCCTCAGTCTTACTCAGGCTGGTCACATGGCGTGAAACTAGGGAGGTCACGAGATTGACCTGCATCTTAGAAAGTGAGTTCTGAGGAACATGGCTTCCTCTAGCAGTGGTGTGAATGTACATTCTTGTCAAATCGGATTTATTCCATAAATACAGCACAAATTGATTAGTGTGGGCACCAGTATCTAAGTTAGATATGTAGGATCAAATCTAGGTAAGTGTTTTAGTTTTGAAAATATATTTATACCATCGGACTATGCAACTTTAATTAAGCTATTCTTTTCTATTGTGTTATTTTGAGGTTTAGAAATATTTGTTTTCATTGCACTGAAGGTGGAAGCTGGATTGGGATAAAATTAACATTGTTCCAGAAGCAGTCACATTCCCTCCCCCACCCTCCAGGTGGCATTACAATCGCCGATATAAAATTATAATATCATGACACAATAATGATTAAGCAGGGGGAATTTCAATCGCGGACAATTGATCTTATTTCCATTCCCTATCCTAGCGATGCCAGGTGCCAGGCTAGATAGTGAAAAGTATAATTTTTTTAAGTCATTGGTTCAATTCAACTAGGGGCTAAAATCCCACGACCTACCAAAATGGGAGGCGGACGCTCAACACATTCGGCAATGTGGTGTTGCTACCAAACAGTTGTGGGATCCATGAAAAAATGTCTTTCTTCGACCAACAGATTTGTTAAACGAGACAGTAAGTAGGCAATTCTCTACTTATTTCTGACTTCATGATACTTCCGATCCCCGATTATCGGGGATGGGGATGTATGTGAGTGTAGCTGCCCGACCGGACAATACTAGCGCATGCGTGTAATGTATGTATGTCCATGGGAGCTGTTGCTAGTGTTTGATTATTAACCCTTCGGTCGCGGATGCTGCACCACAGCTGGACCACGGAAGACCAAGGGTGCTTCCTCCTCCTCCTCTTCCTCCTCATCCACCTTATCGCCTGGAGGAGTAGGGAGAAGCCTGATTAAGTGGGTGTCGGCGGTTGTGACCCCTCACCCCCCTCCACCCCATCCCCACTCCATCCCATCATCACCCCACATTCACCACCACACAGGAACACCCGCAAAACAGACCCTTTCACTTATAAACTTGGTTTGGTTTGGTTGTTGGAGTTTTACGTCCTGGAAACATCTAAGGGCATATCAGGACGGGTACCGACTTGTGACAGTGCGCACTCATGGCGACTTTATAGTGTTGCCCCACTGGTAAATCACATCACCAGCACCATGACTTGATATCCCACTCAGTCACATTATCCCGACACTGAGCTAACCAGTCCTTGCCCTATCATATTAATGCTGAGCACCAGGCCAGGAAGCAACAAGTATCAATTGTATAAGTCATTGGTTTGACTCAACCGGGAACCGAACTCCCGATCTCCCACAAGCGCTCTACCCATTCGGCCACTGCGCCCAGTTCACTTATAAGCAGCCGAAATGGGTCAGCTCAAGAATGTAGTTATGTCGTTTTGTTGTTATTGCCATTGTTGCTCATACTGCTTATCGTGAGGATTGAATGTCCAGCCCTAGCCTGTTCAAATAGTGTGTTGAGTTATCAGTCATCATGCATGATAAGGACATGCCAGGCTTGTGTTTAAAGCGCATAGTCCGATGCTTTTGAGTTTCTGTAATTTTTTTCGGAGTTACATATATTAAATTGATCGTAGTAGTCTACATTACTTTAATTTTAAGTAACTTTTAGTTTAAATGGCTAACTTTTGAAATATTCGAAGTGCAAGCATGTAAAATTAATGTTCGCAAGCATGCCAAAACTCTGACACCATAGGCTTCTGCAGCAACAGGTTCTAATAAATTGACTCAGCATTCCCTTCTATATAGCAACAAATGCTTTGATAAGTGCATTGGTATCTAAGTTAGATATATGTAGAATCAAATATAGATACTGGCTTTGGTTTTGAAAATGTGATGCTTCATCGGACTATGCACCTTTAAGCCTTGTTATATGTTTCCTGTTTTGTGAGTGTCTGTGTTCTTGAATTGTGTGATTTATAAATATATATATAATATATATTTTATAGTTCATATATTATATATATTGTATATAAAAAAATATATATTTAAACCACACAATTGAAGAACACAGACAATGAAAAGACAGGAAACATAACAAAGTTTAAAGCTGCATATATATATATAGGTATATTTAAAATGTGACCGTCCCGACGGGTCTATAGGCGATCACGGCCAGACACAGCTGTCATACAGTGCTTAGAGCCTCTCACAGGTGGCGCCAGTATGGCCAATACTGTACTACACAGGGTAAGTTAGATAGGATACAGTGAATATACTATTACATAGGGAACTGAGGATAAGTAGTGTCCTTGTTTATATTCCCATAATAGATTATAGAGCACATATAGACATATATATATATTCAAAAGAAGACACAATACACAAGAGCACATTGACAAAGAGCACATTTGCTTCGGGCACCGTCTCTGTAGTTCATATTGTAGGTTTGGAGCGATAAACAGGGAATGTATATATATATATATAAATACATATATATATTTTTATATATTTATATTATATATATATATATATATATATATATATATATATATATATATATATATATATAAGCACACACACATATAATATAGTCTATGATCAGTGTTCTGTTCAGTGCTAGACGAGATCCAGACAGGGCTACCAAACCAATGAGCACCTTGTAGTGCTTCTGCCACATATCACCCTTCTGTGAGCTACATAGAGAAGCCTCCAGTCAGAAGGTGTGTATATATACATATGTAAGCGATTAAGGAAGGGCAAAAAACGATAGATACATATAGCTTATATATACATATATATATGCTATATGTAATGTTGAGCCTTGTGAGTACTTGGATGGATGACCACCAAGAAATATAAGTTGATGCCTTACCAAAATAATCAATAATGGATCGGTATAACTATTTCAATTGTAACTAGCAGCAAACGCATATTCATTTTGTTAGCAACTCACCTTTACAGCTAGTACATAGTAGCTCATACGTATATATATACATGTATATATATCCATTTATCTATATATATATATATAGGGATGAATATAGTTAACAGGTTAGTCACATAGATAGCATGAGCATATCATATCTCACAGAGAGAGAACAATCCTACTTTACAACATAAGCAACTCGACCTTACAGCATGAGCAGCTCTACCTTAGAGCATGAGCAGCTCTACCTTACAACATGACCAGCTCTACCATACAGCATGAGCAGCTCTACCTTACTGCATTAGCAGCTCTACCTTGCACCATGAGTACCTCTACTATGCGTAATTAACAGATTTGCTCTGCACTACAGATTAAGAGGCTCTACATTACTACACGAACTGTGTTATCGTGCAGCGCGCGTAGCCTTTCTTTTCAGTATGAGACACTCCAACTTGCCATATATATGAGAAACTCTACCCTACAGCAAGAGAAACTCTGCCTTACAGAATGAGAAACTGTACCTTGCTGCATGAGAAACTCTTCCTTGCACAATGAGAAACTCTTCCGTGCGGCATGAGGAACTCCACCTTGCAGCCTGAGAAACTCTACCTTGCAGCATGAGCAGCTCTACCTTGCAGCATGAGCAGCTCTCCCTTACAGTATGAACAGCTGTGCCTTTGTTGAGCAGCTCCTTTGGAGAACTTCCACGATGCAACCTTGGGGATTTCCCACTGACCAGCCCCACATAAACAATCCCAAAGCGCACATCCACTGAGCAGTCGTCCTAAGCTCGCACTTCTCCCCCACTCTTCTCTCAGGGAATCGGACGCGTTGGCCGAATTGGTATAGCGCAGAACTCCCGTGCGGAAGGTCGGGAGTTCAATTCCCGGTGGAGTCAAACCAATTATTTACCAAATGTATCATACTACCATTTATCATATAAGAAAAGTCTCAGGTGACCTTATAACCACATGCAAGTTTGGTTTAACCGTACCGGAAGTGGCCTGGGGCCCGACAATTTTGCTTGGATTAACCGATACTTTGGATTAACCGACTTTGGTTTAACCAACTATTTTATAAGATACATGGTAGTATTTTGCCGGGCTACCGAAAAAAGTTTGGATTAACCGATCGTTTGGTTTAACCGAGCTTGGTTTAATGGGGTTGTACAGTATCAGGATATTTTGACTGGCGGCCTGGTCTCCCAGTGGGGCAACGCTATATAGTCTCCGTGAGAGCACACCTTCACAAGTCGGTACCCATCCTGATATGGCCTTAGATGTTGCCAGGACGTAAAACTCCAACAACGAACTAACCATCTCTCAGGGGTCTCGGTCAGCGTATTCACGAGCTGCTCTCTGAGGTTAAAATAAATCAGGATCCTGTTATTTTGTAATCGGTTGAGTAGGTGTTGAACAATCCTATCCACATTGTTTTATACGTGTGGTTTAATTATATTTTTTTAGTGAGTATCTTTTTTCCTTTTTAGTTGGTAATGTTTATCGATCTTTTTCCCCTGCTTTGTTTTGGGGGTGTTTTTTCTTCCTTTGTGTCTGTATAAACAGAAATGTCATCCTCTTTTTCCCTCAGTAGTTTGCATGGCATGTAGCATTCTAGACGTGTAATTGATTGCAATGCCACGCATATTTACTGAATTCCCTGTTCGTTAAAAATGGTGTTATTTACATTCTGGCTACAATGTCGTGCATCGGTGTATGTGAATCAAGACAAGTAAGAAATACATATAAATACAGTGAGATCCCGTTATAATGCCCGGTGCACACCTCCCGTATACGACTTAAAACTGGCCGTTTCGCGCATAAAACTGGGTTTTAGTCGTTAGGTGTGCGACCCCCGCGCACACTAGACGCATGCGATTCGCGTATAAAACTCAGTTTTAGGGCTTAAAACTCGAGTCGCAAGCGATTCGAAAAATGAATCGGGCCGTTCGAGAACCTGATGAGGTAACGATAGCTAACAAACACTAATATAATACAGGAATACAGTAATACAATAATATATACAATACTACAGTAATAATAATACAATAAGATTGTTCAGCTATCTATATCATGGCCGACTGCCAAGGCACAGATCCGGTCGGCGAGTTCACGTACTCGACCAAGTAGTCCCTTTGCGTTTTTGCGCGCTGCGTCGAGTTGGTTCCTGACGGTAGGGGATCCTGGGTGAGCACTCTGTCTGATCTCCACGTGCCGGGAGTTACAGCGTGCGTCCTGGGATCCTCATAGTCGATATTGCAGGTGGTGCCGATCTTTTCGCGCAGAAAGTTGTGTAGTGCACAAGTGGCCATCACGATTCTCTCCACCTTATCTGGGGAGAGGGCAATGTTCGTGAGGAAAACCCGGAAGCGGTTCGTCAGAATGCCGAAGGCGTTCTCTACAACCCGACGCGCGCGCGACAGTCGATAGTTATAGATCCTGTGATCTAATCGCAGGTCTTTGTGGCTGAACGGCTTCATCAGGTATTCCTTCAGCGGAAACGCGTCGTCGGCGACAATGAAGTGGCTCAGGGGCCGATCGTCTCCGGGGACAGGTTTGGGGGGTGGGAATGCATGAGCATGATTCTCGAGTTGTTGCTGTAGGTGCAGCCAGCAAAGACTCCTTCGTCACTGACGCGCCCATTGCACCCCACATCGACGTACAGGAACCGGTAGTCGGCGTCCACCAGAGCCATCAGCACGATGCTGAAAGTGTTCTTATGATTGTAGAACGACGATCCCGAGTGTGGAGGTGGCTTGATGTGGATGTGTTTCCCATCCAAGGCACCAATGCAGTTGGGGAAATTCCAACGTGTCATGAACAACTCCGCAACCTTCCTCCACTCATCCTGGGTTGACGGGGTCTGCAAAAACAAAAAGACTAAATTGTTAGTTTTGTTTAAAAAATATTGTGTTTCTATTTTGTTTCTCAGGACGTGGCTGAGGAGATCGACGAGGACGGTGAAACGGAAAGCCTCTCATCGGCGCAAGCTGTCGCAATGATTGCAGACGAACTGGAAGACGAACCGGACACTATCCCGAGCACCCCAAAGTCCATCCAGGATTTTAGGAAAATCAACAAACGAAAGCGAGCGGACGCAGATAGCAGAGAGAACGAGCTGATGGAGCTTATTCTGCAGAATCTACACGAAATGCGGGCCGAGCCAGATGATGCCGTCTCAGTGTTCACTAAGAGCATCGCCATGAAGTTGTGAAAGATCACTGATCCACGCATTCTCCTTCTCATCCAAAACGACATTGAGCAGGCGTGCTTTCGTGGCAGTATGAAAATGCTGGAGCTTGAGAGTAAAACGCAACAACAGGACATCGCCCAAGCAAGAGGCACCTCTGGGACAGATGCCGCCGGTTCCTCCTTCTCCTATTTACATTTGTTAGGTTCTGATGACTGTAGCGACACTCCACAGTAAATTGGTTTTTTGGTCTGGATCATATTGACATTCCCATAACATTTAATAATAACTGTTTTTTGTTTGTTGTTTTAGTCAGAATCAAAATGAAAAGTCACAGACAACTGCAGCTTGACATAGTCGTGGTCAGTTTTAGTTTTGCTATGTTTTCCCATAGCATTTTCAGTTTTTGTTTTGTTGTTTTAGTCTGAATCTAAGTGAACAGTTACAGAATCAAAATCAAAAGTCACAGAATTTAAACAGTTGTAGTCTGTTTCAGTTGCGCTATGTATGCCCATAATATTTTCACTTGTATTGATTTAATAATAACTGTTTTTGTTTTGTTGTTTTGTTGTTTTAGTCTGAATCTAAATGAACCAAAATGAACAGTAACAGAAAACTCCAATTTACAAGTTTCACGTGTTGTGCATATCATGTTTTTGTGTGAAACCCAATAAAAAGAAAATTAACACAACCACTGTTACCTTGAAGTAGTCCTCCTTCAGTGATGCGTAGATGGCATCGCACGTCTCGGGGAGAATCTGCCCGATGGTCGTCGCACCCACATGAAACTGGTAGCTGATGCTCTTGAACGTCTCACCTAGAAAAAGGGTGATTGTTAATGTGAGCTCATATCGTCGAACACAAAGTCAGTAAAAAACACCCCAGTACAAAATAAACTATATCGTCGAAGAGATAGTCAATCAGAATGTAAAATAAGACAAAGTAAATTATTACCTGTGGCCAGGAATCGTAGGGTGATCGCAAGCCTCTCTGCAGCCAAGATCGACGCCCGAAACGTTGTGTTCTGACGCTCGATCCGAGGTTTGACAAGAGCAAGCAACTGATCGAACTGTTGCGCCGGCATCCTGCTGTAGTTTGTGAACGCTTGCGGTTCATCGGCATGTAATCCAGCTACCAGGGTGTTGAATGCTCCAAGCTGGGCATGCTGAGCAATGTGGGGACGAATCCACACTTGCCGACCTATCCTTCGACGTCAAACATGACGGATCGCAAGCACTGCAAGTGCCACAGCGATTTTTCTTCTTTTCTCTGGTGTGCGTGGCGCCATTTTTGAATTTTGAATCCCTCACCAACTGCTCATGATACGATAGTTCGCCCCACATCCACCAGTTGCGTGCAGCGAAACACACATGGCGCCATCTTGCATTGAGCCCCACCAGCTGCTAGGAGGCGCTGATGCTAATGTAGTTCGCGCTAAAAAACACCAGGTGCGTAGGTGGCAGTCGCGAATCGGGACGGTATATGTGCGCGCCCAGTCGCGCTCCAGTCGGTAGATGTGTACACCCCCAGTCGTAAGTTTTAGTCGGGAAACGGGTCGTGATGAGTCGCGTCGGCCAGTCAGTTTTAGTGCGCGAATCGTATATGGTATGTGTGTACCTGGCATAACGCTACCGTTGGGGACCCATAAAAAGTCATAGCGAAAACAGCGGGGTCGCGCTAAATCGGTGTTCAGTTTACTGAATTACCTTCGAATTAAATAATTCTGGGTCCAATTAGACATTGCGTTATATCCAAATTCACGTTAAATTGGGTCCCGTTAAACCTGGGATTATATGTATATATTTATATATGTATATGTATATATGTATATATGCATATGTAAGATACGCATTTGAGACGGAGGCGGTGTGGCTGATACAATCGTTATTACGGACAATATAATCAAGAACCTGGCTTGGCAAGAAATGCCCTACCGAACACATAAATAAAAATATAAAATACAATGGTCGTATGGCGTTATCGCGAATGACAGAGTGAAGGTGCCAGCCCGCGCACCCTACTGTATATATTTATATATCGTGGGTCGCCCCGGCTGGTGGAATAGCCTGCCACCCCCCACCCCCCTCCGACGGCTCCCCGACCCGGCGGGAGGGGGCAGCACCATGCGTTACTTTACATAGATGTTGCCAGGATGTAAAACCCCAGTAACCAAGCAGCATTGACACATAGAATGGAATACTAAGTCAATTTACTCGAAGTTACAACTACTGAAACCTACTCTGTAAAGATTGTGCATGCCTTCATTTCAAATATCTCTAGAATTAGACATTTATAATTAAATGTACTTCAAGCTAAAGCATTTTTTATTTTTTTTTTTAAATGAACGAAACTAAAAACCATCAGATTATGCAACAGTAAGATAAATAGTACAAGCGTTTATTCACACAAATGCCATATTAATATATATATATATTTTGTTATATTTTGTTTGTTTGTTAAGTTACAATATTCTCTGGGATTGTTTCTCATTTATTGTTGCACAGTTAGATATTTTTTGTTGTTGTTGTCCATTAGTTGTTTAAGCAGGCAAAATTTCAGTCATAGACGACTGGTCTTCCTCATTCCACTGCTGGTCGATAGAAAGCCCGAGCCTACACTTTTACCGACCCAAGGGATTTTTAACCTCCCACACCACATAGACATGGTATGAGAGCAAGCGGCCTTTGATGACGCTGTAAGTTATACACAGCAGTGGAAATCCAAATTGGCAGAGCTGGGGGCACGGGGAATCGAACTGCCGACCCTCAGATTAGGAGTCTGACCTAGAAAAAAGTCAGACACTGTAACCACTCCTTTAATCCTATAATCCTTTAAAAACCCTACCATACTATCTCTCATGTATACGTGGCATTCAAGATGACAACTCCAACAACATGTATGTCACACAGTGCCTTAGCCCTAATAAAAGAATATGTTTACTGAATAAACCATATTTTACGTTTAACAAATGTAAACAACATTTTTCTTGTTCTTCCCTTTTTGATTCATTTGGCTAAGTGCCTGTCACACTATGGCGGATTGAACAACGGACAGAACCGGACAAAGAATATTCTAGTCCGGTGTTATTCAGACTTGAAATGTATCAATTATGTAACGGACGGGTAACGGATGGGTAACAGACGTGTAATGGATATGTAACGGCCGGGAACGGCTGGGGAACGGCCGGGGAACGGACGGGGAACGGACGGGGAACGGACATGGAACGGACGAGGAATGGACGAGGAACAGACGGTAACGGATAATAACCGCATAGATCAGTCTGACGCAATCCATTACAAGTTTTGTCCATGCTCAAGACTTGTAACGGATTGGGCCGGATATCAACGGATATCAACGGATATCAACGGATATGCAACGGATATGCAACAGACACAAACCGGACTTTGCCGGATATCAATCCGGTGATATGTGACAGAGTCTTTAAAGGAATATCCATCTGGATCTAGAAATATCCTTTGGGTGTGGTAAAGCTAAGACATGGATCTTCGGAGACATCTAAGTCCCTCCTACACGATTTCTTAGTACATATGGAGCCTTGTTATCCTTCCTTCCTGCAGCACTGCCGCCAAATTTAATACACACCAAAATATAAAATATTTCACATATTAGTTGCAGAGTAATGTTAGTTTGTTGGTTGTTGGAGTATTACATCCTGGCAACATCTAACGTCATATCAGGACGGGTACTGACTTGTGACAGTGCGCATTCATGGCGACTTTATAATGCTGCCCCACTGGGAAATCAGGCTGCCATAGTTTGTTATCCCCCTTCCCACCAAGTCACATTATCCTGACACTGAGCCAACCAGTCCTTGCCTTATCCTATTAATGCCGAGCGCCAAGCTAGGAAGCGATAAGTATCAATTTTGAAAGTCATTGGTTTGACTCGACCAAGAATTGAACTCCCGATTGCCCGCATGGGAGGCTTGCGCTCTGCTGATTCGGCCACCGCGCCCGGTCAAGAGTAATATTCTCCATAGTGAACCTTTACACCTTACACCTTAAACTAGGCTGGTTCCATGTGCATTAACCTACCCATCCACCATCCTAAACCTCCCTGCACACACACACCAACATCCCCCCCCCCTTCCAGATCCCCCTCCCACATCCACCCTCCGATATCCACCCTCCAACATCCCCCTCCCACATCCACCATCCCACATCCATCCTCCCACATCCACCCTCCAACATCCCCCGCCCTCATCCACCATCCCACATCCATCCTCCCACATCCATCCTCCCACATGCACCCTCCCACATCCACCCTCCAACATCCCCTTCCCTCATCCACCATCCCACATCCATCCTCCCACATCCACCCTCCCACATCCATCCTCCCACATCAACCCTTCCACATCCACCCTCTCACATCCCCCAACCGCCTCCCACATCCCCCTCCCACATCCACCCTCCCACACCCATCTCCCACATCCCGCTCCCACCACCCCCACATCCCTTCCCACATCCCCACATCTACATCCCACACCCCCCTTCCACATCTACCACCACCCACACCCACCTTCCAGCTACAGATCAAATTTCCCAGAGAATTAGTTGGGCGCGAAATTAGCAGCGCCCTAGCAGCGCCTTAGCAGCTGCTTAGCAGCTTGGCAGCTGCTGCTCGCGCCTCCCGCCAGGGGGAGCTGTGAGTGACTCAGTGCCAGGATGTCCTGCAGCGCACGGGCTGACTCAGGTAGCCTCGCTTCCGTGTACATCATGATATACTACAACAGCCAGAAATAGGTTCTTTTGTAGGGGGAGGGAAGGGAGGGGGGGCTTCTTTTTTCTTCTACTTCCACCGCTTCCCCCCTCCCATTTGCAGCACACATTTTGCATGGTGAGGTGTCAGCATGGAGCCTAGGTAAGCAAGTAGTGTGTGTGTTGGTTTGCGTGTTGGTTAAGTGTGTTTGTAGGTGTGTTCGTGTGTGTTGGTAAGTGTGCTGGTGTGAGTGTTGGTAAGTGTGAATGTGTGTCTTGGTGTTTGTTGGTGTGAGTGGTGGTAAATATGTTGGTGTGAGCATTGGTAAGTGTGTTGGTGTGAGCATTGGTAAGTGTGTTGGTGTGAGCGTTGGTAAATGTGTTGGTGTGAGTGTTGGTAAGGGTGTTGGTGTGAGTGTTGGTAAGTGTTATTGCGTAATTGTTGGTAATTGTGTTGGTGTGAGTGTTGGTAAATGTGTTGGTGTGAGTGTTGGTAAGTGTCAATGTGTGTCTTGGTGTTTGTTGGTGTGAGTGGTGGTAAATATGTTGGTGTGAGCATTGGTAAGTGTGTTGGTGTGAGCGTTGGTAAGTGTGTTGGTGTGAGCGTTGGTAAGTGTGTTGGTGTGAGTGTTGGTAAGGGTGTTGGTGTGAGTGTTGGTAAGTGTTATTGCGTAATTGTTGGCAATTGTGTTGGTGTGAGTGTTGGTAAATGTGTTGGTGTGAGTGTTGGTAAGTGTCAATGTGTGTTGGTGTGTGTTAGTATGAGTGTTTGTAAGTGTGTTGGTGTGTGTTGGTGTGTGTGTTGGTGTGTGCTGGTGAGTGCTGATTTGTCTTGGTTTTTGTTTAGGTGCATATGTTGGAGGGTCTTAGTGTCTGTGCATTGCTGTGTGTGTTTTGGTGAATGTGTTGGTGTGTGCTGATGTGTCTTGGTGTGTGTTGGGGTGCATATGTTGGTGTGTCTTGGTGTTTTTAAGGGGGCTACATGTTGGTGTGTGTTGGGTGTCTGCGCCTTGCTGTGTGTTGGTGTGTGTTGGTGTGTGTGTTGTGTGTGTTGATGTGTATTGCTGTTTGTTGGAGTGTATATGTTGGTGGGTGTTGGTGTCTGTGCATTGCTGTGTGTGTGTTGGTGAGTGTGTTGGTGTGTGCTGATGTGTCTTGGTGTCTGTTGGGGTGTATATGTTGGTGTGTGTTGGTGTTTTAAGGGGGCTACATGTTGGTGTGTGTTGGTGTCTGTGCCTTGCTGTGTGTTGGTGTGTGTGTTGGTGGGTGTGTTGGTGTGTGTGCAGTGCACGTGCCAGCATGTAGGGACAGGCCGTGTGCAGTCTTCACAGGGTAACTAACATCTGTCTGGCAATGGTTTTTATGCGCTTTCTTTCTCTCTCTCAACCACATGCACCTGGGACTAGCTGGTTCGCCATTCATTACATGAATATTGTGGTACAGGCAAAGAAGACCCATGTAAGATGTTGCTAAGGGACAGAACACCAAGGTATGGTGTTGCTAAGAAACAGAACACTAATGTACGTATCGCTGAGGGATAAAACGTCAATGTAAGATGTTGCTAAGAGACAAAATGCCAATATACGCTATTGCTGAGAGATAAAGCGCTAACTAATGTAAGATGTTGCCAAGAGACAGAATGCCAATACACGGCATTGCTGAGAGATAAAGCACTAATGTAAGATGTTGCCAAGAGACAGAATGCCAATGCACGATATTGCTGAGAGATAAAGCGCTAATGCAAGATGTTGCCAAGAGACAGAACACCAATGTGCAGTGTTGCTGAGAGATAAAACCCCAAGGTAAGATGTTGCTAAGAGACCTAATGCCAATGTAAGATGTTTGTAAAAGACCCAATCCAGACATTGAAGCATCAGAATACCGACTCCTCTCCTTGGTTAATGTACATTACCTAAACAAAGAGAAACTATTACAGCTGGTACTGTACTCACATCAGGACTAGATCTTATCATCATAATCATTTGCATAGGAAAGAAGCATACACACACTGTTTTTAATATGTGTATTGTACCAATTGACGGTCCTGATATAACTTTAGATGTTGCCTGGACGTAAAACTCCAACAACCAACCATTGTACCGATTGGTACATGGCCCAATTCAAATTTGCACATAGTGCATGCTATGTCCGATACCTATGGAATGGGTCTTATAGGCCAGAACCATTTTCATTTATAGCGCATTTCATGCATTATAACATGTGTCCTAAGCCATGACTGTAAAATATAGGATTTAGACTTATTTAATAGTTCTGTGATTTGATTGATTGATTGATTGATTAGTGGTTGCTACCTGCCATGTCGGCAAAAGGGCCATTGTTATGGCAGTTCACTAGTTCTGGAAGCTTCCACTATGGTAAACTGGCGCTTTAGTGACATACTACTAGGGGGCGCCACCTATGCTATACTAGTCACTTCCGGCTTTAGCGAAATAGCGAAATAGCGAATGGTAGACAGGAAGTGTGAACACTTATTTGTCTCTCATGTTTGCTTGAGTGCAAGTAAATATGCAACACAAGGAATAATTAGTAGCATGTGGTGAATAAGGGGTCAAATTTCCCTGGATCATCAGCCCATGCTTTTTCTAATCTGTTCTTGAATGAATTTATTGACTCGGCATCAATAACATTTTGTGGGAGACTGTTCCATATATTTATGATCCTGTTTGAGAAACTGTGTTGCCTTAACTTTGAAATGGCTCTGGGTTTTACTAGTTTGAGAGTATGGCCCCGACTGCCTTCTCTTTTATTCAAGGTGAAAAATTGGTTCATATCTAGTTTATCAAAACCTTTCATAATTTTAAATACTTCAATTATGTCACTTCTTTTCTTTCTGTAGGAAAGGGTACGAAGTTTCAATTCTCTAAGCCGTTGTTCATAGGGTAAGTCCTTTATAACTGCAACTAATTTTGTTGCACGTCTCTGAACCTTTTCGATCTCCAGAATATCTTTCCGAAAAATTGGGCTCCAAATTTGTGGACAGTATTCCAAAATTGGCCTAACAAGAGACTTACACACATTATATTACCAGATCCTACCTGTTTTAAGGGAGCCTACGTGGCGTAATGGTTAGCACACTGGGCCGTAATGCAAGAGATGTAGGTTCGATTCCCACTGTAGGCGCAATATTTCCCATTTTCATCAACCCCACCCCCCACCACCCATGACAGTAGCAACAAATGCTTAAATAAGTGCTCCAATATCTAAGTTAGATATGCAGAAGCAAATCTAGATAATTGGTTTGGTTTCCAAAAGGCGATGCTTTCATCGGACAATGTAACTTTAACTCGCCAGAGAGTTGGTAAGCAAATGAATGGTTGCAAATATTAGCACAGCAAACAATCGCGGATGCCGGCTGGTGTATGCACTGACTGAACAAAACAACAACTCGCAGAAGACCTTATTTTTATGTGTCAATATTGACAAATTTACTGTTGACCGAATCGCAGCAGTCAGACCAATTGTCCAAATCAACGTTGGTAGAATTTAGGGACGCCAATCGTTACCAGACGACCGATTGCAAACAAATTCTCCATAGCAACCAACTTACCAACGCCCGAGCCAAAGTGATGATGTATTGAATCCCCCCTCCCACATCCCCCCTCCCACATCCCCCTTCCCCATACCCCCTCCCGCATCCCCCCTCCCACATCCCCCTCACACCCCCCTCCCACATCCCCCCTCCCGCATGCTCCTACATTTCCCGCCCACATCCCCCTCCCGCATCCCACCTCCCACACACCCCTCCCACACACACCCTCCCACACACACCCTCCCACATCCCCATCCTACATTGCCCGCCCACATCCCCCTCCCACATCCCCCTCCTACATTCCCCGCCCACATCCCAGTCCCACATCTCCCTCCCACATCCCCCCTCCTACATCCCCTCCACACCCCCTCCCACATCCCCCACCGCATTCCCCCTCCCACAGTACCCCTCCTACATCCCCCTCCCCCCTCCCCGTCCCACATCCTCTCTCCCGCACCCCCCTTATGGCTCTAGCTCAATAGTGGGCAATTATTCACCGGAAGTCTTTCACTGAAACTTGAAAGGCAGTTTTCCGGATCTTTCACTGCTTCAGTGTATGGGCGGGACACACAACCCAACCACCAGACGTAATGGTCTAATCGCTAAAGTGCAGGCTTCTTGTGCAGAAGATAGGACGTTTGAATAGCAGGCGAATCAAACCGATGACTTACCAAATTTATACTTGTCGCTACCTTGCCTGACGCTCGGCATTACTAGGATAGGGCAAGGAGTGGTTAGCCTAATATCAGGATAATGTGAATGAGTGAGGTATTGGGTCATGGTGCTGGTGGCCTGATCTCCCAGTGGGACAGCACGATAAAGTCACCATGACTGTGCACTGTCACCCATACATAGATGTTTCTAGGATGTTAAACCCCAACAAACAAACAAACAAACAAACAAACCCAACCCAGCCACTATTCCATCTTCACCACCCCACCCCCTCGAGTCCCAAACCTTTTAGTCCGGAGAGGGCGGTCTGTGTGTGGGTGGGGGTGGGGGTGCTGGGTGTGGGTGTGGGTGTGGGTGATGGGTTAGGGAGAGACACCAAGACTCTGATGCATATTAGGTTTTTATAATTAAGGACTTCCCTTTCCGCACCCTTTTCTCTCTCATTCTCTCTTCCCCTCCTTCCCTTTCCTCTTCTCCCCCTCCCTCCGCTTCTCCCTATCCCTCTCTCTCCCATCCCCCCTCCCGAGGCTCTCTCCATCGCGTCTCTTCTCTCCCCCCCCCCTCTGTCCCCTTCATCTTCTCCCCCTCCCTCCGTATCTCCCTGTCCCTCTCTCTCCCTCTCCTCTCTGCCTAGGTTCTCTCCTTCGCTCCCATTCTCCCCATCTGACTCCCCTTTCTCCCTCTCTCACCCCTGCCACCCGCCCGCCCTTCCTTCTCAGATAATCCCCAAGCTCTCCCTGTCCCTGCCTCCCCCTCTCCTCTCTCCTCTCTCCCCATTTCCCTTCCCCAGGCACTCTCCATCGTCTCCATGCCCCCTTTCTCTCCCCATCTTTCTCCCTCTCTCACTCCCCACCACCCGTCCCGACCTTCCTTCTCAGATAATCCCAAAGCTTCACAGCGGCAGTACATTGATCCATGACTTCCGCAAAACCGTGGTAATTATCGTCAGATGTTTTGCTTGTGTTGTTCTTCTTCTTTAATGCAAGGGGGGGGATAGATTTTCTATAATGGATTAATTCATAATTAAAGACGTGTTATTCAATGTAGCTGATGATGGGAGAGACTGCATCTAGTCCAAGTCAATTACAGTGTTTATGGATGGGCTTGCTAAATTACTAATGAATAATGTCTGAATTTAATGCTGATACTTGCAAGTATTTTTTTTGTTTATCTGATTATCCTATTAACTGACCTTTTATTAAGACTGTGCAAATAGGTGGTGAATACCCACCAACCCCCCACCCCTTAAAAAAAGTTTGTTTTATTTAACGACGCCTCTAGAGCACATTGATTTTTATCATCAACTATTGGATGTCAAACATATGGTCATTCTGACATATTTCTTTGGAGGAAACCTGCTGCCGCCACGTAGGCTACTCTTTCCGATAAGCAGCAAGGGGTCTGTTATATGCACCTTACCACAGACAGGACAGCACATACCACAGCCTTTGATGAACCAGTTGTGGACCACTGGTTGGAAGAGAAAATAGCCCAAATTGCAAATGTGTCCCGTGAGCAGGATCGATCGGATGACCCACCCCTTCACAAGTGGAAACTCTACTGCCTGAGCTAAGTCCCTCTCCGTGGTTAATACCCCAGTCACACTACGCTTGCGACCACTTTGCGACCCTCAAAAAGGGGACAATCACAAAGAGGTCGGCAACTGGTCGGTGATCGGTCAATCACCGGTCGGTGACCTCCATTTTGGTCACAAGGAGATTGCAGATGCTTCACCGAAAACCTCCTTGCGACCAAAATGGTCACATATATATGATGCATCAGAATTGTGACAGTATAAATTCATAGAAGTTGCTAACATCCATTTACCACCCCTGGTTACGCCCAGTGGCTACCCCCAGCTGAAGGCCCCCCTCTCACTCCCTAGCAAATTAGTCGAAGGCTACATTTCTGTTGTATATAGTATTAATCTCCTATATGTCTGTTTATTTTACCCCTCCCCCATCTCTCTCTATATATATATATATATTATATATATTATATATATTATATGTATTATATATATTATTTATTATATATGCTCTTATATAGGATTAACATACACTACATCTTCATTCCTATGTATATTATTATTATACTGAGTTATTATGAATAGACATGCGCTGAGCGTGCATGTATGCAGTGGCTCTTAAGTTCATTTTTATATAGTTATATATATGTGTTATATATATATACTGAAGGTGGTAGTGACCAGACGCAGCTGGTATGAGGGTGGCTATGAGTCAACTACAGGTGGCGCCGTAGTGGCAGAAGCAGGAACTAACTCCTGTGACAGTAGGATTTATTTTTAAATTTTAGCGACCCCCCCCCCCCAGCACAAAAAGTGGACATCAGCTATTGGGGGTGACCATAGGATAAAATATATTAACTAATATAGAAAAGGGAACTGATAAGTGGTAGTGTTCTCGTTTACATTCCCAAAATAGATTATAGAGCATATATATAATATATATATACATATATATATATATATGTGTCTATTGTATTATAGAGAAAGTAGAAGGGGAAGTTATAAACAGCAGGAATGTGGCTACAGAACCCTTGGACTATATATATACACACACAGAGCGAGAGACCGAAATAAAATAAACAACTAGCGTTGACCCTGTTCAACAAGTAACCATGACAATATGTGCTTGCCATGATGAGGCACTATGGGTCGGTAGGGTCAGGGGCCATATGCATGGAGCGGTGTTAGCGGCGTGTGGTGTTAACCATCTAACACTGGGTAGCTATCACCGGTTATCAGGGGTGTCGCGAAGTATGTCACAACGTATGCATGGGCGCCTGAACGGTTCGTGTTAGCTAAACGTGAATTTATTTATAGATTTGGGAAATCCCTCTGAGCCTGTTTCCGGCGAGCACCGCTATTTAACAATATCGCCGCCGATCCGGCGGCGGCGGCGGCATTAATATCGGTTCGATTATTGGTTTAATTTGACCAAATTTCACTTTTTGAGGATGTTATTCTGTTAAATATGATAGCATTGAATAGACTCGGGCCTAATCGGTACATAACAGCGCAGGGCACCAGCAAGCCTTGTTATTGCTGAGCCTGTTCTCGGTGAGCACCGCTATTTCACAATATCGCCGCCGATGTGGCGGCGGCAGCGGCGTTAATATGGGTTCGATTATTGGTTTAATTTGACCAAAATTTGGCGGTGGTGTAAATATTGCTTCGATTTTAGGGTTAATTTGATGAAATTTCACTTATTGCGTATGTAATTCTGTTAAATATGATAGCATTGAATAGACTTGGCTCTAATATATCGCCGCCGATGCGGCGGTTGCCTTCTCCACACACTGGGAACCAGCAAGCCTTGTTACTGGTGAGCCTGTTCCCGGTGAGCACCGCATTCTGACAGTATTGCCACCGATTCTGCGATGGCGGCGATTTGTTTACTTTACATTCGTCGATTCGACAATATTAATATCGCCGCCGATGTAGCTGCGGCGTTAATATTAGGGGCATTCGACTGGGCCTCTCTATCCGAATATCAAAATATTTCCGAACAAATTCCTATTCGACTGGGACCGGAAGTGGGTTCATATACCGATGATTCGGATGTGTGTATGTGGCTCCATCCGTTCCATCTGTAAATCTTGCGGATAGAAAGGGCCCAGTCAAATGCCCCCATTGGTTCGATTTTGTGGTTAATTTGATAAAATTTCACTTTTAGAGTATGTAATTCTGTTAAATATGATAGGATTGAATAGATTTGGCCGTAATCGGTACCTAACACCGCCTGTAAACCTGCTATGGGCTGGTGTTAGAATCTCCGACTTTAAACTCCCGGTGTTTCCCTAACACTGCTCCATACATACCGACTTTTCGCCGCTAAACTAGAAATCCCGTCCAAAACCAGTTTTGGCTCGGTAACACCGCTCCATGCATATGGCCCCTGATGTCGTTAATGTGATACAGACGGACAGATGGACAGACGGACAGACGGGCAGATGGGCAAATGGGCAGACGGACAGTCGGACAGTCGGACAGCTGGACAGATGGACACACGAGCCGATGGACAGCTGGACAGACGAACAGACGAGAAGATGAATAGCCGGACAGACGGACAGACGGACAGGCGGACATACAGGGAAATCAGGCCACCATCCCCATAACCCGATATTCCACTCACTCACATTATCCTAACACTGAGCTAACCAGTCCATGCCCTATCCTATTAATGCTGAGCGCAAATGTGTCCCCTGAGCAGGATCGACGAGGATCAATTTTGGAAGTGATTGGTTTGACTCGACCAGGAACCGAACTCCCGATCTACCGATCCGATGTGTTGTGAAAAAAAGAAAACCTTGTTTTATTTATTGATCACTCTGGAGCGCATTGATTTTCATCATCGGCTATTGTACATCAAACATATGGTCATTCTGACAAGTGACATATTTCTTTAGAGGAAAGCTGCTTCCGCCACATAGGCTACTCTTTCCGATAAGCAGTGGGGGGTATTTTATATGCGCTTTCCCACAGACAGGACAAACCCAACCCAGTCACTATTCCACCATCACCACCCCCTCCAGTCATGAAGCCTTTGATGAACCAGTTCTGGACCACTGGTTGGAACGGAAAATAACCCAAACTGCAAATGGGCCCACTGAGCACAACTCATATTCTTCACAGGTGGACACTCTACCGCCTGAGCTACGGCCCTCTACCATTAGGGGTAGGTCGGCATAGGTTAGCTGTACATTCAACCGGCACCCTCCGCGTGTCTCTGGCGTATATAACGTACTCACAACGTTCTGTAAAAGGGCTGTCATACTATGATGTATAGCCTTAGCGTATGCCAACATATGTGATTTTCAACCAACACGTCGGTGTATGGCGTAATATATTACGTATACGTTGAGCATACGTTGGGTATGCTTTGCATATGGCGTTATACGGCGTCTTACATCAGCGTGCGTCGAGGCTCCGAAACATTTTTTGTGCATGTTCAAAGTTTTCAACGTGTGTCGACGTGTGGCTCATACGTTTCTCATTAGTGGTAAGTCGGGATACGTTAGGAGCACTTTCGGTATACGCTAGCATACGTTACTCATACGCTGGTCCTGTCACCTCCAACCGTCAAAATACGTTCCAATACGCCGAGTATATGGTGTCATATGCTTTGCATACGTAGATATACGATAGGGATACAGTAGCCATACGCCAGGCATACTCTACACGTACGTTTCATACATCGCTGGTACCACCCACAGTGCAAAAAGTTCGCCATATCTCGACCTATTTTGATTTTCGTAGTGTGACAGGCCCTTTACAAGTTTTGTGCATGCTCAAAACTTTTAACGGATCCAGCCGGATATCAATGGATATCAATCGACAACAACGGATATGCAACGGACACAAACCGGACTTTGCCGGATATCAATGGACTTTCTTTGTTCCGTTTCAATCCATTTCCTCGATCCGGTGAAGTGTGACATGGGCTTTAACGAGGCGCCTTGTGATAAAACGAACACGTACTTAGTTCTGTGATCGCATGCTTGGTTCCATGCTTGGCTCCTGATTCTGAGTAAATTAATTATTCAGTTCAACGGTTTCTGCGTAGAACTATCGGGCTGTTTGTGTTGGGTAGTCTGAGCTTTCCCGGAAGCCAATGAATGCAGGGAACAAAAACGAATTGTTGTTAAAAGACGTGGTGTTTCCATGGTGCCTGCCTGCCTTCTGCCGTCATCAAATCTCGTCTGCTGTGAGAATTCATTGGAAACTATCATATTTGGTTGATTAAAAATCGTCTGCTTTTAGCGTTGAGCATCAAATGTTGGCTGCCTCTTCTCATCACTGCAGACGATAAAAACGTGACAGCAGACGATAATTGCCTTCCGCCAACCCTCCATCCACCGTCGTTACTCCTTTCTCTTTTTTTTCTTTTCTTTTTTTTTATAAATGGTTTGTTTGTTTGTTTGTTGTTGTTTTACGTCCTAGCAACATCTAAGGTCATATCAGGACGGGGGTTTATAAATGGGAGGCGTCTAAAGCAAACGTAACTGAAAGGCAAACAGAAATGAGCGAAATTGTTATGTTCTATCATTATTAATATTAACCGTATGCATGCTTTCTCGACGTGAGATAATATTGCCTAATTGTGTGTTTGTTTGTTGTTGTTTGACGTCCTAGCAACATCTAAGGTCATATCAGGACGGGGATTTAGTTTGTATTTAGTTCGGAACTATATGTGTATATATAATGAACTATATGTGTATATATCAGGACGGGGATTTAGTTTGTATTTAGTTCGGAACTATATGTGTATATATAAGCGACAAGTATCAAAATTGATACTTGTCGCTTCCTAGCTTGACGCTTGGCATTAGTAGGATAGGGCTAGGACTGGTTAGCTCAGTGTCAGGATAATGTGACTGAGTGGGATATTGGGTCATGATGCTGGCAGCCTGATTTCCCAACGGGGCAGCACTATTAAATTGCCATGAGTGCACACTGTCACAAGTCGGTACCTGTCCAGATATGACCTTAGATGTTGCCAGGATGCGAAACTCCAATAACCAACCAACTATTTCGATAGAATGATCGGCAAGTTGTTTGCACAATGGCCTCATATAGTGGTCTCCCAAACACTATTGCAGGTTAATGTGTGTAAGGGGTGTTGATTGCGCATGCGCGTTGGACAGCACCTCAGGCGAGGCCAGACATTTCGACAATCCTGACATACGCATCAGCATTCCTTTACAGCTTAACAAAGAGAGGGGGAATGAATTGCTGCGAATGCATATTTCATCGTGGTTGGTGAGCGGCGGGATATAAATGAAAAAGAGAATCGACTTACCTGCACCTTGGACGTAGTATTCTTGGTGATTGTTCACCGGAAATAACATGTAAAATTCTACTAATAGAAGAGCAATAAGAACAATCATGAAAGGTTTTCAGTAAATGCAATATATAGTGTATAATATATGTAATATATAAATTATAGTGTACATAATATAGTTTCATAGCATTACGTATGATATATCAAAGATGATGTTATATGATATATGATATATTGCATACATGTTGCACATGTATTGAATACTATAGGTAATATAATATTTTGAATATATATATATAACTATTATTGAATTATAAATATTATATCAACTATACAATATTTACTATATAGCTTATATATAAATATACATATATATATATATATTTGAATGTATGTATGTATATATATATAAATATATATATAAATATATATATATATATATGCATATTATATTATTACATATTACATATTTATTCTATGCAGTATATATACAGTATATATATACAGTGTGCATATCGTGCATACCGTGCATGCAGTGCATGCCGTGCATGTAGTGCATGTCGTACATGTAGTGCATGTCGTAAATGTAGTGTATGTCGTACATGTATAGATGTCATGCATTTCACGCATGTCATACATGGCATACATGTCATACATGTCATATATGTCATACACATCATATGTGTCATACACACCACACACACACCACACACACCACACACACCACGCACATCACGCACATCACACACGTCACGCACATCATACATATCATACTATATATACGTGATTTCTGATGTATAAGCCAGCATGTGAGTATAAAGGCTCGGAATGGAATTGTCATATTATTATTCTTTATTACTCTTATTAGGTGCCATACTCCGTGTCTGGCCCCTCTCACCACGTCACCAGTGGCGCCGCCACCGGCAAGAATCCAAACCGGGACGCTCTAAGTACTGTGTCATTCGTGCCCGAGAATATTACATATAATATGTCATCTACTGAAAACACTTCAAAATAGTTTTTATTGATGCTGACAAATTCATGAAATTGACTTGTTTATTACTGGTGAAACAGCACAATAAGAATACTGGATAAGAAGTGCAGGTAAGCAGATTTCTATTTTATTTATATTTATATCCCTCTGCTCAGCGACCAGGATTAAATATGCATTAGCAGCAATTCACCATCTCCCTGATTGATCTGTAAGGGAGTGATGGGTGGATATATATTATGTAACATTTTATATAGTATATATAGTATATATTACATATACTATAAATTACGTAAAATATATATGATATATTACAAATATAATACATACAATATATTCTCTGCATTATGATTATGCACATAATATATCTCTATATTACTTGTCGACACCCATTGGAGGGGAGGTGGGGCACAGATGGCGCCACCAGTGAACCGTGGAGTCTTACGGAGTATAGACCCCTTTCAATGTTTCTAAACATTGTGTATGCGCGCGGAGCTTGGATGCAGAACGAAGGCACACTGCCATTGAGTTTGCCGGGACGCGCAGTGCGAAACGTCTATTTTATTCAAAATTAACAGAAATACAGAATCCTAACCTGATAAACTTAATAGAATTTATTCGTTGAATATGTTTTCTATATGTGTTCCAAGTGGGTTGGTTCTAGGTGGTATGGTTTTAGAGATATTTCACCTTTTCTGTATGAAGATTGCTCACGGCCATTGACAATGCATTGAGTTTGCCGGTATGCACAGTGCAAAACGTCTATTTTATTCAAAATTAATAGAAATGCAGAACCCATACCTTATCAATTTAATATAATCTATTCATTGAATATGTTTTCTATATGTGTTCCAAACGGGTTGCTTCTAGGTGGTGTGGTTTTAGAGATATTTCACTTTTTCTGTGTGAAGATTGCTCATAGCCATTGGGTTTACTTTGTGACAGTGTGTTGTCCTGCAGCCAAAAGGCGCGCGCATTGACCTAGATACCTATCCTGACGTCATATGAAATAGGTCTATAACAATCGGTAATATCAATAATATCAGTAATATCAAGTAATATCAATAATTATAACAATTCCCTTCCATATATTTATACTCGCATAATGCGTTATATATCACATAAGCTCACATGTCTTGTATTCTTTGTATATACACACAGCGACATGCAAATGTACTAAGGATCTATTCATCTATCTGGTCGGTGAAGTCTTTGTGCCAAGTTCCCCTGTTCTCTCCGCGAAGGGACACATAGAGTCATCTAACACAGATTAGGCTTATAAGTGACGCGCCTCAGGAACAAGAAACGCCTACCATGGCGGTGGGTGTGGGTGGGAGGGTGGGTGGGAGGGTGTGATTGGGTGAGTGGGTGAGGGTGGCTGGCTGTGGGTGGCTGGGTTTGTTGTTGAAGTTTTACGTTGGCAACATCTAATTCTAAGGTCATATCAGGACGGGTACCGACTTGTGACAGTGCACTTTAATGGCAACTTTATAATGCTGCCCCACTGGGAAATCAGGTCACCAGGACCCATGATCTGATATCCCACTCAGTCACATTATCCTGACACTGAGCCAACCAGTCCTTGCCATATACTATTAATGCTGAGCACCAGGCTTAGGAAGCGACAAGTATCAATTTTGTAAGTCATTGGTTTGACTCGGGAGAATGAACGGCAAGTTGTTTGAACTCCCATCTCCCACACAGGAGGCCTGCGCTCTAGCGATTCAGGTGTGGGGGGCGTGGGGTGTGAGTGGGGGCGGGTGAGTGTGGGGTGCATGGAGGGGTTTGGGGGGGGGGGGTCTCAACCTGGCTTCTGAAAACCGGAAACATGAGCTCAAAGTTGTCAAATGTGCACGGTTAGGTGGCACTGCTCGTTGAAACAACGTTGCATAGTCCGATGGTTTTTAATTTCTGTATTTTTTCTGAGATAAATATATTAGATCAGTCACTAGGATCTACTTTACATTAATTCAAAGTTGCTGTTATTTTAAATGGTAAACTTTTGAGATATTTTGAGTGCAAACATGGAAAATTAGTTTTGGCAAGCTTGCCAAAACTCTGACACCATAGACTTCTGCAGTAACAGGTTCTGTTAAATTGATTCAGTATTGCCTTCTAGACAGAAACAAATGATTAATAAGTGCATCAGTATCTAAGTTAGATATGTAAAATTAAATCTAGATAATTGGTTTGGTTTTTACAATTTGATATTTCATCGGACTATGCAGCTTTAAGCTCCTATATCAAGTGCTGACTGGTGCCCCGTGCTTTATGATAATAGGGAGATGTGCAGGCATATAGTATGTCACGTAAATGGGGTGGCTAGGTGCGCATGCGTTGTACATGTGTGTTGTATCTTGGTAAGTAGTAGGTGCATGTGGTTGCGTACTCTTATTGTATCTGTGTTTGTGGTATGAGTGAGTGCGATGGGTATGTGTATATGTTTTTTCTGGTGTGTCTGTGGTGTTATGTTGTGTGTTGTGTCTGTTGTTTATGTGGTGTGTATGTTGTGCACGTGGTGTGTATGTTGTGTATTTGCTGTTATGATGTGTATGTATGTGTGTATGTATGTACGTGTGTATGTATGTGTGTATGTATGTTTGTATGTATGTGTATGTATGTACATGGCGCAGACCTCAGTGGGGCGCAGTACTGACCTTTGAGGGATCACAGACACACACACAAAATTGGTGTCTGGGCCTGGATGTAAAGTCGTCGGCTGGCAGCTGTAGTTGTGTAGGCAGGCTAATATGACATCACTACAGGCAAGTAGAAGTAAGGCAGAGTATAGAGTCAAAGGTAGAGAGAGCTTGCACCCTCAGGTATATTATTATATAGTGGTGGAGGTGAGGTGGGCCGAAGGTGGCGCCACCAGTGCAGTATTGGGTCTTACTGACTAACTCTTGGGTGGTTCGTAACCTTGATGGTTACAGGCTGCAGCAACATAGAACTGGGGCCAAATGTATGAGGGCGTTATAGGGCTCGTAACCCACGCGTCGTGCGGATTTCCCGGGTTAGCGGCCAAAGTGTCAATGTATGAGGGCGGGTTAGGTAAGCACCTCGGGAGTTAAGGTCGAGTTCACTAACCCCAACTTGAGCCTGGGATAACGTGCAGGTTAGGGACCGATTCGGGCCAAATCTATTCAAAGCGACCATATTTAACAGAATTACATACTCAAATCGTGAAATTTCATTAAATTAACCCTAAATTCGAAGCGTTATTAAGGCTACCGCCGCATTGGCGGTAGTTATATTTTTCGAATCAACGAATGTAATGTAAACAAATCGCCGCAACCGCCGCATCGACGTCGCGTTCCATACTGGCGGCGCCGGCGGTTTGTTTACTGTACCTTCGTCGATTCGAAAATATAACTATTAATATCGCCGCCAATGCGGCGGTAGCCTTAATAACGCTTCGAATTTAGGGTTAATTTAATGAAATTTCACGATTTGAGTATGTAATTCTGTTAAATATGGTCGCATTTAATATATTTGAGCCTAATATATGGCTACAAACGCAGAGGGATTTCCCAAATCTATAAATAACTGAAACGTTAGCTAACCCGCGCGCGCTTTGGACTAATACATCCCCCGTGACACATATATTAACGCCGACAATAGATACCCCGCCGGCCGCCCTTAACTCCGCAGCCGATAAATGGCGACTCTTACATTCGGCCCCAGTACCGATAAATGAAGGTGTGGATGGGGGAGGGGGCGGGGTAGATCTAAGTAGTTGGCCTTGCCTAGAGCAAAATAATCTGGCACCAGCCCTGGCTATGTCTGTCTATATTTCTAAAGGTGCATATGGGACGATGCTTGGCTATGAGAAGGCAGACCCATATATAGACAAAGGCCCCGGGAGACATAAAATACAATGTAGAAAGAAGCCTGATCTGGTAACTGCATAATTCATGGCTTCTACGCAGTGACGTCGGTGTGTCGACAGTGTTCATTATGGAGGTGCATCCATTATAAAAGAGCCGATCGTAGCCTAGATCGGTAATTAAAAGGGTCTTGCTGTGGTATTATTTACATGTGTGCTTCCATTTATTAGTTCTTGCAGTCAGTATTCCGGTTCTTACCAGTGGTTTGTCAAACAAACCATTGCAAACACCGGGGTCTACTGCACCTGATGCGCGATTCAGAACCAATTGGTGTGAGAGTGGTTCAGTGGGAGTGGATAGCTTAAGGAAGATAGTGAATTATACTGGGTAGTAAATACGATAGATGTGTTCAGTTGTTTTGGTTGTTAATGTTTGATATTTAGCGTGATACAACGAATGTCCGCATAAACTTACCATGCCGACATGTGTTGCATCGGGTTTTAAGACAAGTCTCTATTTTGAACCCGATGCAACGCAAAGATATACTTCAAGGTATCAAGATAAACATTATAACTGTCATATATATATATATATATATATATATATATATATATATATATATAAATATATATATATATATATATATATATGTATGTATGTGGTATATATTTTGCATTATGTGAGTAGGCCTATATTGTTACAAAAGGGAATTGTTATTATATTGTATACTCAGTAAGACCACTTGCTGTCCAGACCAGACTTCATCCATACGTCTTTTATCTCCTCTCCACTGGCCCTGCTCCTCCTTGACAATGTCTGAAAAGAGTTCCAGAAGGGGGAGCCAGCTGGCATTTCACTTTGTATCTTTTACTCTGTTTGTGTCTCCGGCTCACCAGCTGGTCACTCCAGAGCAAGGAGACAGAGCTGTTTGATTCAACTCTCCTCATTTCTCTTTCCTCTATACTACCCTTTTCTTTTTTTTCTCTCCCAGGCTTACTTCTCCCCCTGATCAAGGGAGTTGTTTGGTTGGGTGGGGCCCTCTTCCTTTTTCACTGTTTCACTTTGTTCTTGCCTGCAGATCTCATCTTTTCCCCATCCCTTCCTCCTGAACCATCGGCTGCTGGATGCGAGTGCACAGCTACAATCGGACCGGTGGTCTGGTACTGCTCCAATGCCTCATCGTTATTGTTGTAAAGTACCCCCCGTTTCTACACCCGCCCCACTTGAAGTTAAATCTTCATTCCCAAGAATGGACGGATTTATCGGTGCTGTTCTATATTGCTGCAGTGCTGCAGCCTTTAACCGCATCAAGGTTACGAACCACCCAAGAGTCAGTCAGTAAGACCCAATACTGCACTGGTGGCGCCACCTTTGGCCCACCTCACCTCCATCAGGGCCCGTATGCATGGAGCAGTGTTAGCGGCATGTGGTGTTATCCCTCTAACACTGGATAGCTATCACCGTTTATCGGCGGCGTCGAAAACGTATGCATGGCAGCCTAATCGATGAGTGCTAGCTAAATGTGAATGTATTTATAGATTTGGGAAATCCCTCTGCGTTTGTATCCATATATTTAGCTCAAATCTATTGAATGGGATCATATTTAACAGAATTACATACGCAATAAGTGAAATTTAAGCAAATTAACCCTAAAAAAGAAGCGATAATAACGCAGCAGCCGCATTGGCGGCGATATTAATGGTTATATTTTCGAATCGACGAAGGTACAGTAAACAAAACCGCCGCCGCCGCCAGTATGGAACGCGACGTCGATGTGGCGCCGGCGCCGATTTGTTTACTTTACGTTCGTCGATTCGAAAATATAAGTATTAATATCGCCGCCAATGCGGCGGTAGCCTTAATAACGCTTCGAATTTAGGGTTAAATTGATCAAATTTCACTTATTGCGTATGTAATTCTGTTAAATATGGTCGCATTGAATAGATTTGGGCTCCATCCTGACACTGACCTAACACTAACACCGCTGTAAACCAGTTATGAGCGGAGTTAGAATTTCCGACTTTAAACGCGCGGTGTTAGGCCTAACACTGCTCCATGCATACCAACTTTTCGGCGCTAAACCAGAAATCCCTCCCTAAACGCGGTTTGGCTCTCTAACACTGCTCCATGCATATGGCCCCAGGTGTTGACCAGACTAAGTGTCAGTCACACCAAAGGATATTTATACCATTTATATGCGATTTGACATTCCAGGAATTTATTGAGATAGCCGTAAGACATTAATCAAAAAAATTAACTTATTTTGCTCCTAATTAAAAATGAATCACAGAAATCATGTTTGACATTTTACGAGATTCGCTGTTATAGGCCTAATGGCAACATTATGTTTGTTATTTTACTGTAGTGCCGGTGTCGCGGTTTAGATTCTCAGTGGGTTTAGAGTCTATGCTCAGGGTTCTGCGCATGTGTGTATTCGATAATCACGACCCGCGTGACTCGGGTCACCTGAGTTGCTAGAAATTCAAATAGAACACCGCGAGTGGAGTTGACAAAAACATGTGTTGTGTGCTCAAAGTATTTGAGCTAAATAATATATATTTAGCGAATCGAAGAGTTAATGCCTTGACCACATTTGTGAGGCAAAAAGTCGGTCGGGTCACTTGAGTTGAATAAATGAATACACTGAAATGTCGTTCGATTTTGACGCATGCGCAGAAGCCCGAGCATAAACTCTAAACCCACTTAGAATTTAAACCGCGACACCGGCGATCAGTGGGAGTCAGGTTCTAGTACAGACCGTCGACGTTGGTGGCGCTTCGGTGCGTCCGTAGTGGCGCCATCTCTGGAGGAGGCCAGGGAACCAGGTTGAGACGACTGATAAGGACGCTGTATAACTAAAGCTGCGTTTACACGGCCAAAAGTAAAACGATTCAAGACAAAGCGTTCTACCTGAAACGTTCTCGTGGTGCGTTTACACGGTGTCGTATTTTCAGAAGTGTCATGGCTTCTGCGCATGCGCGGCTTTTCCCTGTTGCCGGCGGGCACTGCTAGTTTGTTTTGTTTACACTCGGCGATTCGACGCCGAATGTAGCTGCTACGTTAATATCGCTTGGAATTTAAGGTTAATTTAATTTAAATTTCATTATTTGAGTCTGTAATTCTGTTAAATATGATCGCATTCACTAGATTTCGGCGTAATCGGGCCCCTAACACTGCCGGGCACCAGCGATTAGCTACTGCTCCCCCTGTTGGCCGAGTGAGCACTGCTATTTGTTTTGTTTACACTCGGCGATTCGACGCCGATGTAGCTGCTACGTTAATATCGCTTGGAATTTAAGGTTAATTTAATTAAATTTCATTATTTGAGTCTGTAATTCTGTTAAATATGATCACATTCACTAGATTTCGGCGTAATCGGGGCCCTAACACTGCCGGGGCACCAGCGATTAGCTACTGCTCCCCCTGTTGCCGGCGAGCACTGCTATTGTACACAATCGCCGCCTGGGAACCAGCTGAAACGTTTCCTGTACACCACCTGATTAGGTGGTATAAGCGGGACGTTCCAGCCGAAACGGTTCAGCCCTAAAACGCCGCAGTGCCGCGTTTACACGGACACATTTAAAACGAACTAGGCAACTGGTTCCAGCTGGGGCGTTTCAACTCGCCCGTGTAAACGCAGCTTTAGATAAATGGTTCACCCATATCCAAAGTAGGTCTATTCTCGAATTAGTTCATCAATAAGGCGGCATTTTCATTTGTTTTAGGAAAAGCACTTGTTTAACAACTATGAAACTACATTTAACACTTTCTAAAAACATGACAGCAGTAGGCCTACCTCACCCAGGCATCATCTGGCACTGCTATTTGGTGATGCTATTGTAGTAGTCCAGACATGAGCTCCACTACCATACGGTGGCAGCAAGGACTGCTCCATCACCATCGCAGTTCATAGCGATAGGTGGTGGTACGGTACCCGCTGGGCAGCACCGCAACAGGACTGGCACCTGTGATGTATCGGTGTCATAGGTAACCATGACTTGTGTCAATGCTGTCATTGGCAACCATGACGTCATGTATGAGGAATGCTGGGAAGGGCCTGCTCAAATAAACAGTTCCACAACGCAGCTCAATGAGTTAACACGTTCATTACATGGTGCCAGATTCGTCGGAAGAACTCAACGATATGGCGTTAACGGGCTTGAAACCCCCGTCTCCATTGAACGTGGCCATGAACTGGAGGTCATGGTTGCAGGCTTACGAAATATATGCAACAGCATCGGGTGTCTTGAGGATGTTGTGTCATATTAATTTGGTCACACCTGTCTGTAATAGTGTTGACGTAGTGTCCCAGGGACAATCAAGTGCTTACCATCTTATCGATCACTCTCGACGGGAGAGGGAATATTGAGTGGTGCATATGGCATTAGGGTAAGGATGTAATACATTTGAGACGTGCTCGTTCTGTCGCATTTCTCAATATCAATGTAAGTTAATGCATATTACGTTAAGTGTTTCCAGGGAAAGGAGATGTGATGTATCGGTGTCATAGGTAACCATGACTTGTGTCATTGGCAACCATGACGTCATGTATGAGGAATGCTGGGAAGGGCCTGCTCAAATAAACAGTTCCACAACGCAGCTCAATGAGTTAACACGTTCATTACAGCACCTACTGCATGTGGCTAGCGTAACCTCCCCCAAAAGTTGACGTGGGACCTGGCAGGGCAGCGGCGAGTCACTTGATCGTGGATGCCGCAGTGAGCGGAGAATAAAGACGAATGGAAACAAGCGTACTCATTCTCCTGCTTGCTTGTGGGGGGGGGGGGGGGGGGGGGGGGGGGGGGGTCTACCGCATGAGGTCAAGTTCCGGGCGGCCAACAGAGGGCCCAATCACACTATTAATTGATTTAGTGATGCTATTAATATATTATTCGCAATAAACCCTACTGACCCATTTCTGTGAAACTTACCTTCCGGTAGCATATTAATGTGTCTCACAATACATATTGAATAGACAAGTGTTTATTTATGTGATACGCATGTGTATGTGATTAAGTATGCTTCCTTTCCTTTCAAAATAGAATGTATTTGCTGTGCAACTAGTGGCGTAGCTGGTTTCCTTTTCTCAAGCAACAGTATAAAATAGTTGTTTATTTAATAAACCTACCAAGTTCACTGTCTATTCTTTACAAACATGTTTGTTTATTTGTCGGTAGTTTATTAGTTACTCGTTTGCATAGGCTGACAGAAAGCATGTTTGGGTTTAGGCAATGTAGCGAGTACAGGCACGCCACCTAGTGTCTTAGTAGGGAACTCACGATATGACTAGATTGACTTTGAAGTAATGTTTTTTTGTTAGTTTACATTTTGGAGATATTTTGAGTGAAAAGATGTTGGTATGGACATCAATTAATGTTGTTATGGACATCAAAATGCTGGACATCATAGGATTCTATTATAATAGGTTCTATTAAATTGACCTAGTATTCCTTCTATGCAGCAAGGCATGATTAAAGGGACCAGATATAGGTCGCTTAGACACTACCCATACTCCGACAAATGCTCTCCAAGCATATGTTTGCCAGTTTTCAGTTTATGCAACTACATATGTGTGGGTGGGGGGGGGGGGGGGAGAGTGCTAACATTGGTTGCTTCTGTTGTGTTTTATTTAGTCCAGCAGCACTGACACTTTTAGACAACCATATAGAGAAATAAATGTTAGAAATTGCAATCTAAAATGATAAATATAAAGTTCAAATGTTTATTTATCATAACCAGCTACTTTTTGTGTGAATAATTGATTAAATCATGTAGATTAATAGACTTTAAAAGTTGAATTGAGAGCTTTCTGTGGCTGCCATCTTGGTGGTTGCCATGGCTTCCCCTGTGTGTGGGGAACCCCTCTAGGTCATGTCATGAGGGAATCCCACCTATGATGTCAATAATACATCACAGACCTCAACTCTCCTTCCACATGTTCAGTGGCATGAACTGAACAAACTAAGCAAAGGTATGTTTGGAGAGCTTTTGATGCTGGATTCGTTTGTATCTGGGTGAGGTATAGCCGGTGACTTTAATGGGTGCACCAGCATCTAAAATAGATGTGTATTGTTAAATATATGTGAGTATTTTGGTTTCGTAGATGTGCTGTTTTCATTGCACTAAGCATATGGTATGCAGGTATTGCAGGTATAGCAATACCTCAGAGTTTGACACCCCTGCCCTGCAGAGTTGTAAACCACTGCCTTGTGGTACAGGTTCTTAACAGAACCGAAGGCTAAGGGAGCAAACCCTAAACAGAAAACCATGTCACTTTGGCAGCATTAAGGGTGGTTGATGTATGGAACTCCCAACATCTCCCGACCAGCCACTTCAGGGACAAATAGTTTTGCGCCTGTCTTGACATGTTCTTGCCGGTGTGAAACCTCTATTTGCTCCCCGAGAGAGTGCCGCTGGTAACTTGCAAAAGCCAGCAGCACTTCAACACTTTTGCAGGCAGCTTTCATGAAATCTATATACAGTCCAGGCAGAGCGCTGACCTATTCAATGTCACATGCTTCAGAGCGAAGACCAAAACTACTCGGATACTGGTGAGAGAGCTGCTATTCACAGATGACAGTGCACTGGTTGCCCACTCTGCTGAAGAGATCTAGAAAATAGTGGACGCTTTCTCCGATGCATCAAAGAAGTTTGGCCTGAAGATTAACATCAAGAGACGGAGGTGCTGTACCAACCCAACTCTACAAGAACCGAGAGGAGGAGATCATTGTTGACGGAAACAAGCTGAACTCTGTTCCGGAATTCACCTACCTCGGAAGCACTATATCAAGTGATGGACGCATTGATGCTGAAATACAGAGAAGGATGGCCAAGGCTAGCGCATCTTTCGGCCGACTACACCCGAGACTCTGGAACAACCACCATGTGTCCATTTGGGTCAAAGTCAAGATCTACCGTGCAATCGTGCTATCCACCCTGCTAATACACAGCCGAGGCCTGGACAGTGTACAGACGACAGGTGAAAAAGCTGCATGCCTTCATGATGCGACATCTGCGTTCAATCATGAGGCTAACCTGGAAGGACAAAGGGACAAATAAGGAAATACTCGAACGGACGGGGCTGCCCTCTATGGAAGATCTTCTGATCAAAAAGAATCTCCAGTCGACTGGACACCTCATGAGGATGTCATCAGACAGGCTACCAAAGCAGATCCTCTATCCTCAACTGTCTTCTGGTTAGAGAAAGAGAGGGCGCCCTCGTCTCCAGTTCAAGGATACCATCAAGAGAAACCTGAAGCTGAGAGACATTAAGACCGACTCATGGACGCAACTCTCACAGCAGAGAGCTAAATAGAGAGTGGCAGTCAAGTAATGAAAGCAGTCTTTGTCGCATCGTGACCTACAGCATGATGATGATGAAGCATATTATATCAAATCGGGTCATATCTTTTATATGATAAATTGGAACTTTTGTTTAGCATCCAGGCTTACCAACGAAAATATTGCATGGAAATTAGTCACTTATAGTAACCGATTCATCATTTCGTTATGGGGTTTGGATACTTAAGATCTTCGGAGTGAAATTGCCTGGGTTAATACTCAGTTGATAGGCATTCAGGCCCAAAATCACATGTTAGGCATTTGCTTACATTGCATACATGTGTGATACAATTTCAAAGACTGGAATAAAATTGGATTAGAGGAAATCATGCACTGCATAAATAACCAAGTGTATTAATTAAAAACCATTTAATACTGTGCTGGTGTTTTTTTAATTACAATTTTAATCGTCTATTTACAAACCGAATTTCAATTATATATTATTAAGATGCACAAAGATTTTTCCCGTCAACATTTGTACAATCAATAACACCTTAATATTTTTCCTCTTAGGTTTCTGTTGTGCACTTCTGTACATAATGATGGTGCATGTGTAATTTACCTCCAGATCAGGACATGATTCGTGTAGTTAGTTTCGTATTCATAATAGTAAAAATTGCATATATAGAACTTTGCAACGTGTTTCATTAAATATCGCAGTTAATAATGGCGTGAATTAAGAACCTTGTCAATTATACAATTTTATTTTGTTAACACACACGTACAAAAAAAAAACTTATTATGAATAAAGGTTTATTCTATTAAGTTCACGTGGTTAAAGAAACTATTCCTTACCCACTCCTTCCCAGAGATTCAACATATAATGCAATAAGCCATTAAAAAGGTGAGTATGGTGAACAGTCAATATTCAGATCAGGTGTCACGGATACAAATGATGGAAAATAAAGCAATTGCAATAAAATAAAAAAATATTTATTTCGATAAACCTGATTCAGATTCCAACCGAATAAATTACCACACCCACAAACCCACCCCTACCGCCCCCCACCCCCACCCCCACCCCCATAGTGACACCTTAGGGTGGTGGTATTCGGCGTTCAACTGATTGGAATTATTTGTGGAGAGTTTGAACGAACGACTGCTATGACAATGTTAATATCAAAAGTCCTCAAATATATGTCACACATACAACATATATTAGCATTGCACGTCATAATTAACATAAGATGGCTATAATTCAATTTAATGTATTAGCAGCTGCCCAAACAATTTGGTTAGGCTACAGCGCCTTATCACTATCAGGCCTGTCTATTGAACTAAGATTTCAGGCTTATGATTGCGGTTTAAAGTTCCGGTAGACTTCACGACATAGTAGCACAGACTATTGGTACCAATTACTTCTTCTGCCAACCCGACCAGCCGAGATGGCCGAATGAGTTGAGCGTCCGTCCATCTCCTGTTTTGATAGATTGTGGGATGCGAATACTGGTCAAGTCAAACCAATGACTTAAATATTATACCTGTAACTTCCTAGCCAGGCGTTCAGATTATTAGGATAGGCTCAGTGTCATGATAATGTGACTGAGTGGGATATCAGGTCATGGTGCTGGCAGGCTGGTCTCCCAGTGTAGCAGCACTATAAAGTCACCATGAGTGTGCACTGTCACAAGTCGGTACCCATCCTGATATAACCTTAGATGTTGCCAGGACGTAAAACTCCAACAACCAACCAAATCTTCTGCCAACCAGCATGTGCGCATGTGCGGGAAATCTCTGATGTAATTGTAAACGACAACAATCAACATATCTATACCAATATTATCTGAGCCAAAGTGTATTGCTTCCTTCCATATTCTGATCTCCGCATATTGTACTCGCCATACTTGCAGCACTATCTGGCCACATGCTACTAAGCTACCCAGTGGGGACCCACATGATCTTGTGCGCTAACCAAACAGCATCCACTCAGCAAACAATTTTGCTTTCCAATATAAACGAAGGGGGCTTAATAGAGGTACCAGCCAGAGGTCTACTCAACCAACTATTATAACTGTGTTGTTGTGCCTCTACGGAGGTTACTAAATAATTTGCATATGGGTTTGTCAGGAGCAGACCAGGGATCTGTACAGAAGTCAACCTTGAAATTTTGAGTGACAAGAAATAGATGATGTCTGAGTAATGGCAAAACAAGAAGTTTTATTTATCGACGCCTCTAGAGCATATCAAAGATATGGTCATTTTGACATATTTCACTGTTTCATGGAAAGCATTTTCTAAACTGGACGGTGAGCACTATCTGAGCACTAGTTACAAATCACTAAATGTCTTCAGACTGGTTGTGCAAGCTCAACAGTAGAGACTATACTATGTGACCTGTTGCTACAATTTTTTGTCATTTTGACTAGTTGCATCCTCAGTGGTCGCCGACCTCCTTGCGACCAAAATGGTCGCCGATCTCCTTGTGACCATTTTGGTTGCGACCATTTAGGTCATAAGGAGGTTGCAGCTACTGCACTAAAAACCTCCTTGCTACTAAAATGGTTACCCGGAGGTCGGCGACCATTGCTATGGTCGCAAGGAGATTGCCGGTGACTGGGTTCTTTGGTCCAAAGTTGTCGTAATGTGGTTACAAGCCGTAGTGTGACTGGGGCTTTAACGTGGAAGATTTAGGTGATGAATTACTTTATACCCCAGTCACACTACAGCTTGCGACCACTTTGCGGCCACCTTAGACCAAAGAACCCACACTCACCAGTGACTCCCAGACATCGGCAACCATTGTTTTGGTAGCAAGGATGTCCCTGGTGAGTGTGGGTTCTTTGGACTAAGGTGGTCGCAAGCCATAGTGTGACTGGGGTATAACATTTACATAGCCTCTACTTAACAGTAACCCGGCTAACCACTATTTCTGAAATTTCAGTTCACGCACTCCCCAAAATACCCAAAATACATAGTAGGGCAGATTAATGCCTTATCAGTGAAACAAATTCATACCAGTAAATCACCAGTTGATCACAATAGTACATAAAACATCCCTTGTATCAGATATCCATAACCATAACATGTTGCTGAAGATTTGATAACACAGTGCACACTGGTATTTGCAGTGTAGGCATAACAGTTGTCTGAGCAGAGACATTGAACAGAGACCGAAGACCTCATGCTTGACTCGGCTTCAGTCGTGTGGGTAGATGCTCTTCACCCATGGCCGCGGCAAGTACTGGGCACCATCAAAGTGCTCAAAGTAGTCATCGATCTCTGGGTGTATAACCTGCAAGTGAGTTTGTTTTAACATTGATTATGTCACCTGTAAGTGAGGTTGTTTTAACAATGATTATGTCGCATGCAAGTGAGTTTGGTTTAACATTGATTATGTCACCTGAAATTGAGTTAGTTTTACCAATGATTGTGACTTGCAAGTGAGTTTCTTTTACCAATGATTGTCAACTGCAAGTGAGTTTCTTTTAACAATGACGATGTCACCTTTAAGTGACTTAGTTTTAACAATGATTATGTCACTTGCACGTGAGTTTGTTTCAACAATGATTACGTCACCTGTAAGAGAGGTTGTTTTAACAATGATTATGTCACCTGCAACTGAGTTTGTTTCGAACAATGCATGTGAGTGCAATGTCTCAGAAAAAGTGTCCCTTAGAAAATATATTATTGTGCCTGCACTGGATTTATCTTAGATTTGATTTGCAACATCTGTTTTGCTAATAACTGTTATGCAGTACCAACAACTGCCAGCCAGTTTGCATTGCACTCATTAAACAGTTCTTGCACATTGGTGCTTTTAGGCTTTGTTTACCTGTTTTCGAGTGTAGCAGCGTAGCATAAGAGCACCAATGTCCATTAACTGTTTAATGAGTGCAATGCAAACTGGCTGGCAATACCTTGTTATATTTACCAGCAACTTTTGAACAAATTAGCAGATTAAATCCAGTAGGTAAATGAAATTTAACATTCGAATTGACAGAGCCCACATATCCACATGGCGGTCATTGACAGGAAGTTGAGAGGTTGACAAGGGCGCTGTATAACTTAGATAAGGTCAGGAAGCAGCCATTTTCATTGGCTTCACTTTCAAATCTCCAAAATTAACCCTTTAAAGTAAAAGTTACTTCAAGGTAAAGTAATTTAGATATTTACCAACCAACATTTATTTATATAAATAAAATTGCAGATATTCGAAACCATCGGATTATCCAACTTCAATTTCATCACAGGGAAATGTGATAATAATTTATATAAGGTTTTACATATAATATATTTATGTCTGATATAAAAGTAATTTTATATCAATATTATGAGAAGTTTGTTTGTTTGTTTGTTTGTTGTTGTTTTACGTCCTAGCAACATCTAAGGTCATATCAGGACGGGGGATATTAAATATATAGGAATCAAGGCCGTTTGCTGGGTTTCTATGGTCAGGTAGCTTGAGCACCATGAGGACACATTGGCCTGCGGGCAGGTAGAACTAGTAGGAAGGGCCTGACAGGTTTATAAGCGGGCCCCCACAGCGGGTTTTTTTTTGTACATACAATATATTTATATAAATAGTATTGCAGATACTCAAAACCATCGGATTATACTACAGTAAAACCTCTCTAAATCGACCAACTGTGGGACCGACTTTAAGTGGTCCATTTAGGGAGGTGGTCTATTTAGAGTCAGAATATCCTTACAATGGTATTCTTGGGGCCCAAATAAAGCGATTGATATAGGGGAGTGGTCGTTCTGCGGATGGGTCGGTATAGAGAGGTTTTACTGTACTTCAATTTCCTCACAGGGAAATGTGATAATAATTGCTATAAGTGTTCTTACAAGCAATATATTTTGTCATCCCATCGAATTATACCATTTTAATTTCCTCACAGGGAAATATAAGAATAATTGCTTTTTAAAAAATAATAAAAAAAGATTTAAAAAAAGAGGTTTCTTTACATACCTTAACATTAGTTTGCACTTCTAGATTTTCCTGTGGGACATATGTTGTCTGTGGAATGAGCCTGTCCCGGGTGTCTACTAGGATGGCGAAGTTTGGCTGATGCCGCCAATGCTGCACAATTATACATTTATAACTAAGTTATACAGGGTTTAAACTCATTTTGACATTCAAATTCCAAGACTTTCCAGGACCTTTCAGTGCAATATTCCAGGACGCTAAGACGTTTATTAAATTAAAGTGCCCCGAAACACAGCTCTATTCATAGTCGATTCACAGGTAAGATGTGACTTTTGAATAAGCATTATACATTGTTGTTAATATTAATTCATGGATGAAAGTGGTCTCCGGAAAAAAAACGGAAATGCTGATATTCTCCCATTGGTTTATCATTGTCAGGGAATCGCTGAAAATTCCAGGAAGTCGGGTTTCATACAAATACGTTTGAAGCATGTATTAGTAGTATATACGCTGATAGTGCTGACCGTCTGCGCCACACATTAGGATACGCTGATGGTGCTGCAGCATAAAACATATTAGTATACACTTATAGTGCTGCGGCGTTTGAACACTGTATTAGTATACACTTACAGTGCGGGGATGTTTGAACAACGTATTAGTATAGCTACAGGAAAAATCCCGGATATCCGCGAAATCGCGGAGATCTTTCATCCCTGATTTTTATCGTTGTTATTACTATTATATAATCGCGACTAGTGGCTAACCTGCTACAACTTCACACATATATATATGTAATAAGTCTGAACTTACCACCTTATCTGCTGGGTGCATTTTTTTAAGCCAATCTTCAGGGGCCTAAAAGAGGCAACATTGAAAACACATAATTGAAAATTTATCTCTCTGTGTCTGGTACAGTCGATAATAAGAATTATTGATAATCTAGGCTAAACAAATATTTTTGTAATTGCGTTTAAATACCTATTCAGATTTACTGATATGTACAAAATAAGAAAACATGTCTAATTGTAGATAGGAGTACAAAATTATACTTTAAAATATCTGGTTTGCATTAAAATACATGCATTGTTTGTTATATCGCGATGACGATGAACGCAAATGTTGTCATTGCGGTTAGTAGGTGAGTTTTTGTTATTGTTTGTTTGTTATTGTTTGTTATTGTGTGTGTGTTTGCATGCGTTGTTTGTTTGTTTGCGTTTGTTTGTTTGCGTTTGTTTGTTTGTTTGCGTTTGTTTGTGTGCGTGCGTGCGTGCGTGCGTGCGTGTGTGTGTGTGTGTGTGTGTGTGTCAGAAAGAGAGTGAGAGAGGGAGGGGCAGAGGGGGAAAGGGAAAAGGGGAATGAGTGAGTGTCTTTGTATGTATCCGAGAAAGAGGGTTTGCGAATGTGAATGTGTATATGTGTGTGTCCGTATGTCTGTCTGTCTTAGTACCTGAGACTGAGTGATCTCCACCTCTTATCTATTGGTCCACCGTTCAGCTCACATTTGTTTGTTTGTCTTACATCCTAGCAACATCAAAGGTCACATCAGAACAGGTACCGATTTGTGACAGTGGGCACTCATGGTGACTTTATAGTGCTGCCCCATTGGGAGACTAGGCCGCCCATACCATGACCTATATCCCACACAGTCACATTATCCTGATACTGTGCTAACCAGTCATTGTCCTATCCTCTTAATACAGAGCGCCAGGCTAGGTAACGGCAAGTATAAATTTGTATAAGTCATCTGTTTGAGTCGGCTGGGCTTCCAACTCCCGACCTTCCGCACGGGAAGCCTGCGCTCTACCGATTAAGCCACCAGGTCCGGTCGCACTACTGTAAAGAACCCAAGCTGTAGTTTGAGTACACAGATGACCCAAGCCTACCACTACTCAGGCATGGTGCAAAACAGGGTGCCAGTCTATATGCTTACCTTTGCCGACGGGTCCCATCCAACGATGATGCCTCGGTAGCCCCATCTCTTGTGCCTGATGACCTGGCCCACACGGAACTTAATATGAGGTTGCCTTGGGGTGCGTGGAGCCAAGCCGCCTACAACACCGACAGACAAAGGTCAACCGAGGTGCCCCCTACACAGCCCCCCCCACCCCCCCAGTCACACACAATAACGCAGCAAAAAAACAGTTTATAGAATATTATACAGTACTATAAGGAACTGTCATGGGCGTGATGAAAATGGGAAATATTATGCCTAGAGCGGGACTCGAACCCACATCTCTTTGCATTCCGGGCCAGTGTGCTAACCATTACACCACCTACGCTCCCTGCACTACCCACGCACACTACCCAAGCATACCTGTCTATGTGGTTACTTGCCTGAGAGGTCAGTGCAGACTACTACAGAACTATAAAGTATTATACGGTAAAATACAGTCCTATGCAATACTATATACTATTAAACAATACAATACAATAATATACAATACTATGAAATACGATACAATACTATACTATACAATGAATACGGCACAATACTAAAAATTACTATCATACATACTATACTAGATAGTATTCTGCATACTATACAATACAATACTATACATAATACAACACTACAAAATACTGTACTATAATAAACAATATACTTATGAGATACCTCACTGCAATCAGGTCTTTTAAATGCAGGGATGAAAGTGGTCTCCGGGGAAAAAAGCGGAAATGCTGATATTCTCCCATAGGTTTAGCATTGTCAGGGAATCACGGACAATTCCCGGAAGTCGGGTTTCATATATATTGGTATACGCTGATAGTGCTGCACCGTTTGAAGCATGTATTAGTAATTACGCTGATAGTGATGCGGTGCATGGAGCATTTATTAGTAGTACACGCTGATAGTGCTGCGGAGTCTGCACCACATATTACTATTATTAGTATACACTGATGGTGCTGCGGGATTGAAAAATCCCGGAAATCCGCGGAATCGCGGAGATCTTTCATCCCTGTAAATGGCGTTTATGATAACTGGAATGAAGATATATATCCATTTTTTTTTTAAATTTAAATATAATTGCTGAATTAGTACCCCACTGGCAAACCTACCGGCAAAGTAGCCCTTAGGGTCCCTGTACTGAATAACCTCCAGTGCTGGCGACTCGCCATTCTGCGGAATGTCGACAGTTTCCTTTCGCGGCCTCTCACTGTGTATTGACTCAAGCAGATCCGTAGCCCATAGCTTCCACGAGGAGACGGTCAGATAGACACTCCTCACACTATTCGCTTCTTTCACAAGACTGTAATTTAACAAAAATAGACTACGATCATACCAAAGTACACTTGTGACAGTGTACACTCATGGCAACTTGATAGTGCTGCCTGACTGGGAAATCAGACTGCTGGCACCATGACCCGATATCCCACTCAGTCACATTATCCTGACACTGAGCTAACCAGTCCTTGCCCTATACTATTAATGTCGACCGCCAGGCTAGGAAGTGACAAGTATCCATTTTAAAGTCATTGGTTTGACTCGACCAGGAACCGAACCCCCGACCTTCCGCACGCGAGGCCCGCGCTCTACCGATTAGGCCACCGTGCCCGGTCATCATGCCCAAGGCATCTGACCATCCACACAGCACCAGGAGCTTATTACCTGATACAGTGCTTGATGCATTTCAGAAGCCATAGCGATTCAGACATTAGATTATTATTATTATTATTATCGTGGGGAGTTAAAATAAGAATTATTGCGCCTAGACCATGATTCGAACCCACACTCCTTGCATTCCGGACCGGACTAGTGTGCAAATCATTATACCACCTAGGCTCCCAGTCATCACCCTATCCACGGTTACATGTTTATGTGGCTCCTTGCTTAAGAGGTCAGTACAGTCTACATCACTTAAACAAAATTATTATTGTTAATATTATTATTATTATTATAATATATGATTTTAACCGATAAACTTAACAAATTCTAATTAGTTAATCCTTAAGCCTTAATCTAACCTCTCAGGGCCTACCCACTAGGCTTATCTGTCTACATAAGGTAATGTGTCCTCAGTGTGCTCTTGAAAGCTACATGATAGGAAGCCTTGATTCTATATTGACGTTACATTCTCATAATATTCATATAAAATACTTTTATATCACAGATAACTAACTGGCCCCAGACAAAAATTAGTAATATCGGCGTGATATCAGTTTCCAAACTTAGGCCGGTAATATTATACCTGATGAATTCCATAGCATAGTTACTTACGCGTTGATAGCCGATGTGCGTGATTCTTGGCTTGACGGTAGAATGTAAGTAGAAAGCATGTACTGCATGGGCACAGCAAAGATTAACAGACCTAGCTGCAACGCAACAGTCCGGTCAATCGCCATGGTGTTTTCTAATGGCAGCAGCCAGCTGGCCTCCTCTGCCAGATGGGATTTTGTACTACCCCAATGTAAGTCTGTAAGAAAAAGGAGACTTATGAAAATTACAAATGGACTGAGGAGCTTAGAATGGGTTGGAGTTGCCCTTCTGCCACTCTGCAAAGTCTCTTTACACAACATATGTATGAGAATATCTTGATAGAAATAATATTATATAGAGATTGAGTTCTTAAAATGGATCATAGATGTACCTTGTTACACCAGGGCCCCTGTTTCGAGGACAGGGCTGCTAAACAACCCTATAGCAAATGTGTTACAGACACAGTCCTGTGAATTCATAATCTAATTGGCTACATATATTGTACTGCTACTTTAGGTGTCCCGAATTGATTAAATCATGCCGATTAATCAACTTTAATTTCAAATGGAGATATAACCCAGTGGCTGTCATCATGGTACGATTTACATTCTCTGCCAGTTCAGCAACTCTACACCAATATAGATAAACACTGCCCGATGGAACCAGGACCTCTACAGCTGGTTTACAGTAGACTCAGTCATATCAAACCAATTTTACTAAAACTTAGAAGAGAATGTTTTACCTAAGATGTACCCTTACTGCCTCAATAACCCTCTAGTGTACCATGTAGTTTTAGTTTGTTAAATGTTACATTTACGTAATGCGCTACCAGTCTACCATTGGTCACTGTGGGGTCGGCCTAATAGTAATGACACTGATAGTTGATACTATACGTATGGTCTATGGGTATGATTGTATTAATTATTAATAGTATAATGTTCACCAGTGCAGTACCACAATTATGTGTATTTGAAGTAGAACTGTCGCTGTCTTTATGGCAGAGACAGAGTTTATATATATGATAGCATTAATTATTAACCGCATTATCATACTCATGACACTGGCAGCGGCACTGGTAAACATAAACTCCATGGCGGAGGCTAATGACTAGAACGTGTATATATATACATAAACAATAGCCACACTCATAGAGGTGGAAAAGGAATTCACTAGAATCGAGCAACCGGAAACCGTGTAGGGGGCCGCCATTTGAAATTGAAAAGAACAGCTCTGATTGGCTGAAACCAAACGGAAACAGCTCGTCAAACTTCCCTGCGGCCCATCGGTCCGCAGCAAACAGGGTGGACGACAGCGATTGGTTAATAATATATGATAAGATATTTATTTATGTTCACATGATCATTGTACATACAAGCTGATATTTATATTTATAACATATATTAATCAATATATATTGATTAATAATTATTTGTATTATTATTAATTATTTGGGGGTCGGTCCTAAGCATTCTTATTCATATTAATAATTTTCACCAATGACAGTAGATAAAAGATTCATAACTTCCCAGAGTAGCCTGAGTAGGGGTGAAGAACAACCCCTAGAAAAAGTGGAGAAATTGTGGTAAATAAATTAAATGAGCACATAAATTCTTAATCTAAGAAGCAAAATATATTCCTCACACACCTTGTTATATTTACTAGGAACTTTTGAACTAATTAGTAGATTAAATCCAGCAGATAAATGAACTTTAAAGTTTGAATTGACAGAGCCCACATGGCAGCCATTAGCAGGAAGAGGTTATTTTCATTGGCTGAGGTAGTCAGATGGTGAACCAGTCCATTCAAACATGTCAGATTTACTTCATGGACTCTTTCAATTCAAACTGATTGTGTGTCGTTATGCTTTTATATTGTGGGATTTGAACACTCTGGGGAGTATATGTTGAATTAAAGCATGTATATGTTGAATTAAAACATCCAATCGGGTTGTAGCTATATGATTTTAATCAACATAACTTCATAAGGTAGGGATGCCAAACTAAGACCATCGACAGTCAGACACATTTTCTCCAACTTTTACGTAGAACAGAGTCAGGGGTGAATCTTTTATCTAGACATGACATGATGATGAATATTACTATTACTAACTATTAGATCAAAGATTCACCCCGAAATCCTACTATCAATAGCCTTGGAGGCTGAGTCAAGTCAGAGAGGTGAATCTTTTAGCTAGATGATAGTACTTTAGTTTGTTTGTTGTTGTACATCCTAGCAACATCTAAGGTCATATCAGGACGGGTACCGACTTGTGACAGTGTGTACTCAGGGTGACTTTATAGTGCTGTCCCACTGGGAAACCATGCCGCCGGCACCATGACCTGGTATCCCACTCAGTCACATTATCCTGACACTGAGCACACCAGTCCTTGCCCTGTCCTAATAATGCCGAGCGCCTGGCTAGGAAGCGACAAGTATCAATTTTTAAGTCATTGGTTTGACTCGACCAGGGTTCGAACCCACGACCCCACGATCTACCAGCACGGTAGTAGTACTTTAGTAGATCATAGTCATAGATGTCTAAAAACTCTGTAAAGGCCCTGTCACATTACGACGCATCTCGCAAGTGAGCGGCCAACATGTAAAATCACTTTTTTACGTCGAGAAACATAGAACTTTTCGGCGTGGGGGGCAAAGTTGGACGTATACATACTGTATACATAGCGTATGGCCAACGTATGGTTAACATGCTTCCGGGCGAAAAAAGCTTGAATTATGCTCACAGTACGTTCACTGAACGCCGGTGAACGTTATAAACGTTATTCGATCGCCAGAACTACGTTACATACGTCCAAGACACGCTGGAGAAACACTAAACTACGTTAGACGTACGTTATCCATACATTGTCAGTACGCAGACTGTACGTTCCCACTGCCTTTAACATAGGTCAACGTAGTGCACAACATTTGTCTAACATATGTCTAACATACATCGACGTACACCTAACGTATACATAATGTACGGCCGACGTATAATCTACACGTTGTCGAACATTGTCGTACGTCGAAAGTTTTGTGCATGCACAAAACTTTGCTGAACCCCTGACGCGTGACGCCGTATCTCAACGAACGTTGACGTGCATTGACATATACCAACGAGCGCCTAACACACGCGAAACGCATAACGACCAAAAATCACAAACATGGGAGCGATATATCTAAAGTAGAGCATCTCTTCGCTGACGCTGTTTTTAATATTTATGCAAATTATGGCAGAGCCAGAGTTGATTTGATACATTAAAGGGACCAGCTATAGCTCGCTTGGACACTGTGCGTACTCCGACAAATGCTCTCCAAGCACAACTTTGTTTAGTTTTTATGTTTAAATGAACCAAGTATGTGTGGGGAGAGTAGGGGACCAGGGCGATGCTAGTCTGAACTGCAAAGGCAGTTTGTTGTGTCCAAAATGGCCGCCCCCATAGGCGGCGGCCATTTGCAATGGAAAAGCTGCGCTGTGATTGGCTGAAATTGCGGTGCTCGCCGGCAACAGGATCAGAAGCATTTGCTGGCAGCTGTTGTTTTAAAAATGGCTGGGTGAGTGGAGATAAGGGAGAGTAAAACTGGGGTATTTTCAATCTTCTTTAGAGTAGTTCAATCAGGAAATATATTTGTGTAATGTAAAATATATGTTAGTACAATTACAATGCATAATTCAATGAGAAACAGAAAAAATGAAAAACGTTTTTTTTGTTGATGAATGTAAAAAGTGTTCTGCTGTGGATGGGGTTTGAACCCACACCACCAAACAACTTCAGATTACAAGTTCAACACTCTAACCACTAGGCCACAGAGACCCCACATAATTAGTAGTCTCACTTCAGGGTATTTGTTTATAGGATATCACATATAAAAGGTACGTACGTACAAACCTTTTATATGTGATGTCCTATAAACAAATACCCTGAAGTGAGACTACTAATTATGTGGGGTCTCTGTGGCCTAGTGGTTAGAGTGTTGAACTTGAACTTGTACGTACATACGTACGTACGTACGTACGTATGTACGGCGTACGTACGTATGTATGCACGTACACACGTACGTACGTACGTACGTATGTATGTATGTACGCACACATATATTTGCATGTATGTATGTATACAGACATACGTATGTATGTACATACATACGTATGTACATACATACGTATGTATGTATGTACGTACATATGTATGTACATATGTATGTACATGTGTATGCATGCATGTATGTATGTACATATGTACGTACGTTTTTTTTGTGTTGTTTTACATCCTAGCAACATCTAAGGTCATATCAGGACAGGTACCGACTTGTGACAGTGCGCGCGCATGGCAACTCTATAGTGCTGCCCCACTGGAATACCATGCCACCAGTACCATGACCTGATATCCCACTCAGTCACATTATCATGACACTGAGCCAACCAGTCCTTGTCCTATCCTAATAATGCCGAGCGCCAGACTAGGAAGCAACAAGTATCAATTTTAAAGTCATTGGTTTGACTCGACCAGGATTCGAGTTAGAGCATACGTCTCCCGTGTTGTTAGATCGTGGGGTTGTGAGTTTGAATCCTGGTCGAGTCAAACCAATGACTTTAAAATTGATACTTGTTGCTTCCTAGTCTGGCGCTTGGCATTATTAGGATAGGACAAGGACTGGTTGGCTCAGTGTCAGGACAATGTGACTGAGTGGGATATCAGGTCATGGTGCTGGTGGCCTGGTATTCCAGTGGGGCATGATAAAGTTGCCATTAGTGCGCACTGTCACAAGTCGGTACCTGTCCTGATATGACCTTAGATGGTGCTAGCATGTAAAACAACAACAAACAAAACAAACACATACACACACATGTTTTATATGTGATGTCCTCTACACAAATAGCCTGAACTGAGGGTAGTAATTATGTGTGGTCTCTGTGGCCTAGTGGTTAGAGTGTAGGACTTGTGATTAGAAGTTGTTTGGTTGTGTGGGTTCAAACCCCTCCACTGCAGGACTTTTTTTAGATTCAACAACAAAAAAACTTTTTCATCTATATCTGTTTCTCATTGAATTATGCAATGTAATTGTACTAACATATATTTCACATTACACAAATATATTTCCTCAAGGTTAGGGTTCTGGATTTCTATTAATTTTGAATAAAACTAACGTTTCGCACTGCGCGTTCCAGCAAACTCAATGCCAATTACCCTCATCTAGGTCACTCTCCTGTACACCACCAAGTGGAAAGGTTCAGTACTAAGCATGCACCACCCCTGTGGCACACATCTGAACTATTTCCGAGTTCGTTTGTTTTCCACGCGGCGGATAGCTGGCCGCTTTAACTAACGAAAGAATAGCGAAATGGTAGACAGGAAGTGTGAACACTTATTTGTCTAACGATTGCTCACCTGCAGTATCTGGATGGTCACTGGACCCGGGGCCCGGGATAGATGTCCAATGTCAGTCGCAGCCTCAGCTGTTATATTTCCCGTCAGAACGCACTTCCACGGCCACGCCTCACTCACTGAATCAGTCACCGTGACTGTGTGAGTGTGACTGTCACAGCGTTTGTAGACCTCACCCAACCTCGGGCAGTGCAAACACCCGTGTTTATAGCATCTTTATCAGTAGGCATGTAATATATCTCAAACACACATAATGAGGGCGAAAGCTGACAGATTCTATGAATAGAGCATGCATCTCAAGTTGAGCATGCAATTTGTAACACAACATACACTAAACTGAGCAGCAATGAGATCGTGCCACGACCACCGAGTATCAAAACAAAACAATGCTGCCAGTCGGTTCGAAATATATTTAATATTACGACAATAGTTACGTACTTTCGACTCAGTCTTTGAAAAGGTAAATAAGCGTACCATTAGTCTGTAGTAGAGACTAAGTACTGTGTACTATATCTAATGACAAATTAGAGGGGATACGACATTTTGTGGTAACGCTGGTAGCGCCGACATACGACTTGTTTTGGTACAACATTAAAATTGAGAATCAGGAAATGACCGGGTCGAAGCAGTGTGAACAGAATCGGGAAAATAGAAAACGAGGACATCAAAACACACATAGATAAAAGATTCACCCATTACTGTTTTGTACAGTAGGAGTGAAGAACAACCCATTAGAAAAAGTGGTGAAATTCTTGGTAAATGAAATGAGCAGATAAATTATTAATTTAAGAAGTAAAATATATTCTTCATATATAATATATTTTAATATTTACCTCTACTTTTGATTTGAAAAATATAATAAATGTATTTTAATAGCGACCGCGTGCTATGCCTCTGGTCGCGCCACCTTGTCATTTTGCATTCTCTCCAAATTTCTCCATACCAAAGCAATTTTCGCCCGTATTTAGACTTGTCATTATCACCCCTACTGCAAATATCGGGTAAATCTTTTGACTAATAGAATACCAGCTTTTAAAAAACGTAGTGTCTACCCATACGTGACCGTACGGGTAGAGTTGAAGTGTAGGCGTACATGCATGCGCTGCGCATGCATCTGTAGGGTTTGGGTTAGGGCTATTTCCACCAAATTAAAGTCTTAATTTATTATATATATTTAAGCATATGGTCTAAATAAAATCATGAATAAACTCAGTGAAACTGGGTATGGTGTCACGTATGCGTAGACACTGCTAAAGATACGTGAGGAATGTGCATGTACGCCTAGACTTTGATTCTACCAGTACGGTCACGTACGCTTAGCAATTGCTAAAGATACGTGAGGAACGACCGCGCATGCGCACATACGCCTAGACTTCAACTCTACACGTACGGTCATGTATGGGTAGCCACTGCCTTTAAAAAAATACTGTAGCATAGCCTACCCATCTAGAAGAGTAAACCGAGTCCCTTGCCTGTATTATTGAACATTAAAATTGTTCCTTGCACCCCTTATCTAAGAACATGCCATGCAACACCTCTGGTAGAAATGAACATTACTGGAAAGTCTAGGACCCATTGTGTGGCAATCGGTTGGAATACAACATAGATTAAAAAATAACAATTAATCTTCACCTACAGCAGGCCTGTGGGTGAACGATGACCATGTTTAAATCCAAGCAAAACTGTTGATACATTTATTTTTTCATATTTTCACTTCAAATATCTAAATATTAGCCAGTTAAGATAACAGTTATTTCAAGATAAAGTAAAATAGATCAACTTAATGTATTTATCACAGAAAATACCAGAAACTCAAAACAATCGGACAATTCACACTATTCACGCGCGACCTAATTCGTCATCAGAACGAGGCTGATTATGTGTCGGGTATTGGAAATTGCCATAAGACACTGATGTGTGCCGATGTGTATGAACTACTACAGAAATCAAAGGAGTAAAATTTGAAGATATTCACTTTTGAAACTATCATATTCATTTTTGCATACCTTTTTTCTATTTATTGGTCAACTTTCATGAAGATTGAGTGATGATCAGATGCATTTCAGTAGGCAATGTCAACAAAGTCGCTCACCTTGGCTGCCAATCTTTTCAAAATTGCATAACTTTCTTAATATAGATATATTTTAAAATATATTTTAACCCTCTTAAAGCTTTTATTAATTTGTAATTACTAAGACTAGTTGTTTAACTGTGTTCCACAGATAACTGTGCTCAAGGTGCTACATTACATGATACCACCATAACTAGGCAGACTTGAAGTTGACAGTCACATTGTAGTTAAAGAATGGGAAAATCATCATGCAAGGGTCACCCAATCTTCGTGAAAATTGGTCAATAGATAGAAAATAGGTATGCAAAGATGAATATGGTAGTTTAAAAAATGATTACCCTCAAATTTGAGTGATTTTGAGAGGTACTGGTCACCGATAAAGTATTCAAATTACTTTTCATACAGCGGCGACTCGCAGATGCGTAAGTGGCCTCGGTCTGGTTTCAACATGGCCACGGCGTGAATAGTGTGTATAGACTACATCATGGTTCCAGCGGCACGGTGCATTGTGAGATGCATCAGAGCAAAACAAAGCAGTGAGAAGCACATGGCACATGTTAATATACTGGGTGAAGCTATGAAATGTGCTAGTTTCAGCTAATCTCAGCTCTTGTTCGAAACATAGAATACCAACTAAAAATATACATATAATAAATTAAGATATTAATCTTTTATCCAGCATTGCATTTACATCAATATAACCAGCACATCTTATGCCATGTGCATTTAGATTTAGACAAATCTAGGCACTCAGACTAGTGTTAGAGCCATAGCCAGAGTCAGTTTTATTTATTTTATTCATGTTTTTATTTATGTTCTATGGTTAATGACATATGTAGAAATTGAAAATGAGTAGTGTTAATCAGATATTGGTTATATATTTCTTTGAAACAAGTTTTTGTTGACACATTTGACATTTTAATATTTAGAACAAGAATTAGTTCTGGCTAAACAATGGTGATGTAAACATCAGCCTGTAAAGTGACTGAAATTGTATGTTTCTTAGCTCAAACTGCTTAATTATGGAGAGATGTTCCTTAAACATATTCATTATATTATTATATTGCATCCTTCCGTCCATGTTTAAGCCAAATTGTTATGTATCTCTATTTATTTGGAATAAAATGCCAGTTTTGCCCTACACGTATCAGCAAACTCAATGGGCGTATGCCTTTGCTTTGCTCCCAACGCCGTTTTCAGCGCATGCGCAGTCGGAACCGTGATGTAGTCTATAGAACTTTTAATGATAATTTATTAGTCTAGACTCCAGCTACAACGTCACTTACAGTCTGTACCATCGTTGAACGAGGAGTCTGCTTGTTGGTGAAACGTGCTAGGTTTGGGACAACAGGGTGACGCATCTTAGATATAGATGCGTGAGTAGTGTGGGAAGAACCCGGAATCTCATCATGCATGGTTATGTCAGTGTCCAATAATAATGGTTTGGCTCCAGATAGCCATTCCCATGGACGTAGTCTAAGGAAAATATGAATAATAGAAGAGAAGTAGAGATAGCTAGAGTTTCAGCAACACAGGCCTACAACCATGGGCTGATCGGCACACCAAATACTAGAAGTAGGCCTACCGATGACTTAACCGGAACTCTAGCTTTCCAAGAAGATGATGATGCCAAGAAAGATGTTTCCCTTGGTGAGGACTTGTCCTTTAGCCAAGAGAATGAAGTATTCCCACCGGAGACCACGTTGCATAATTCAGTTGGGTACATGGAAAGCAGGACTGAACCTACTGATGCCTACTACAAGGGATCTTGCAAAGGAAGCTTTGATATGCCTATGACTGGAAGCTTCAAGTCATGGGATGAAGACAACCTGTGTAGTATTAATAATAGAACACCAACTGTTTATGATAAGATGCAACAGCAAAACAGCTATGAAAAAGAAAGTGGTTATGGTGGAAGTAAGAGCAGCACAGACACAGATGCTACGACTCCTGCTACTCCCGATAGTGATATGTTGTTTGACAATGGATCGGACTTGACCCAAGGAAGAATTAAGTCACTGGGAAAAGTACATCATGATACTATATCCACCCAGGATCTTAGCCTAGAAACCTTATCGGAAGGCTCAGAGCATTCCGACTATTCTGGCTCTAATTCACAAAATAGTGACGCAGATTATATTAATAAGTCTTCGCCCAGCACTGGGCACCACATGCCTTCTTATCAAATGGAGAAATTTAAAAGCAATGAATCAGTGGAAATGACACAATCTGTTCATGTTAATTATAGGGGGCCTACACATAGTAGTCATACTGCTAAGCAAAGATGTCAGGATTTGAGTCAGCTTCCAGCATCACTTACCAGCTCTCCTACTTGGAGCATAGACAAATCACGCTGGACGGAGAAAGAACTTAACAATCACTTAAGATTATTCAGACATGAGATTCAAGAAAGATATATGCACTCTATGACAAGGAAGGGTGAACCTCCAGAGAAAATACAATTCATTGGCCAACAGCTACTTTCAATCATCAATGACATCCCTAGTATTGGTAAGAGATACCCAAAGTATTTAGTACACAGGCATGTGATTTCTCCGGTTTTCACAGGAATTCCGTTTTTTTTCTGGCCGCCGAAACACCTCTGGAATACAATATTATTTATTAACTATTTGCATCCCTTTCATGACTCAGTGGAATGCTGTGTGTCCCCACAATAACCTTTAAAAAATTCAGTTTTTTTACCTGCATCCAATCACATGCCTGAGTACAGAACTAGCTACTTCCACAGCATGTCTCTAAAGCTGTATTCACACGGGCAAGTTAAAACGCTTCACGCAAAACCACTTGCCTAGTTCGACTCAGATTTGCCGTGTGAACGCACGGCTGAGGCGTTTTAGGGCTGATTCGATTCATATAAATCGTTTATTGTAAAACGCTTCGAGAGGTGGTCTACAGGAACCGATCTATGTTGAAACGTTTTATCTTGCCCGTGTGAACGCATATGAAGCGATTTATGACATCACACGCATGCGCAGTCGAGTCCTTGGTTTGTTGACTTTCCGGTCGATCAAAAGCGCATATTATATAATTTAATTAATGAAACCGCTATCTATGCACAGATATTTTTTTCATGATTTATTTTTAGGGTTTCACTGCCCAGCAGAAGTTTTGACCGTTCCAAACCAATATGATTCAGTCATTACATATCTAGGTCGAACCCACACTCTCTGGTGCCAGCATCGTCGAACCCAAAATGGCGCTGGTTAGTCTTGACTTGCTCATGCGCAGATATCGATTTCCGGACCATGTACTGCCCGTGTGAATGCGCATCTAAATCGCTTCATATGCTTCGCCTTGCCTAGATCGCTTTACATTTTGCCCGTGTGAATACAGCTTAACAGGTCTGATAAAGAACCTTGTACAAAACGTGTCTGATGGCTGGGTTATGGACATATCCACAAGATTTCCCAATAATTTATTGAATAAAGCAGCTAAATATATTGATCAGATTCTTATGTATCAATCATAGCCTGCTATTTTTGAAGTGCTAAAGTGATTAAATCGCATGAGTTAATAGACTTTAAAACTCCAACCGAGAGCATGTAGTTGCCGCCATCTTGTTCCCCCCACCCCCAAATATCTCCCTGTTCCTCCACTGTACACTAATATTTAAATAAACACTGCACACTGGAACATAGGCTTCTACAGCTCTATTTTGCAATGCTGGAAAAAAGATAACTAAACACAAATTCTGCAACACTAACAGCACAATCAGGTTTGAAATAACGAAGCCCCCCCCCCAAATGTCATCTTAGCTAAGTCTAAGTCTTACTCTTAGTGTCTACTAATACTATTGCATTATAATATTGGAATGTACTTGGTACAGTGGATGTATATTTGGATGAATTATGAAAGTACAAATATAGAGTTAAATACATGCCAAAGTCAAAGGGACACTCGTGTATTTCAGACCTGCATACCCGTACGATTTGTTGCATATTTTGTTCAGTTTTAAGCCATAGTGTTTTAAGCCATAGGTTTTTTTAATGTCATATTCATATTATGCAATACTATTTTTAGGTTGCGATTCACCACATGATTCAAGTGCAGAGGCTTCATCACTCGAACCATTCAGCTCGATCTCCTTAACTGACAGCTCTGTCCATTCAAACTCTGTCACGATGCAAGACACAGTCAAGGTAATTTGATTTAACAGTATGTTATTTTCATCTGATGTAATAATACATAATAGTAATTAGAGTTCTAACAAATTGGTGAAATTCTCCATCATCACACCTTTTTAGTTTTTCTGCTTTTCTTTTTTTGCAAATACTCACAGATTTCTCAGATTAAGTTAATAATTTTAGAATAATATTTTCATTCAACCATCAGAGTTATTCATACAGGCTTACACAGGGTCCTTGAAAACCTGGAAAGTCAAGTAATTTGATAATTCAAGATTTCAGGCCTGGAAAGTCATGGAATTTGTCTAAAGACCCCAGGAATTTTCTGGAAAATCGTGACTATATTTTTTGTTCTTTGGCAAAGCTTTTTTAAATTCATTTTCTAATCATAAATAGTTGGGGTGTTATGCACATATGTTCTTTATTTATTAATCACTAGTGATTTATATTTAATTTCTTTGTGCCTCTTGATTTTTTATATTAAAACTACATACGTTCATTGTAATTTTGTATGCTTATTACACAGTGTATGCTTATGTAGTAGTCTGCACTGACCTCTCAGGCAAGTAAGCACATAGGCAGGTAGGCGTGGGTAGTGTGTTGATATCAGGGAGCCTAGGTGGTGTAGTGGTTAGCACACTGGCCTGGAATGCAAAGAGATGTGGGTTCGAGCCCCGCTCTAGGCACAATATTTCCCATTTTCATCACCCCCAACGACACTGGTTGCCGTGACCATGATCCTGTACAAGCTATGCACTGTATAGTTGTTGAACCTACCCTGTGTATGTATGTTTTAGTGCATTGCCTGTATGTATGTAATTGTAAGCAAGAGTTACAATTCCACGGGGACGAGTGTAGTAGTCTGCACTGATCTCTCAGGCAAGTAAACACATAGGCAGGTAGGCGTGGGTAGTGTGTTGATATCAGGGAGCCTAGGTGGTGTAATGGTTAGCACACTGGCCCGGAATGCAAAGAGATGTGGGTTCGAGTCCCGCTCTAGGCACAATATTTCCCATTTTCATCACCCCCCACCACACTTATTACACAGTGAATGGACAATGAAGCTGTCGATCATCCGATCGATCCTTCTCAGTTGGCCCATTTGCAGTTTGGGCTATTTCCCGTTCCAACCAGTGCTCCACAACTGGTTCATCAAAGGTTGTGGTTATGTGCTTTCCTGTCTGTTGGAAAGTGCATATTTTGTTGTTGTTGTAAATATAGTTTATTCATTGAATAAAGTCTTTTGTCAGCGCCGTGGCACTGGTCTTCCAGCCATGTGACAATACAGTTATTTACAATATATGCAGCTAGCCCAAATCAGCTGAAATAACAATGTCAAACATTCAAAGACTTACATATGGTATAGTTTGACAATTCACATACAAAAATAGCAGTTATATGTTGTATTCCTACACACTTGATACATACATGTGTATTGATTAGACCTTTACATTACGGAGTGGTTAGGTGCATAGTTTCCCTTCATAGGTTTGTATGCCTACTATGTTGTGAATTGCAAAACTATCATGTTGTTGGAGTTACATTTTGAGATGGAGTGAGTGTTAGTAGAATGGTTTGTTTATTCTGTTAGATAGAGTGTGGTTAGCTTATAGGGTTATGCTTAAAAGGTTAATACCTCAGGTGTGTTTTTTGACTACATGAAGTAGTTTGAGTAAGTAGGTTGTTAGTAATGATGGGATAAAGAATGCTTGGAGGATTGTACGTTTCAGTCATTTAGTAGTCTAGTACAGACTTTATTAGTGTCTATGTTTATACAAAGACCCTATAATACCAAGACTCCTCACTCAGCCTGTACTGTGTAATCAAAATGATCAAACCCACCACTTGGTGTGCGCTGGCTGTTCCGCCGGCTAAACAGATGCTATAATATATGCACAAATGTGTATATATGAATGTGAAAGATGTGTGACGATGGCGACGAGGATGTGTGCCTGTTCATAGCAATCCCATTTTGATGTGTATTCACATAAAAGACCCCTTGCTGCTGATCGGAAAGAGTAGCCTATGTGGCTGCAGCTGGTTTCCTCCAAAGAAATATGTCAAAATAGCCATATGTTTGACGTCCAATAGCCAGCAGATGATACGGTAAAAACAAAACAAAATCAGCACTATAAGAAATTTCTAAAGAAAACAATTACTTACTAACACAACAAAACCACACCTGTCCCTGAGCGCAGTCACTGCTTGCTGTGTACTGGCACAGAAAGCAAAACACAGACCAGAAAAAGTGGTAGGCACTAAACAGAAAAAATAGGAAAATTAGCCCTCCTAAGTATAAAGGAAATCAGGAAAGCTATCACCACATGGCGCAGTCCACCTGGGTATGTGTAATGGCACAAACCAACACAGAAATGGACAAGCATGGTCATGCAACTGATCCACTCTGAAATACAAAATGGCTAGGCAAACAACACAGCCATCCCACCTGGCCGCAGTCCTAAAGGGTCCGAGTATGTTCTAGCACACGAGTGCACTATCTAAGAACAGGGTTTAGGTGAAAGGATGCTGTAACAAATAAAAAAAAAAAAAAATATGAATGGAACGGGATCCTCTCCCGCAAGCCTGCATGTCACCCAAGTAGATGTACATAGTAGGCTAAGGTATCATACTCAGACTAGACAAAAAGACTGGAAAATTACAGAAAAACTAACATAAGCTATTACTAACAACCAAAATTGCAGAAGACTGACCTGAGCAGACACAGGTTAACACTCCTGGGCAAAGGAACAGATCAAGACAGCACCACAGCTCTCCAGCGTTGAAAACAAGCACCCTCACGGGAGCTTATACATTATGTGCAGAGTAAATACCTCGTCAATAATTTTTTTTTTTTTTAAATGCTCTAGAGGCGTCGTTAAATAAAACAAGCTTTCCTTTTTGTTTGTTTTGTGTCATGAACAGGAAGAGCTGTTGCGATTAGAGAGCAGCTCTTACTCGGAAGACCAGTGGCCTAGTTTTGATCGTGAAGAATTGCTTTCCCAACTAAGCGCGGCAGTGGGGTGTCAGTGGAGGGCGTGTCCAAACTCCGACTGTCAGGAGGTAGGTGTTCAAATTGGTTTGGTTTATTGGGCAGGGATGAAAGATCTCCGCGATTTCGCGGATTTCCGCGATTTTTACTGTACTGCAATCCCATAGCACTATCAGCGTATGCTAATACGTTGTTCAAATACCGCAGCGTCATCAGTGTATACCAATATGTATGAAACCTGACTTCCAGGAATTTTCCCTGATTCCCTGGTAGTGTTATGCATGCCTATGGGAGAATATCTTGTGTTTATCGTGGAAATTTGCTGTCAGTGTTAAGATAACCTCACTGTGTGCGTAGATTTCTGCTCTTTTTTTTCTTTTTTTTACGGATACCACTTTCATCCCTAATTGGGGTTTTACGTCCGATGAACAGCTAAAGCCATATCGGGACGGCTGTTGACTTGTGACAAGACATGCGCGTGGTGACTATTTAGTGCTGTCACTCACTCAGTCACATTATCCCGACACTGAGCCAACCAGTCCTTTACCTATCCGGGTATTGTCGAGGGTTGGGTACTCTCACTCACCTTCAGGCTTTCAAATCCTACTTACTTAAAGATTATCTGTTTATATTTTCATTCTTCTTATGTTCATGTAACAGCCGTAATAGCCAGCTGAAATAATATTTTGGCTGAAATAATATTTTGCCTTGTACTTTTGGATTATACTTGTACGTATATACTTATACTATTAATTCCATTCAAGTCATTAGAACTATTAACCGCGGTGATTAATGGGTTAACCATAGCAACGGTATTTTCAATAGACACCATAGAGGCGCAGTACTATAAAGTCGCCATGAGTGCGCTCTGTCACAGGTCAGGACCAGTCGTGATATGACCTTGGATGTTCCAACAACCAACCAATCACTTGAAATAAATGCAGCTGCTCTGCTTTATGGGCACTTATGTTGGACCTGATTTTTTGTTTTTTTTGTTCTAGGGCCAGCTGCTACTGCACCACATAAAGCGGTTCCTGGAGTGTGAGAAGACATGTGGTAATTACCACACCGACATTGTGCTGAGGACAATCGCTGAACATGCCGAACTGTGCGATGAGCTCAAATGTCCCATACCATGGTGCACCTTCTTTCATGAGAATGAGTAAGTTGCCCAGTTTTATTGTCAGAATTGTGTGTTCAGGCATGTTGTTCTCATAATGTGTGTAAAATGTTTAAATCAAATCTCTCAATGCTGGAACACACATGATTTGTGCTGCCTAACTTAAGTCTTGTCATTGCCATGGCAAAATTTCATTTCTCAGTCAAATCTGTCACTGTTAGAATATGTTTAACTCTACCATTGTCAGATCATGAGTTTGAACGATTAATCCTGTTATTGTCAGTTCATTGTTGTGTCAAATCTGTCACTGTTAGTGTTAGAACATGTTTAAGTCTACCATTGTCAGATCATGAGTTTGCACCATTAATCCTGTTATTGTCAGTTCATTGTTGAGTCAAATCTGTCACTGTTAAAACAGGTCAAATCTACCATTGTCAGATCATGAGTTTGCACCATTAATCCTGTTATTGTCAATTCATTGTTCAGTCAAATCTGTCACTGTTAAAACAGGTTTAAAACTACCATTGTCAGATCGTGAGTTTGCACCATTAATCCTCTTATTGTCAATTCATTGTTCAGTCAAATCTGTCACTGTTAAAACAGGTTTAAAACTACCATTGTCAGATCGTGAGTTTGCACCATTAATCCTGTTATTGTCAATTCAATGTTCAGTCAAATCTGTCACTGTTAAAACAGGTTTAAAACTACCATTGTCAGATCGTGAGTTTGCACCATTAATCCTCTTATTGTCAATTCATTGTTCAGTCAAATCTGTCACTGTTAAAACAGGTTTAAAACTACCATTGTCAGATCGTGAGTTTGCACCATTAATCCTGTTATTGTCAATTCAATGTTCAGTCAAATCTGTCACTTGTTAAAACAGGTTTTAAAACTACCATTGTCAGATCGTGAGTTTGCACCATTAATCCTCTTATTGTCAATTCATTGTTCAGTCAAATCTGTCACTGTTAAAACAGGTTTAAAACTACCATTGTCAGATCGTGAGTTTGCACCATTAATCCTCTTATTGTCAATTCATTGTTCAGTCAAATCTGTCACTGTTAAAACAGGTTTAAAACTACCATTGTCAGATCGTGAGTTTGCACCATTAATCCTCTTATTGTCAATTCATTGTTCAGTCAAATCTGTCACTGTTAAAACAGGTTTAAAACTACCATTGTCAGATCGTGAGTTTGCACCATTAATCCTGTTATTGTCAATTCAATGTTCAGTCAAATCTGTCACTGCTAGAAGATGTTTAAAACCAATTTTATTTATTTTCTCAGTAGAAAAGTGAAACCTGTGGATTTGTCTTAACAGAAGTGTATTATTACTGCTAAAGCCATGTGTGTGTGTTTTCTACCCTAGTTTATACTTCGAAGAGCAACTTGTGAAACTACGCACACTGTACTTCTCTGGTTCCATCACGCTAACGTCAGAGGACTCTGAAACTAATGATGTCAGATCAGTAAGGCTTCCAAATATATTTGTATGCAAATAATTATTTATTTTCCATTGAATGTAAATTCATGTCCATTCAGAAAATCTTTTTGAATAATATTTATTTTGTGGAAATTTCAAGCATAGGTTTTTCATACACCTGGTCAGTTAAATTATTTTGTTTGTTTTAAAAGCCTCAAAACAACTATTATAAACACCTCCTGTGAGTTTAGTTTCTTTGATTCTTGGGGTTTTACGTTCTGGTAACATCTAAGGTCATATCAGGACGGGTGAGTTTAGTCTTTCAGTTCCCATCACCCAGAATCCGAAGCATCTTAATGAAGGCAATATTCAACAATGCTTCAATAGCGTTAACATTGTTGATGCATTAATTCGTCAGCAAACTATTAATAAACCGGTGTTGCAGTTTCCGCGGCACACCAGTTTGCGAGGGACACATCACTTCTGCGCATGGGTCAAAATCGAACAGCATCGTCACTAACCTTATAAATTTGATATAATGTTTTTGGTAAAGATGTTTTCTATATGTGTACCAAGCGATTTGTTTCTAGGTGGTGTGGTTTTAGAGATATTTCACTTTTGCTGTATTTTCTGTATGCACATTGCTCACGACCATTGACAATGCCTTGAGTTTGATGGTGCGCGCAGTGCAAAACATTAGTTTTATTCATAATTAATAGAAATCAAGAACCCTAACGTTATAAATTTAATATAATCTGTTTGTTGAATATGTGTGCAAAGCGGTTTGTTTCTAGGTGGTGTAATTTGAGAGATATTTGACTTTTTCTGTATGAAGATCACTCACGGCCATTGACAATGCATTTGAATGGATGTGTCCCTCGGAAACTGGTGTGCCGCGGAAACTGCAACACTGACTTAAACACACATCCTCTTTCAGATATTCTCCACTTTAATTTTCTTTTTTTCCTTTATAGGTAGTGTCATCTAAGGCTGGGTGTGCAGAGCACGTGGACTGGTTTGGCATTGTTCATCTAGGGAGTTACGGTAACACTGTGCTCGCTATATCTGCAGACTTGGACAACCCAGACTACTGGGTCATTAAAAGGGTGAGTAAAATAGTCTTTCTGGCAACAACAAAAAAGTTAAATTAGGTTGAAAGATTTATTTTTACCCACTACAATTACATAATCCTATTTGGTTTCCACGGTACATTGTTAATGAATAAGGGCTTTTTTTGGGGGGGGGGAGGGGTAGCAACTCAAATAGTTATTGTTGCCTTTGTGTATTAAGGGGAGACACGGGTGATTTTTGGGTGATTTCCGTATCTCAAAAACTATTAAAGATAGAGCTTTGAAAATTGGAGCACACACTCTTTGTATCAAGAGAAGCATATCTGCAGAGGTTCAAAGCTCTATCTTGAGTAGGGGTCATATGATGAAGGATCTTGCAAAAAAACTAATCAAAATTTTACCCCCTCCAGGAAGTATACTGAATGTGCCTAGATTTGCCTGAATCAAGTTATTATATGAAGAACTGGTCCAGTTGAGTGCAATAAGGTGGTTTGTGAATTTATATATGTCATTACCAACATGTCCCTACATGATGAACCAGAGGTAAAAAGAATTCAATGGTCAATTTTTGTGTCTCCATCCCTAGCTCTTGAACTATGAAAGATACAGTGTTTTTAACCATCCTATTGCACTCAGCAGCAACTTTTACATAAGACTGCCAAGTTTCAACTTTCTGTTACAATTATCACTTACATTTCTAGAGGGGGCAAATTGGCAAAACTCTGGGAAAAGCAGTTCTGAGAAAACGAGCTTCAAAGTTTGCAAAGTGTTTCTTTCAAATGTTAAAGTCCAGTATCATCATCTAGAATTCCATATTATATACACAAATATCCAGTCAAGTAATTATCTGTCCAAAAAAAACAAGAAGTTTTTCTATATGAATACACCAAAACCCAGAAATCCCCAGTTTGACCCAAATTCATGTTCCGATCACACGTGTCTCCCCTTAAGTATGTTAGCAATAATACATGTATTTACTCTATCCCACAAATTATATCAAAATTATTATGTGCTGATGTGAAAATTTGCATATTGACACCATGCATCTACCAAAGAAAAGAAAAGATTTTTGCTTAACTGTAATCAATCAAATCTTGTTTGAATTTGTTGTGTGTGTTAAGATGTTATAGATGTGTATTAAAATGATGTTACATGGTTAATTTTAATGTTTTTCTCAATTTGTATGAGATCAATATTATTACAAATGAAATTATTTGTTCAACTCTGACATATGCACATGTAAATCAACATATGAACATGGATTTTTCTATTATTTGCAATGTTTTTTGCTATTATTTGGAATGTTTTCACTTTGGGTTTCCATGTCACAAATGGGGTACAGTTTCTGAGAATGACGCATATATATTAAAACATTTAAAATTTGTTTATAAATATAATTTATCTATTAATTTCTTTTGAAATTGGAGGACAAAACTTGGTATCTCTTTATTAACAAGTTTCTGTGTTTTTCAAAACATCGCGACTCCCCGAAGTATACAGTTACCCTCAGCCTTAGACGGTGTCTTGTGGCCCCCAGTGATACAGAATCTTTCAAATTTAATCTCTGCTTGTTGTTGTTCTTGTAGGAACGAAAGAACTTGTTGCAGCACGCCCAGGTGATCGGGAAGCTGAGAAGGCACCCAAGGATTGTGCAGCACCACTGGATTCTGGAGCAGGACGATTATCTCTTCTTTGCAGCTAAATTTGACGGTTAGAAGCGCTATTTAAAGTTGATTATCTCTTCTTTACAGCTAACTTTGAAGGTTGGAAGCGCTATTTAAAGCCGAGTATGTCTTTACAGCTGAATTTGAAGGTGGGAAATGCTATTTAAAGCCAATTATCTCTTTATAGCTAAATTTGAAGGTGGGAAGCGCTATTTCAAGCCGATTATCTCTTCTTTACAGCTAAATTTGAATGCGGGAAGCGCTATTTCAAGCCGATTATCTCTTCATTACAGCTAATTTTGAAGGTGGGAAGCGCTAATTAAAGCTGATTATCTCTTTATAGCTCAATTTGAAGATGGGAAGCGCTATTTCAAGCCGATTATCTCTTCTTTATAGCTAAATTTGAAGGTGGGAAGTGCTATTTAAAGCTGATTATCTCTTTACAGCTAAATTTGAAAGTGGGAAGTGCTATTTAAAGCCGCATAGTCCAATGAAAGCATCACATCTTCAAAACAAAAACAATATTGAGATTTGATTCTACATATCATGCTTGACCGCATGCAGTGGCCGAATTGGTTGAGTGCAGGCTTCCCGTACGGAAGGTCACGAGTTTGAATCCTGGCAGTCGGTCAGCACTATATACGCCGCCAGGAGTGTGCACTGTCCCAAGTCGGTACCCATCCTGAAATGACCTCAGATGGTACTGGCAACATAACCTCAATCACCGCCCCACCTCCATATCCCTCTTCAGGTGCAAGTGTGGCAGAACGGATGTGTGATGCCAGACAGCAGGGACTACCAACAGACCGCGTCTGCCAGCACCTGCAGGAACTCATCTCAGCCACCAAGGTGCTGCACAAGTGTAGAGTGGTCTACCTCAACTGGACAGGTGGGTGGGGCTCGGTACTTGACGCAACAATGGCTGGACCGACATGCGGTGGCCCACTCAATCGGTAAGAGCGCAGGCTTCCTGTGTGGAAAGTTGGGAGTTCACAAACCCGGCCGAATCAAACCAATGACTTACCAAATTTGTACTTGCTGCTACCTTGCCTGGCGCTTGGCATTAGTAGGCTAGGGCAAGGACTGGTGGCCCAATCACTAGAGCACAGGCTTCCTGTGTGGAAAGTTGGGGGTTTGAAAACCTGCCTGAGTCAAACCAATGACTTACCAAATTTATACTTGTGCCACCTAGCCTGGCGCTCGACATAACTGGGATAGGGCAAGGACTGGTTAGCTTAGTATCACAGGGATGAAAGATCTCCGGTTTCGCTGATTTCCAGCATTTTTTATATTCACCGATTAATCATTTTTAATGTAAAACAAAATTTTAAAGAATGGGATGTATATGACAACAGTTGGGTGGTTCGAATCCCGTTCTTATATGGCCTTATGTGTAGCTAAAACATAAAAACTAACCTAAACAAGAAAGTGTTAGGTATGGGCGACAATACAAACACAACAAGGCTAGTTGAAACCTGACTTCCGGTATTTTTCCGCGATTCCCTGACAATGCTAAGCCTATCGGAGAAGATCCGCGTTATCGCGGAAATTCGCCGCCAGTGTAATAATTTTGGATTGGTTTCCGCATTTTTTGCTGGAGACTACTTTCATCCCTGGTATCAGGATAATGTGACTGAGTGGGATATCAGGTCATGGTGCTGGTGGCCTGATCCCCCCAGTGGGGCAGCATTATGAAGTCACCATGAGTGCACACTATTATAAGTCGGTACCTGATATGATCATAGATGTTGCTAGGATGTAAAGCCAACAAACAACAATGGCTAGCCACCAACTAATTTGACATGTTTGCACTTGAAATATCTCAAATCTTAGCCATTTAAAATTATATTAAAGTAAGGTAGATTATGTCAATCAATTTAATATATTTATCCCAGAAAAGATACGACGCTATACGTAACTGTATGAACAGCGGTAAGCACCACAATGACATGTGCATGCGCTGAAATTGATGTTTATGTAATTCCATTGAAATCATGTAAATAAAAATAAATCCTCAAAAAAATATATAGATTAAAATAAAAACCAACCACCCGACCCTGACTTGTGTGATCAAAAGGACGATCACCAACTTAATTTTTTTTGTATTTGGCCTTACTGTCACTTTATTATGTCACTGCTGTCATGTTTGGTTGACAGTGGAAAATGTGCTGCTCAGTGCTGATATGAAACACGTGAAGCTGTGCAACTTCTCTTCTGCCGTCCTTTTGGACGAGTGTGACGATGAGGACATCTTGGAAGATGTGAAGCTGTTACTGCCACCCAGGATAGTGCCCCCTGAGGTAAGAGCTACCAGAGAAGTAAGCACTGCCACAACAAGATAGATGAACTCTGTGATATATGATATATAAGCACTGTGATATATGATATATAAGCACTTTGACATGGTGGGTAAAGGGCCTGTCACACTACGACCTATGGCGTTAGTGTATGTCGGCGTATGCGGTTTTTCGACCATACGCCGTCATAGGTTATGCATTGGTTGGGCATAGGTCGTATACGCTAGTCATAGGTCGTCATAGGTCGGCGTATGTCGAGCCGCCGAAAAATGTTTGTGCATGTTCAAAATTTTCAACCTATGCCGGCGTATGGCTCATAGGTTGCTCATACGCTAGACGTACGCCGGCATAGGTATGGGGTAGGTCAGCATAGGTTAGCCGTACGTTGAGCTGGCGCCCTCCGTGTATCTCTCGCGTATGTAGCGTTCGCCTAGCGTACGGGTAATGGGGCTGTCACACTACGATGTATAGCATAAGTGTATGCCAACGTATGCGCTTTTCGACCAACACGTTGGCATATGCCATCCTAGGTTGGGCATAGGTTGGACATAGGTCGTATACACTTTCCATAGGTAGTCGTAGGTCGAGCCGCCAAAAATAATTTTGTACGTGTTCAAAATGTTAAACCTATGCCAGTGTGTGGCTCATACAGTTCTCATACGCTGGGCGTACGCTGGACATACGCCGGCATAGGTTACGCATAATGTGGCCATACGTCGGCATAGGTTACTCATACGCTAGACCTGTCAACAAATGTCCCAGTACGCTGCTTATAGGTCGTCATACGCTTTGCATACGCCGTCATAGGTTAGGCATAGGCTACGCATATGCTTCATACGTCACTGGGACCTCCTGCAGTGCAAAAAGGTTGACTTATCTAGACCTATAACGATTTTCAAATTATTGCACCACATTACGCATACGCCGCCGCCATACGTCGTAATGTGATAGGGCCATAAGCACTATGATTAGATTAGTAATCTTTAGGAAAAGATAACTAAGCACTATGGTAAGATAAGTAATCATTGGGAAAAGATAACTAAGCACAATGACAAGATAGGTAATCGTTAGGAAAAATAACTAAGCATCATCATCAAATAAATAATCGTTATGAAAAGATTACTAAACACCATGACAAGCTCAGTAAGCAATCAGTAGGAAAGCATAAGCACCATTACATGATATGTAATTATTCGGAAAAGATAACTAAGAACCATGAAAACATAAGCAATCATTACTGAAAGAACGATCTCAATTTTGTGGATTTCTACGATTTTTGTTGCAATCGGAAATTTGTATTGTTTCTATAAAAAAAAAAAATCCTTTAAAAAATCTAGGACGTGAAACCACAACAGCAAAGATCTAATTTGCTAAAGGGGTGAGGTACGAGGGTTTTCGGGGGGTATTTTGAAACATAGAGGCTTTGTAATGCCATTTCCAGCTATTTTAGGTAGGTTACATACTAGGGTTTTCTCTTTTTTCGGGAGGGGGTTAACCCCCCCCCCCCTCTCGCTAGCTACGGCCGTGCATGTTTTTTTTTGTACTGGTGGCGCCCCCATCGATTCTCCACCGCAGTAACCGACTACGAGCCTTGTCAGTAGATATATTTCCTCTAAGTCTGCTGTGCGTATGTGGGCCTGACAGGGGCCAGTGGGGGGGTGGGGCTGTATGTGACCTATCATTGCCCTAGGTCTTGCTGGGGCGTAAACCTATAGCAACCAACCAACCTCCCCCATCCCTCTTAGAGGGTCAGGGTTGGGCCCACAGGTTACCCTTTCTCTCCAACCCTTTCACTCACCCGCCCCTTCCCCTGATTTCTCCGACCACTACCCACCGCTAACCAACTCCCAGCCGCATGGGACCGTCTTCGACAGTGCCCATGCAGTGCTGCAGATTTGTAGCCTTCAGCGCGCTAATGCAAACTAAAATCTCCCCCGATACAAACAATCTTGGCCCTGTTCCTTCAGCTGTACCAGGGTGAGGTGGTAAGGGAGGCGAGTGACGTGTGGGGGCTGGGCTGCCTGTGCTACCAGATGGTGACTGGCCGCATGCTGTACGACGAGTTCCGCCACGAGCATCCCGCCGCCATAAGGGATATGGTATGTAGTATTCACTAACAAAAATTAAGGATCCAACTAAACATAGTTTATACATTGTATAAGTATGGAAATTTCATCGACCAATGTCTACTACTATAGGAACAAATTGTGTAAAGACCATTAATGGAATTAATTATCTGGAACTTTGACATCACTTGTATATACAGTAAAACATCTCTAACCGACAAGCTCCACAGATCGACCACTCTTCTATATCGATCGCTATATTTGGGTCCCAAACGATCGCCCATTCAATACCATTGTAACGATTAAATAAATTCCCTAAACCGACCACCTCCCTAAATGGACCCTTTAAAGACGGTCCCATGGTCACTCGATTTTGAGAGGTTTGACCGTATATGTGTGTGTATGTATGTATAAATACATACATACATACATACATACATACATACATACATACATACATATACATACATACATACACACACATACATACATACACACACATACATACACACATACATACATACATACATACATACATGCATACATACATACATACACATACATACACATACATACACACATACATACATACATACACACACATACATACATACATACACACACATACATACATACATACATACATACATACATACATACATACATACATGTGAAATGCTTACATATATGAATACATACAGGGACATATCTGATTCTAGGTAAAGATTTCAATTGCCAATTTGTTGTAACAATGTATTTTGCATGAGAACAAACTTAAATTTAGTGTAACATTGGTTGCTTGGCTTGAAGATCACCCATACCCTTACTACATGTTTGTGGTTAAATAAATCTGAACTCAACAATTACTATTTTTTCAATTGTGTTTATTCAACCAATCAGCTGTTTTGTTGTCAGTGGTCTTTTAGTCATGCGACAATACATTTCTTTTGTTTACATACTATTGTTAGCTCACTTTAATACGTAGCTACTCTATATACCATTTCTGTGTAAATACTTGAAAAATTGCCTAATTACAAAATGGCTGGAAGACCAGTGCTTCGGCGCTGACAAAAGAACTTATTCAGCAGAATAAACATTTCCCCCCCCCCCCCAAAAAGAAAAAAAGGGGGGAAAAGATTTTAATTACTTATGCCATAGAATCACGACCGTTGTTATATTGGCATTCAGTTAAATTTAAATCTTGCTGCAGTTTGAAGAATCCTTCCCGGAACCAGACGTTACTGATGTGTCGGACGTACGGTTGAGAGATATCACAACTCAGTGCCTGCAGGTAGAGAATTTACTCTTCTTTTTAAAAAAATGATCACTTTTTTTTCTTGTTTTAAAAAAAACCCAACTTTTTGTTTGTTGTTTTGATGTTTCAAAATCATAGATTTTCCTGTTGTTACTTTTTTTTTTTTTCCTTTCTCGAAACATAGCAGTGAATCTGATAATTTACAACACGAACACGGAACTGCATGACATGGACTTTACTCAAGACAGCTCATCATATAAGAGGCAATGGTCAAACAATCAAGTCAATCAATCAATCAATCAAAGAAAGTCAAAGTCAGGAAATCAGGCTCTCAACCCTATCGCGATGTTATTCTTCTTGTGGGGATGGGTGGGCGGCCGAGTAAGGTGGTAGTTGTTGTCGGTCCGGCGTCTGGAGGCGATGTGGTATAATGCAGGACCTGGCGGACCGGAAGTGACGTCTTCTTGGAGTTGTAGCGGCCACTAGAGGGGCAGCGGTCCTCGTCAGACGACGAGTGGGTCGGACTACAGCGTTTTTTGTGTCGTGAGGAGGTGTGCCGTTTGCTTTGTGATGTTGTGGAGGCGACGGATGAATCCCTGCTAGATGAGTGTCTCCTCTTCTTTTTGGTAGTTTCCATTGCTGCCATGCGTTCGAGCATGATCTTGTTGACCTCCGCCTGCTGTGCCAACGTGTCCGCCAGTGACTGCTGGAGCAAGCAGGTTTGGCGGTCTGTGGAGTCGGTGGAGGTGGTGTCTGCAGTGGCACGAGGCTGTTGTGTCCGTGCAGGCATCTGTTCGGCAACGGTCGACCTCGGGCGGCCGCGCTGTAATGTTGGTGGGGGTGCGGTGGCGACTGAAGGCTTTGCAGTGCAGCGTTGTCTCTTGGCGGCGCGTGGCATTGTGGTGAACAAGCCGGGAGGCTGAGGCATCGTGGTGTGTGGAGAGGAGTAAGGTGGTAGTTGTTGTCGGTCCGGCGTCTGGAGGCGATGTGGACCTGGTGGCCCGTCGTCAACCGGAAGTGACGTCACAGATCTCGGTGACAAGATGTGGTTCCGAGGGGTTCGAAATCCAGGTGGCGCCACCGCAGGAGCAGTCCCCTGTTGGCGCGCAAATTACCCATGTTGACGAACAACATGAACGACGCCAACGGCCTGGTTTCCAAGCGAGGCAGCACTAAGATGTCGCCATGAGTATGCACTGTCACAAGGCGGTACCGTCCGGATATGACCATAGATGTTGTTGAGATGTAAAACCCAAACAAATACACAAACAAGTTCAATATTCATATTTGTTTATTAAAATAACATACAATACGTACAAGTTGTCTTCTAATGTAGCTTTCACTTTCAGATCAGATATGCGTATGGTGACCTTTACTTTAAATATGGCGGCGTTGTCTATTTTCAGGTGAATCTTGCTGATCGCCTAACCACAGCTGTGCTCCATGAGAAGTTGATTAATTTAATTAGCAGTCTCAACGCCCGTTAGCCATACAATAACGGTCTGTACGGGACCTTAAAAAGTCTCTGAACTTCGTTTGCCCCATTTTAAGGACTTGAATTTAACCTATGTTGGGTAATTAGTCTTGAAAAACCTTGAATTCCCTTAAACTGTCCCCACTGATCTAAATTAGTCCGAAATCACCATTCGCCATTCTTGGTTTATTTCCTGAAATCCGAATGAGAATAGTCTTGAATTCTTATTTAAAAAAGCCTTGAAATAGCCTTGAATTCCATATCTTCACATGTGTACAGACCCTGAGAACATAAAACAACAAACAGCTATTGTAGTGCCCATTCAAAGCACCAAATGGTGGTCATGTGGTGCCGAGGAGCGGGTTGTGTGATACTTGCTGCTGGGTTTCTTTTTGTATGCGAGTGAGAGCCACCTGGTCAACCAGTGGTCCACAACTGGTTCATCAAAGGTTCTGGGATGTGCTGTTCTATCTGTGGGAAAGTGCATATAAAAGACCCCTTACTGCTTATCGGAAAGAGTAGCCTATGTGGTGGCAGAGGGGTTTCCTCCAAAGAAATGTTTTATCATGACGATATGTTTGACATCCAATAGCCGATGATACGAAAATCAATGTGTTCTAGAGGCATTGTTAAATAAAACAAGATTTTACTTTGAAAGCCGCCTGGCTGCAGAGAGGAACCAGCGACCCGACGAATCTCTACTGAGTAGGTTCGGGAACTAGTGTAGCGAAAATAAGGCTGGAAATAATTACAGTACATTTTACTCCGAAATAAAGCAGAGTAGGCTATAATGGATTAGCGTAATATATTTATCTAACAAAAGAAACAATTCAAAACAAACGAATATGAAACTTGAATGTCTTCTCAAATGTATACATGCATTATATATATTGATATTTTACCTCGGTATATAGCCTCAGGCTAGCCGCAGGCTAGGGAGAGGTAAGCACATCCGGGTACAGCAATTAGCATAAGAAACTCGCATGCAGTGGATGTACGCGAGTTCTTCAGCGGGATTTATCTACAAATTTCTCCACAAATAACTGGAATTTGCGGATTATTTTCCACACGTTTCTTTATTAAGGACATTACTGTCCTTTGTGTGAGTTTTAGCTAGGTGGCGACTGTATTTACGGAATTATTAGCATTTAACCGTTCCGAAAGTCCGGTTTGCTAGCTTTCGAGTCGCCGTTTTCGTTGGTTTCGTTTCGTTCGCTTAAAACCCCCATTATCGCTCGATTACTTCTTATAGTTTATTCGTCCTTCGGTAAGGAACGACTTAAATTAGAGTTTAACCGTTCCACACGCTTCTTTATTAAGGACAATAACGTCCTTTGTGTGATTTTTAGATAGGTGGCGACTGTATTTTCGCAATTATTAGCGTTTAAACCGTTCCGAATTCCGGTACGTTTTTCGAGTCGACATGGCCCGTGTGTTGTTTTGGGGAGTTTTCAGCCGCATTGATGCACTGATGGCTGCACTTCTGCAACACTGAATGTTTCTGGGTGCCTTACCGACCCGGAGTTCGCTACTTACGGTATTATATTATTTATTTATATTTATATTTCTGTTAAACCCAAGAACACTGGAGGAAACGAATAATTGAAAAGTTTATTAAGTTACTCAGGAGGAACACTGACAGTTGACATCACTGTAAGTATTAATACAATCTGTATGAAGATAGTTTGTTATGCATTATGGCATCTTTTTGGAAGTTTAGAACTTCGTAAGTCTGTCTGAGATAGGTATGTTTACAGATGGATAAAATGATGGTGACCGGCCAAAGAGCCTTGGTATACAAAACAAAACCGATACTGATTGGTTGTTGCACCCGTGGAATGCGGGTAGAGATGAAAGCGAAAGCTGCAGGGTGAAACCGCATCTCCAGTGGATTTTCTCTCGGACTCTCATAAAGAGTCACGTTGGGGATTATCCTGGGTTTCTTTTATAGACTCCCCACACCACATTTTTTAGGCGTACCTCCGAGTTTTGTAGCATTTTCTCCAACTTGCTGGCGCAGAAGCCGCAGGAGGGAGAAGTGTACAGAACAGAGAGAGTGGGCGGTCCCAAGGCCGACCCCCCGTATGGTTGGTTTCACTACCAGACACCTACGGCATAAACTTAGCTTACCATGCCTGTACTGAGAACGGTGTAAATACGTTACTCAGTACCAAATACATCCTCAACCCAGGTTCCACCTGGCGTCACAATTTGTGTTCACGTTGAGTTGATACCGGTTTATAGTAACACTGTCGTTACAGACTACCGATGGCCACGAAGTGGGAAAAAAGGTCCTGCCTGCTGTGTCAGCTGCTGCGGATCACCCGGAGGAGGACTGTCACTCCTTTCAGGCGTGACAGCTTTGCCATCGCCTCAGCCCGAGGCCATAATCCCTTCCGACCCAGAAGCGGAGACCGACCATTAGGTTTGGTTGCGTCGGGACGGGAAAGCCATTGAAGTGCGCGATGTTGGCTGAAGCCTCATCGCGGTAGCCCGCCTGTCACCAAGCAGATAGAGCCGATGGTTAAAAACCATGTTATGTGGTATCCCATTAAAACGGAGAGACATGTTGGCTCATGCCGCATCCCGTTTAGGCCACCCATTCGACAACGGAGAGTGAGGTTGGCTAAAGCCACATCCAGTTTAGGCAAATGTTACCACAAAGGGCGATGTTGGCTGTAGACTGTTACTACACGGAGAGGGATGCTGGCTGAAGCCACATTATATTTTGCACCCATTCGCGAATGAAGGGCGGTGATGGCTGAAGCTACATACCGTTAAGCCGCCCGTTGCCGAGCGTAGCGACATGTTGGGTGTAGCCACATTACGTTGTGATGCTCGTTGGCAAATGGAGAGCGTGGTGGTTTAAAGCCACATTGCGTTTAACCCGCACGTATGCGAGCGGAGACCGAGGTTGGCTAAAGCCACATCAGGTATATAATTTTGTCCTCGGTTACTTCATATAAATACTGGTCTCTACACATCGTTTTGGGTTTGGCTTCCATACCGTTAGCCTATGATTTTACATTCGGCTACACGCCTGTTTTGGGAACGGGGTGAATACGTTCTCCGACACCAGTATTGCCGCCCGTGACCGAACGGAGAGCGAGGTTGCCAGAGGCCACATCACGTTAAGCCGCCTTTGCCTAACGGCGAGCGGTGATTGCTGGGGCCGTATTACTTTTAAAGCTAGTGGCAAAATGGGAGAGTGATGTTGGCTGAAGCCTCATCACAAAAACTCGCCCGGGATACCGCCCAGGCCAAACCAAACAGAGAGATAGGCTGAAGCCTCATTACAGTAACCCGCCCGTGACCGAGCGGAGAGCGATTACGGTTATAACCACATCACGCTTGGTACCCCGTTAGAAACGGAGAGCGATGGTGGCTGAAGCCACATCCCATTTTTTGGGTACACTCAAACTTTCAGTTGATGATTACAGGTTTTCGGACCCGCGAGGTACTTTGGCTTTTATTAGCCATGAGTATGTTCTGTTACAAACGGTACCCGTCTGGATATGTTTATACATTCTTCCAGGACCAAAACCACCAACAAACAAACAGTTGGTTGAACACTCTGATCTTCATTGATCGGCACGGAACTGAGAGATCCTTTGGCATTTATTAGCCATGGGTATATACTGTTATAAACGGTACCCGTCTGGATATGATTATAGGTTTTTTCCAAGACGAAAAACAACAACAAACAAACAGTTGGTTGAAAACTCTAATTTTCATTGATCGTTACAGATCTTTGAATATAGGGTTTGTTGGGTACGACGGGCAGTAAGCCCGAAGATCCCATTTATGATGATAACTACTCATCACCAGAGGTGATGGCTTAAGCCTCCCTGGCACACTTGAGTTTACGGGAGGAAAGCAGGCCAGATGCTGGCTATCCAGAGATAGAGAAGCGGCTCAGAAAGCTGGAGCAAATGCTCTCAGCAAAGTCTCAAAAGGGAACAAGTAGAGGTTGCACAGCAAACTCACATGGCCACGGAAACAGGTTTTTCCAAAAAGTAAAAATAAATGTGATGTTTCCTTACATAGATGAGTCATTTATTATGGCCCAGTCACAGTTCAGCTGCTCACAGGCAGTTACTAACCAATTTATCAAACAGACTAAAAATTGGTAAGGTTTGTTTGGAATGAACAACTATATGAATTTACATGTTTACCAACTGGTGTAGCTTGTAATTCATGATTTTTTACTAAGCTCCGAACACACAATGTGTTCGCTCATAGAGCGGGAAGGACATCTTCGTTTCCCGTTTATTGATGATTAATTGGTTTGGATGCACAGTTAAAGTAAATGATTAATTTACAACATTTACAAAACTAAATTTGCTGGAAATATTTAAGAATTTAGCATAAGATAGGACTAAAGGGTTTGTGAAGGCCGAGGCCTTCATAAAGAAGTTTAGATCATATTAATGGTCTAGACTTGAGAATAGTGTATTTAGGGTTATGTGGTTTAGTCTGCATTCACAGATGCTATGTCAGAATGTTGACAGATAGTACTACAGCAATGGCTATAATTAAAGAACAAAGTTAATTTGGAATTGGGAAAGCCACATACAAATTTGTTGGTATCCCGAAATAATAACATATTATAGAATTGGTCTTAGGGCATCCAGAGCCTACCTTTTGGAAAGTTGATTTTTTCTCTTTAATTTGAGGAAAAGACAATTTATAGCATACAGCCTAAATTGGCACAGTAGCAAGGAGGGCTTTGATAGTCCCCGGTTGTGACACGCAGCCATGCTTGGAAGTTTTAGCCTTAGGAGACACAAACTGTATATATTTTTCCTACACGAAGGGGGAAAATTTGTTTAAGCATTGATGTTTCGTGGAGAGGTGTTCACAACACCCCTTCTGACATTCCCTTTCGGAACACGTGTTTATGACAGTTTTATTTACATAAAGTTACTCAGCTGAGATTAACTTTGCATGCCTGGAGGAAAGGAACAGTTCAGTTATATTCAAATTATTTGAAAAACTGGGGTTACCATGGTTTACTTATGAAAGAAAAACTTATGAGGCCTACAATGGCACATCTTGTTAGATTTTCTAAGGATGCTTGATAAAGCTTTAGGTTGGAACCGATTAACGCTGCAAGATGTGGTTTTCGGTGATACGTCCGCGAGGAGATGGACAGATAGTTGGTTGGCACCAACTTATTCACTGGCTGTGAAATCAGTTTACAAAATGAATTCCCCAAAACCAAAGAAAATTTAATAGGTTTTGGGTTGTGTTAATGATATTCGGATTATTTAAGAAATGGTCTGGTAATAGTCTTTTAGATAAAACAGCTAGCGGTGATTGCTGGGGCCGTATTACTTTTAAAGCTAGTGGCAAAATGGAGAGTGATGTTGGCTGAAGCCTCATCACAAAAACTCGCCCGGGATACCGCCCAGGCCAAACCAAACAGAGAGATAGGCTGAAGCCTCATTACAGTAACCCGCCCGTGACCGAGCGGAGAGCGATTACGGTTATAACCACATCACGCTTGGTACCCCGTTAGAAACGGAGAGCGATGGTGGCTGAAGCCACATCCCATTTTTTGGGTACACTCAAACTTTCAGTTGATGATTACAGGTTTTCGGACCCGCGAGGTACTTTGGCTTTTATTAGCCATGAGTATGTTCTGTTACAAACGGTACCCGTCTGGATATGTTTATACATTCTTCCAGGACCAAAACCACCAACAAACAAACAGTTGGTTGAACACTCTGATCTTCATTGATCGGCACGGAACTGAGAGATCCTTTGGCATTTATTAGCCATGGGTATATACTGTTATAAACGGTACCCGTCTGGATATGATTATAGGTTTTTTCCAAGACGAAAAAAACAACAACAAACAAACAGTTGGTTGAAAACTCTAATTTTCATTGATCGTTACAGAACTTTGAATATAGGGTTTGTTGGGTACGACGGGCAGTAAGCCCGAAGATCCCATTTATGATGATAACTACTCATCACCAGAGGTGATGGCTTAAGCCTCCCTGGCACACTTGAGTTTACGGGAGGAAAGCAGGCCAGATGCTGGCTATCCAGAGATAGAGAAGCGGCTCAGAAAGCTGGAGCAAATGCTCTCAGCAAAGTCTCAAAATGACGTATTGACACAATGGATTCTGTAACGTAACTGTTTATTGGAACCATACCTGGTGACGTCACTCGTCGTGACCCGGTCTGACCTTTGACCCGAGATCAATACATTACATCTTCCCTTCAATATAAGTAAAATGACAATGCAAACTTAACTACTTAATCCGCTATGCTTAATTCACTATTTCCATATTCTTTCTCTTTATACAATCAAAAGCATATTATGCACTCCAGCCTTTACATCATATCGTATCTATTCCATACCTACCATTTATATTCACAACAACAATTAAACAATCATGTGATATGCCCCATGTGAAATGTTATATTCCATCATGTGATATTACGTTACTTCCCGATTACGTCAATCTATCGATCCGTCGGAACAGTGTAATACTCTTCCTATTTACCTGTCGTAGATATGTATTACGATATCATCTCAACATTGTTGTTTGCTTATTATCTATACTTACTTAAGAAGATTGTTTTATTTTTCGATTAGACGTCCGTCCTGATGAACATCCGTGCATGAGCGCTGTTAACGAACGCCTATTCTTACTGCCTCTTATTGTTTACGTTCTTTGTATGACCTCTCGGCGCCGCGTGACGTCATCGTGTGCCTGTTTGCGTAATTGACTCTTTTTATATATATTTATGAACGTGACCCTTCCTTGTTTGACCTACTGTACGTAATCTTATGTGGCATTCATGTTAAACGTTTCGGAGGCTTACTAACTCTACCGTATCTTGTGGTCTAAGGTGAGTTTGTCGTGGGTGACAGGATCTTTTCTGCTATTTTATCATTTACAATTTGATGAGGACATTTGAAAATGAATTTTCTGTTTCTTCTTATTAGATTATCTTTGTTATTACGTATTGTGTAATCTCTTCTTCTTGTGCCACCTGTATCTGTTATGTGACCCAGCTCCCACTCATTATTATAATTTCTATATCTAATTTTGTCTCCCACTTGTAAAGATGAATGTTCTCTGCCTGCGTGGTTGTCAAAATATTGTTTTTGGATCAGTTGCCTACGCTCTAATTGTCTTGACATGGACGGTTTTATTGTGGATTTTAGTCGGTCATTCAATACTGGTAATCGTGATCTTAAACGTCTCGACATGAGCATCTGAGCTGGTGATGCATTGACGCCTTCCAACGGGGTGTTTCTGTAGTTGAGCATGGCTATGTTCACATCAGTCTTATCTTTATTACATTTTTTTATCATGTTTTTGAAAGTTTGGACCGAACGTTCAGCCTGTCCATTACTTTGTGGGTGCATGGGATTAGTGAAGACTCGTTCAAACCCATAGTACATGGCAAATTCACGAAATTCCCTGCTCGAAAATTGAGGACCGTTGTCCGACACTACATATCGTGGTATGCCATGTCTACTAAATATCTGCTTCATAACATTAATAACAGCCTTACTGGTAGTTTTTAATAACTCAACAATTTCGGGGAATTTTGAGTAATAATCTACAACTACTATGTAATCCTTATCCCCAACATGAAACAAGTCAACTCCAACTTTATTATACGGTATATCGGGTATTTCATGGCCGATTAATGGTTCTTTACCTGGCATATTTCGACACTCTTGGCAGATATTACATCGGGATACCGTCTCTTCTAATGCGCCCATCAGTCCTGGCCAGAACACCGTGTCCCTCGCTAACTGTTTGCTTTTTATAACACCTAAATGAGCTTCATGCAACTTTTTTAACATGTCTGTCCGCATCGACTTAGGGATAATTATTTGTGAACCTCTTAACAGTATCCCTTCAGAAATGGTGATCTCGTCCTTAAATCTAAAAAACATTTTGAACATCCGGGTCGAGGGATTTCCCCTCATTAGGCCAACCATGTATTGACAAGTTAACAATTTTTTGTAGTGTTGGATCCAACACTGTCTCCTGTTTAACGGCCTGGACCATGTCTGGATCAATCCCAATGGAAGCTATTGACATGTTCCGATCGTATAGGTCGTCAGGGGTCACACTTGTAGTGTGGGCTCTCGATAGGGTATCTGCAAAGAATAATTCAGTACCTCTTAAATATTGTACCTCAATATTGTAATTCTGCAATCTCATACGCATTCGTTGCATTCTTGCCGAGAGGGAATGCACCGGTTTCAACATTATGGCCACTAAAGGTTTATGATCTGTGATTACTGTGATTTCGTTTCCATAAATATAATCGTGAAATTTATTGCACCCGAAACAAATGGCTAATAATTCTTTTTCTATGACCGCATAATTGATTTGGGTTTCATTTAGTGCTTTGGATGCCATAGCTACTGGTAATTTATCCTGGAACAAGGTGGCACCCAATCCAAATTTGGACGCGTCTACCTGCAGAACAATACGTTCCCTGCTACTGAAAAATCTCAACACTGGGGCGGTTGTTAACAAATATTTCAAATGTTTGAACGCTAATGCTTGTTCTGACTCCCAATGCCAAGCTATATCTTTTTTCAATACTTGTCTCAACGGTTTAGTTATATGCGCCATGTTGGGGATAAATTTGTGTACATAACCCATCATCCCTAAGAAACGTTGTAACGCGGGTTTGTCTGTCGGGCTGGGCATGTCGACGATTGCTTGTATCCTGTCAGCATTGGGCTGGATACCTTCTGACGTGATAACATGTCCGACATAATTTACATTTGTTTTACATATCTTCGACTTCTTCGGGTTCAGTTTCAGGTTTACTTGAACAGCTCGCTTCAAAACAGCTTCTAAACGTGAGTTATGCTCATCAATTGTCGACCCATGTACCAAGATATCATCTGTGATAACCTGTACGCCTGGGAGATCCATTAGAATCATATTCATTTCCTGTATGAATATATCTCCCGCTGTTTTGATGCCGAACGGGAGTCGAGTAAACCTGAACCTGCCCCACGGGGTGTTGAATGTGCATAATTTTGAACTAGCAGTGTCGAGCTCGATCTGCCAGTATCCGCTATTTGCGTCTAGCACCGAAAAATATTTGGCACCGTGCAATGTCGCTACCACCTCTTCGACAGTCTTTACAGGGTATGGGCCTCGTAGAATGGCATTATTTAATCTTGTAGGATCTATGCATATGCGTAATTTCCCTGGTTTCCGGACTATTGTCACAGAACTTACCCAAGGGGTAGGCTCGTCCTGTTTTATGATAACCCCTAGGTCTAACATTCTTTTTAGTTCCTTTTTGACATCGTCGACAATTGCTAGTGGCACTCGACGTGGAGGGTCGATTACAGGGCATATGTTCTTATCAACGTAAATCTTAGCATTAACTTTGATGAGGCCTAGACCCTGAAAAACTGTTGAGTATTGTCTTACCAGTCGATGTGCTATCGCATCACTCTCTACGGCGTCCAAGACATCCAAGCGCGCCAACAAGCCTAATTGGACACAGGATTGTTTTCCCAGAATTGCGCACCCGGCGTCCGTAACTTGAAATTTGACGCAGTGACCCTCGACATTAAGGGACACCTCCCCATGTGGGCGAATTTTATGCCCACCATACGTCACTAACTGGCAGACTGATGGAATCATACACGCTTTACTCATTTTATGGTACATGTCTAGTGGTAAAATATTAGCTTCTGAGCCAGTATCCAACTTAAAGCGGATATCTAGGCCATCCACACAAAATACAGTGTACCATAAGTCTTTGTTGTCCTTGTCACTAGTACACAAAGTCCCTACAAATAAGTCGCCAGTTACATCATTATTGTGAATGTTCTGTTCTTGGTGCGCGATGTCGTCCTCGGTGACATCAATCTCGTAGACAGCTGCATTCCTACCTGGAGCTTGTTGTAATCGGCACATTTTTACGAAATGTCCAATCTTTCGACACCCTAAACACTCTTTTCCTCTCGCTGGACATGTTCCTGTTGCATGTGTAAAACCGCACTGGTTGCACTTGTTACCCGTTCGTCGACTCGCTTGTTGTTGCTGATATCGACCAGCTGATCGCCGTATCCAAGGAGACGACCCTGCCGCAGGCCGTTGTCTGTTCGTGTATCCTGTTTGCACCGCATCGACTTGGTGTACGTCCCTTTGTTTTACCTGGGCGGACTTGATCTCGCTAAGTCGACATAACTGTATACATTCTTCCAGCTTCAGATCGGGCATTTGTAACAACTTGTTCCGTACCACATCATCTGTTATACCGCATACAATTCTGTCACATAGCAACGAAGATTCCAATTGTTCATAGCAGCAATACTGCACTCGGTGTTTAAGTTCTCTGATAAACGAATCCATGCTCTGTTCCCCCTGATTAAACGAGTTGAACTCGTAACGAATGACTGTCAAATTCGTTTTACCTTCGCAATAACGTGCAAACGCGTCTACCAATGGTCCTATCTTGTCTTTGTCTGTGCCTTCCAGTGTGAACGTCCGATAAACCTTTTGGGCTTCCACCCCCGCGACGTGCAGAAATACGCAGCACTGAATACGTTCTGTTTTTGTCGATACTCCAGCAGCTACAGCATATATCTCGTACGCCTGTAACCAGCACCTCCAATTGATCGCCATCTTCTCGTCCAAGTTCAGATATCCTGGCGGTTTCAGCCCGTGAAGCGCCATGATTCGACCTTAATATCTGACACCATGTAATGACGTATTGACACAATGGATTCTGTAACGTAACTGTTTATTGGAACCATACCTGGTGACGTCACTCGTCGTGACCCGGTCTGACCTTTGACCCGAGATCAATACATTACAGTAGAGGTTGCACAGCAAACTCACATGGCCACGGAAACAGGTTTTTCCAAAAAGTAAAAATAAATGTGATGTTTCCTTACATAGATGAGTCATTTATTATGGCCCAGTCACAGTTCAGCTGCTCACAGGCAGTTACTAACCAATTTATCAAACAGACTAAAAATTGGTAAGGTTTGTTTGGAATGAACAACTATATGAATTTACATGTTTACCAACTGGTGTAGCTTGTAATTCATGATTTTTTACTAAGCTCCGAACACACAATGTGTTCGCTCATAGAGCGGGAAGGACATCTTCGTTTCCCGTTTATTGATGATTAATTGGTTTGGATGCACAGTTAAAGTAAATGATTAATTTACAACATTTACAAAACTAAATTTGCTGGAAATATTTAAGAATTTAGCATAAGATAGGACTAAAGGGTTTGTGAAGGCCGAGGCCTTCATAAAGAAGTTTAGATCATATTAATGGTCTAGACTTGAGAATAGTGTATTTAGGGTTATGTGGTTTAGTCTGCATTCACAGATGCTATGTCAGAATGTTGACAGATAGTACTACAGCAATGGCTATAATTAAAGAACAAAGTTAATTTGGAATTGGGAAAGCCACATACAAATTTGTTGGTATCCCGAAATAATAACATATTATAGAATTGGTCTTAGGGCATCCAGAGCCTACCTTTTGGAAAGTTGATTTTTTCTCTTTAATTTGAGGAAAAGACAATTTATAGCATACAGCCTAAATTGGCACAGTAGCAAGGAGGGCTTTGATAGTCCCCGGTTGTGACACGCAGCCATGCTTGGAAGTTTTAGCCTTAGGAGACACAAACTGTATATATTTTTCCTACACGAAGGGGGAAAATTTGTTTAAGCATTGATGTTTCGTGGAGAGGTGTTCACAACACCCCTTCTGACATTCCCTTTCGGAACACGTGTTTATGACAGTTTTATTTACATAAAGTTACTCAGCTGAGATTAACTTTGCATGCCTGGAGGAAAGGAACAGTTCAGTTATATTCAAATTATTTGAAAAACTGGGGTTACCATGGTTTACTTATGAAAGAAAAACTTATGAGGCCTACAATGGCACATCTTGTTAGATTTTCTAAGGATGCTTGATAAAGCTTTAGGTTGGAACCGATTAACGCTGCAAGATGTGGTTTTCGGTGATACGTCCGCGAGGAGATGGACAGATAGTTGGTTGGCACCAACTTATTCACTGGCTGTGAAATCAGTTTACAAAATGAATTCCCCAAAACCAAAGAAAATTTAATAGGTTTTGGGTTGTGTTAATGATATTCGGATTATTTAAGAAATGGTCTGGTAATAGTCTTTTAGATAAAACAGCTAGTTTTAAACTAGCAGTATTATACTGTTAGTTACTGGACACATGGGTCAATTTTGATAGCATTGTCCCTGAATGATTTAAGAATAGATCGCAAGAAAGCAATGTTTGATTGATAAAACAGATTTTTTAAATCAAACCGCACAGGGGAACAATTATCCACAGTGCGTTTAAATAGTTCCTGCATGACCGACAACTTTGTCGGGTGTCTGCCATAAGGGTATATATCTATTCAAGACAACTGTTAGTGTAGCTTACTAAAACTACACAAGGCAGGAATCAATACGGAACGATATGCGTCCCATTCAACGAGAGGCGCCATGGTCTCGAAAGCGTGATTGCTAGGGATTTACGTAAAACGAATCCTAGCACATGCAGGCTGGAAGACCACTAGATCGTTTGCAAAACATTACAACAAACGACTAGAAAAGTCAAGCGGAATCGCACAGCGATTGCTCAAAGACAAAAATACATAGGTGAGAACGTTCCATACCACAAAACATAAACAAATAAAATGAAATATCAGGATAAAATGATATTACGTAAAGTCTCCCTAGCCTGCGGCTAGCCTGAGGCTATATACCGAGGTAAAATAGATTAGTTAGACGAATCTTACCTTGGTATAGATGATGGATAACTGTTGTTTTCCCGAGGTATAAGCCTCGGCTAGACGTGGGTGAGGGCCCACCCTCCACACCCTGCCACGTCTAGTCCCTTGCTTGTACCAAGGAAACATTAGTATTTAGAATTTTAGAGATCATTTTATCCTGAATTAGTAGGTAAAGATTGCTGTACCCGGATGTGCTTACCTCTCCCTCACCCACGTCTAGCCGAGGCTTATACCTCGGGAAAACAACAGTTATCCATCATCTATACCAAGGTAAGATTCGTCTAACTAATCTATATATCTGGATAATTTTGTTACTACCACCGTGCATGTTCCTAGACATAATACATATAAATTCGAATTTTGTGTATCTGCGGACTGGAGTTTAAAACTTTGTACAAAATATGCAAAAACCATATGGGCAGGTCTTGCCTACCTCAAATTTCCTATTTGGGTATTCCAGTGAACAAAAATTGTATACTTTGCAGAAATCTTTTGTTTAATTGTGTGCTATCCAAAAACTAATTTGTTCTATTTATTTATTTATTTTTTGCACACTCCGGCTTAAAACTGTACAAAATAAGCAATAAGGACTGTTAGTGGGTGAACAATCCAACGCTTGGTGAATTCTGCTTCACAATGATACCAAGAGCCGACATCGAAGGATCCAAAAGCAACGTCGCTATGAACGCTTCGCTGCCACAAGCCAGTTATCCCTGTGGTAATTTTTGTGGACACCTATTGCTTAAAACTCGTAAAGTCAAAAGGATCGATAGGCCATGCTTTCACGGTCCGTATTCGTACCGAAAATCGAGATCAAGTGAGCTCATGCCCTTTTGCTCTACGTGAGATTTCCGGTCTCACTGAGCCAGGGATGCCAGTCTTCCACTAATTAATGGAATTCCAATAATTTCCAAATATCTCCGTTTTTCATTTAACAATTAATGTTTTAGACAATTTGGGATGACTTAGATTTTTTTAATTTTCCAATTTCCATGCATATCCATTACCATCGATTTTTTTTCTTCATTTTTTTCAAAGTTGATTTTCTTATGCTTTAGATAATTTGGGATGTTTAATTTTTTTTTTCATTTTTATCTTTTTTGGAGATAGACAATTTTCCATAATTTCACTAATTTCCAGTAGAGATTGCTACTGGAAAATCTTTAATGGAACGGGCAAAATATGAAGAATTTGGTGTGCTGTGATTGGTCAATATTCGACGATGACTTTCTCATCAGGTTAAGCACTGACACCACCAGTGGCGCCTCCTGTCGTATTACGAGAACACTACCGTCAATACTGAGCCAACCCGGTCAGCGGCGGCTGATGTACGGTGGCGCTACCTTTTTTTATATTTTTTTATTGAGGCTGTATTTATACTGTCAATAGCATGTAAGCCCGGGTACCCAGGCTTGTTTTCAATGCTGGACAGCTGTAGTGTTGGTGATGTCTTATCAAACAGTAGCTGCTGATAAGTTATTTGATTGCCTACATTTCAGTAGCAGATAGATAGTCTGTTGGTACGTTTAGTAGCCTATGTTAGTTTTTTTGGGCTCTCTTGACATTCTATTCTTATTACTATGTTAGTTGTTTTCTTAAGGTTCTATGTTAGTGTTTTGGGGTTTTCTTGGGAAGAGTTTTCTACTTAATTCTATACTAGCCTATTTTATTTACATGTCCATAGGCCTGTACGTAATAGGTGGTTGAGTTATGTTTGTTTGAATTTGATTTGATTTATATTATTTTGGGATATGTTATCTGGCTTTTATATTTCCCGTTATCCCGCCCTGGGCTGTCCAGTTGGTGGGCCTACCCAAACTGCTGGTACTGCCAAAACTAAACTTGACATCGACAATTTGGGATGACTTAGATTTTTCGAATTTTCCAATTTCCATGCATATCCATTACTACCAATTTTTCTTTTTGATATAAAAAAAAATTCTATTTTTCTATACGTTTTAAATAATTTGGGACGTTTCAATTTTGTTTTGTTTTGGTGAATCTTTTATCTAGTCTGGAACCTGCACACAGTACTGTGTCTTTACAAGACTTGTTGGGAAGGGAGGTTGTCTGTATTTATGATTATTGTGTGCAGTGTGGTAGGGGTGGAAGGAGGGCAGAGACCATGTGAACTAGGTTAATCACTTCTAATAAACTAGATCACGGTTCCGACTGCGCATGCGCTGAAAACGGCGTTGGGAGCAAAGCAACAGCGTACGGCCATTGAGTTTACCTATACGCACAGTGAAAAGCGTCAGCTTTATTCAAAATTAATAGAAATCCAAAACCCTAACCTTATAAATTTAATATAATCTTTTTGATAAACATGTTTTCTGTATGTGTTCCAAGCGGTTTGCCTCTAGGTCGTGTGGTTTTATCAATATTTTACTTTTTCTGTATGGAGATTGCTCACTGCCATTGACAATGCATTGAGTACTCTGGCTATGGCTCTAACACTAGTCTGAGTGCCTAGCTCTTTCTAAATCTAAATGCACATGGCATAAGATGTGCTGATTATATTGATGTAAATGCAATGCTAGATAAAAGATTAATATCTTAATTTATTATATATATTTTTTTAGTTAGTATTCTATGTTTCAAACAAGAGCTGAGATGAGCTGAAACTAGCACATTTCATAGCTGCACCCAGTGTATTAGCATGTGCCATGTGCTTTTGGGGGGGTTGTTTTGCTCTGACCCATCCCACAATGCACCGTGCCGCTGGAACCGTGATGTAGTCTATTGTGGTATGGTGAAGTTCTTTGCTTAGGAGGTGCGGAGGATAAACAGCAGCGAAATAACGTGTGTGTGTATGGAATGTATGTTTTGGGGCATGCGAATTGGTGGTAACTAAATTATTTCAATTTAATGAGGATTAAGGTACTTAAATGATTGGGCAGGCCCAACACTCCTCTTTGTTGCTGTGATTATAGAGAGCACAATTGTGATGGTTTAGTAAGTAATTCATTTTTTTTAGGTCACCTTACCAGCCAGTGAATATTGTTTATTAATGCCCCGAGGAACCCTGTGACAAACCCAGGGTGGGGGCTTTGGGGGCTGCCGAACTTCAGATATGAGCCTGTCTCAAAAGGTGATAACTCTTCTTTTTTTTTGTCCATTGAACCGATTGACACAAAATGCCACAGAAACGGTTACACTGAAAACAAGGACATTTGCTTCAAATCAATATGTATTCTATTGGGATTATGAAACACCGTGTAAAAAACAAATCAGTTTTTCCTGAGCAAATGCATAAGCAGATAGCATGTTGATCGTTACAATGGACAAAGTTTTGTCCAATATTGCTTAGAACCTTTTGAGACAGTCTCAAATATGCATTGAGGTCCCAAGAGTAAAGTCTCATATATGCATTGAGGTCCCAAGAGTGAGTGAGTGACTTGTTTTTTTTATGCCATGTTGGCAACTATGGCCATATTCAGGGCAAGATGTTTTTTTTTATTTTCTCATATATATATAATTTTTTCAACTCGAATATATCACTCAACAGAGAAGTAAAAGACAATAGGCTAAAACAAAAATTAATGGGTTTAACAACAACAAAATTATTTGAAGAGATGGTGTGCCGAATGCCTTCCAACTTAGATACTGGTATACCTATCAAGCATTTGCTGCTGTGTATATTGGGAAACTAAGCAAAGCTAACAGAACCTGTTACTACTGAAGCCTATGGTGTCGATTTTAAAAATATTTTGTTACATGCTTGCCAACATTAATTTGGCATGTTTTCACTTCATAATCCCAAATTCACCGCTAACTGTACCCTCAGGTCTAACTGATTGTCTTCTTCTCAGTTGTCCACCATTGGCGATGATGACGGCAACTCATCATTTGTTGTGAACTCATTGGTGTCTGATGAATCCAATTTGTGCTCGGAATGTTAGAGGTGTGTGTAGCTGCAGTCAAAGAGTCTGGTAGTTGAAGGAGATGATCTTTCCTCTGCTGAAGCTTTTGTTTCGCTTGTGCCATTGCGAATAGAAGCACTGTATTAATATATCCTCATGCTCACAGGTATGATCAGCAAATAAAATAAATGACTATCCTCCAGTCTACATGTACAAAACAAGGTCGCCTATAATATTTGTATTGCCTGTTAATTGCCTGCTATTGTCGACATTGTTCATATCATATCATCTCATCTTATTCATAAATAGTTCATATACACCATAACTGTTATGGCCGGAAGACCAGTGCCTCAGTGCTGAGAAAAGATGTTATCCAACTGGAATTAAAAAAAATTAACAAATCTTTTTTTTTTTATCTTCAAAGTTAGCTATTTAAAATAAAATGTTACTTTAAAGCAAAGTAACGTAGATTATTTATCTCAGTTAATGGCAGAAACTTGAAACCATTGGACTATGCAATTTTACAGGTGCAGAACTGATGCCGGTCAGGGGTCAGATTCACCCATGCAGCAAGAGTATTAATGCTGCCAGAGATTGAGATTCCTGTTTTTTATTTCTTGCACAAATCTTTCGGGAAAAATTTGTGCTGGAAGCATTTTGCGGGCATTGTGGTTGCGTGCATTTATGGTTTTAATTATATAAATAAATATTGTGTATGCGTGACAACATTTTTTTTTAATGTTTTAAAATTTAGAGGTAAGGGTAAAAAAAAGTGTACTTTCTTTTAAAAAAAATTAATTGTGTATTTTCCAAGAAAAATATTGGTGCACAGAATTTTAAATTTGTTTATTGATGTACTCCAGCTTAAAACTGTACAAAATACACATAAATTGTACGGATATGCAGGTCTTGCCTACCCCCGCCCCAAATATCCTGTTCGGGAAACTCTTAGAGGGAAAAAACTGTACTTTCCTTCTTTTCTTTTTTTAAAAGAAAACTAAAAAGAATTGAGTATTTTCAAAAAAAATATTGATGTACAAAATTTTAATTTTGTGTATTGACGTAGTCCGGCTTAATACTACAAAATACGCAAAAATTGTATGGGTAGGCAGGTCTGCTGAGTTTTTACTAACGCGATCATGATATATAAGGGTGGTAATGCCTTATCATAGTCTGACGTGTGTTAAACCAGCATCACTCATCTACTATAAGTGTCAGTCAGAGCACACCTACAGTCCATATCCACTTAGATTTATACAGTAAAACCTGACCACCTCCCCTATATCGATCGATTTATTTTGGTCCCAAACGATCGACCATACAATAATACCATTGTAACGATAACAAAAAAAAGCTCCCTAAACTGACCACCTCCCTAAATGGACCATTTAAAGTCAGTCTCATAGTCGATCAATTTAGAGAGGTTTTACTGTACTTTTAAAACATTTAAATTGTTTTATATATATATGTGTATATATTCCTTTGAACTACCACATGGCAATGTAGTTTGATATGACCTTAGATGTTGCTAGGACGCTAAACCCCAACAAAAAAGTGAGATCGAGAGGAGCGGCCATTGTTCTTAAATGAAGTTTTCTTTCTCCAATAAAATCTACTTTAAAAAAAAGAAGCTGTGTTTTTGTGTTCCTTCTTAATTCATTGGATTAAATAGTTGATTACATGAAACTAAGGTGAAACAAATAGTAGAACTTCTAGAGTAAGTTCAAAAGTGAGTGTGAACAACGCCGGAAGAGAAAATGTGATAAAGGAGGGAAAATCAAGTGGGGTGGACGATGATGAGAGTTGGACCTGTACTATTTGTGAATGCGCGTTTGATGATGAAAGTGACAAAATACTAGAGTGTGATGGAAAATGCAGGAAACAGTTCTGTGTGAGATGCATAGATATGTCTGATGGTCAATATGAGACATTGCAGAGACCAGATTGATTTTGGTGCTGCCCAAATTGTGGGCTCGATATAAAATTGAAGACGCACGAGAAGAATGATGAAAGGGAAGAAATCAAGTTCATGCATGACAAGTTCCTAGTTGAAATACACAAACAATTGACATTACTTGAAACAAAAATTGAAGCAAAACTGGAGACATATGCTAAAGAGACATAAAAGAGAGGAACATTCTAGATATTATAATTCACAGAGTGAAGGATAGGGAGGACAACCCTGAGGATAGTAAGAAGGATGACGATGCCTTCTTTAAAGCTATGTGTACTGAGATCCTGGAAGCTTCCAACGTGGTGGTGAAAAATGTAATTTGCCTCGGGGGAAAAGGAATGAAAATAACGACAGACAAAGGCCAATGAAAATTATGCTACAGAATAAAAACGATAAGCAGAAGATTATGACAGTTATCAAAATTAAAAGATGCTGCTCCAAAATTCAAGGATATCAGTGTTTGTCATGATCTTGCACAAGATGAATGGGAAAAACGTAGGCAAAAAATAGAAAAAAAACGAATTGGAGGGAGGGCTCTGGACCTTCAAAGTTTGGGGTCCATTCTGGAACCTAAGGATAATCAGAATAAAGACCCAATAAGCAAACTACCTGAAATATAAGAGAAGGGTAAATTGGAAAATTATAAGCAAGTACAAAAATTGAAATGTATGTTAATTAAAGTCCCTGCTACAAAAAATGACAGCTGGGGTAATAACACAAGTTCAAGTCCCACAATACCAGTATACCACAACACCAGTACATATACCAGCAACAACCGGACATATGTACCAGGTACAACAGGCCTAATAACAGCAAATATTCAAGGACTGTATCCAAAAACAGAGCAAAGTTCCTTTCCTCGGTGAACTTGCACAGGAAAGCAATTCAAAGATAATAGCTCTTACAGAAAGTCACTTACATAACCATATCATGGACAATGAAATCCACCTGGAGGGATTTAACATCTATAGGAGTGACAGGAAAGATAGAACTCATGGTGGTGTTATTTTGTACATTGACTAAAACTACACATGCAAAGAAATAATCAACAGCTCAAATGCCTATTGCAGCCTGTTATACCTTGAAATTATCCAACTCAGTATGATACTAGCCATAGTATCCAGACCCCCAAACTTCCCTGAATACACATTCATTGATTTACTCCACAAACTTCTCTCTGCAATAACCAAGATGGTGGCTCCAATGCCTGACATTATATTCCAGGGCGACTTCAATTTCCCAAACATTACCTGGCCCCCCAGGACATATACAGGCAACAGTAGCAAAAACAGAACAAAATCAAGCAAAAAAACTGATGGAAGTCATAGAAAAACTGTTCCTTAAACAGATTCTGAAAACTGCAACCCGAGGACAAAATATCTTGGACCTTGTATTCACAAACAATCATGATCTAATCTACAATCTACAATCAACTCCAACAGTGTTCTCAGACCACATCATAGAAATACTTATAAAAGACAAAAGAGCCTCAATCACTTCTAACAGAAATAGAGAAATACCCAAACTCAGTGAATATAATTATCACAAAGCAGATTGGATACAAATCAACAGCATCATTACTGCACATGACAAAACTGAACAGAGCATCCTTACCACATGCTGTGAGCCCTGATGGTGGAGTCTCCGACTTGGCCTGAGCATATAGCTCAAACACTCTAATCTAATCTAATCTAAGCACACCAGAAAGTTGGTCATGTGTGTTTGATTTTCACCAATAGATAAATAAGTTAATCTTGTGGTAAGCTCTATGGAAATAGTCTTATACATACATGGGATGAAAGATTGCGAGTTCGCGGGTTTCCGCTATATTTGTAAGTTTTCGATTTGTTTTGTTTCTAAAATATCTAGGACATAAAACCCCAATAAACGGACAATCTAATTTTAGGCTTTTTCTCTCATCTACCTGGCCTGTAGATAAAGGATTCACCCGGTACTCGCAGTACACTGGTGAATACCAACCCTATATAAAAACGGTCGAAAAAGCGGGTTAATGAATTGAGAGACTAATTTCACAATCTAAGAAGCAACAATTATTCTTTACATATGTCTTATTGATAGCCCGCTACCTTTGAGTTGAAAAATATAATATAATATCTAGTTTAATAAGATTTAAAAGTGAAATCGACGGCGTTCTGCGGCCACCATCCTGTCTTTTTGCATTCTCTCCGATTTCACCAAGTCTGTGCCGATATAAGTAACCATTTGACACTGGAAGCAGGCATTCTACTTGCTGTTCCATACTGAAGCTATTTTCGCGCATATTTACAGTACGTTGTCGTTCACCTGTGTACTACAAGTACCGGGTGAATCTTTTATCTACCTGGCCTGGCGCTCGACATTACTGGAATAGGGCAAGGACTGGTTTGCTAAAGGGGCTGTCACATTAGGGTTTTTTGCGGGAGCGTATGGCGGCGTAGGCGCGTTACGTCATATACGTCGGCATACGCCGTATATGCTACTCATACGCTACTCATATGCTACTCATACGGCGCCAGGTGATGGCTTATGTGAAGCGTATGAGGCATACGCCGCCATACGCTTTCATAAATCCGTCCGTCCAAATCTTTTTGTGCATGCTCAAAAAATCTCGACCTATGAGGGTGTATGGCCCATACTGTCAAAAAATGTCACAGCACGCTCCCATACGCTCCTCGTAGGTTCCACATATGCTCAAAACCACCCGAAATGTCACAAAATGTCATCATAGGCCGGCACGCGCAGGACCTACGTAGGTTTTCAATACGCTCCCGCCATACGCCGTAATGTGACAGGGCCTTTAGTATCAGGATAATGGGATATTGGGTCATGTTGACTGCAACCTGATCTCCCAGTGGTTAGTGCATTCGACTGACACAAACTCAACGTATGTACACAAATTTATACAGTGACTCCCTTGTGTATGGCATGCCACTGCAAATATCTCAATGCGTTAGAAAACGCCCTCACCTTTTTACTTGACACCAGGTGGCGCCTGAAAGCTGACAGCTTAACTTCTTCACTTGACACCAGGTGGCGCCTTAGAGCTGATTGCCTCACGGAGTAGGCGTTCACCCAAATGGGGTGGGGTGGGGGGCATGCGCGTTATTTGATCTCGAACGCCAACTAAAGGTATGCACTGTACTCAAGAGCATAGCCAGGTTCTAAAGGTAGAACCCTGTATTCAGGTTTGTTTGTTTGTTGTTGTATTACGTCCTAGCAACATCTACGGTCATATCAGGACGGGTGTATTCAGGTGCGGAGGCAGGTTATAAAGTTAAGGGTGTAGATCATATAACAAAGGGGTGTCCAGATGCATTAAGCATATGTCTTTATGATCATTATACATTCTTATTTTCCATATAACATAAAACGCAAGGAAGATACAGTTTTAAAGGAAGTTTATGATCATAATTTTGCATTTAAAATCTGAACATAGGGAAGCTATGACTTTTACTGCAAAGGGGAACTAAAGAGTTAGAAAAGGATTTGTTGAAACGTCACCACTTTTAATGAATGTGCTCAGGGGGAACGGCCCATGTGCATCTAGCTACGTCACTGACTGTATCCGCCTAAACTAACAGTAACACATTGGTAACCCAACATCATACCGTCCTTATAGAACACATGGCAATGGTTGGGGTATTATGGGATGGGGGTGGATGTGTGTTCGGGTGGGGGGTTCGTCCCCCTCCCTAGCTTCTTGTCACCATCCAATATGTGCTTAGATTTGTTTGTTTGTTGTTGTTTTGCGTCCTAGCAACATATAAGGTCATATCAGGATAGGTACCGACTTGTGACAGTGCGCACTCATGGCGACTTTATAGTGCTTCCCCACTGGGTGACCAGGCGGCCAGCACCATGACCTGATATCTCCCTGTCACATTATCCTGACACTGAGCCAACCAATCCATGCCCTATCCTAATAATGCCGAGTGCCTGGCTAAGAAGCGACAAGTATCAATCTTTAAGTCATTGGTTTGACTCGACAAGGGTTCGATACCAAGAATCCAAGGGTTCAGATCCCCCGATCTCCCAAAACAGACATCCGACCATCTCGTCTACATATGTTGCTAGGATGTAAAACTCTAACAACCAACCAACCAAGATGTCCGACCAATTGCGCCATGAAAATAAATCACTCCTGGCAAAACCCCGACAGGTGTATAACATACCTTGCTTGCAATGTCTATTCATATTCACAGGACGCAACCAATATCATACCTCACCCAACCCTGAAGCCTGCTTTGAGTCTTAGTCACGGTGAGTTGCCACGTTAATTCATTAATTAACAAGGTCATCTCTTTACTAAAGATCTAAATTCGCAGTCTTTAATCACGTGATAATTATGGAGTCGGCTGGTCTGAGGAGCCCACACACATTCAGCTGAGTGCCAACACAGAAATGATGCTATTAATCAAGTTGTCAGGGAAACCGGGATCAAAGCTCAATTGTCGTCTGCTTTCTGTAATGTCGTCATGGTGAGTGGATCTGGTCAGCGTCTATGGCCCACTTAGTGAAAGTTTTTGCTGTTGTTTTACGTATGATTATTTATTAGATTAAAAGATGTTGGGTTGCCGTGTGTCTACAGTGTTATTCCTGTTTCTGTTCCGTGTAGTGGCGTTGTTATAGTCGTTAACAGAGACCAAGATGGGCGATGTCCCAAGTGACTGGCGGGTGTATTTAGAGGATACAGTAAAACCTCTCTAACTGACCACCTCCACAGATCGACCAGTCCCCTATATCGATCGCTTTATTTGGGTCCCAAATGATCGCCCATACAATACCATAGTAACGATTAAAAAAAACTCCCTAAGCTGACCACCTCCCTAAATGGCCATTTAAACTCAGTCTGATGGTCGGTCGATTTAGAGGCAGTACATACAATAACGGTTAATAAAATATATAATCAAATAATTTCACTTATGCAACATATAAAAGCTCAACGGCCTCAACAAAAATCTATGGTAAGTGCAATTGGCGCCCTCGCTCTAAATACCTACTCCGATTAATGGTTTATGTGATATAGCTCCACAATTTACAACTCCCTTGCTTTGCGTCAACAACAACAAATTTAAAATAAGAAAACCGGAAATGATTAAATCACACAATTTGGAATCTGGCTGACGGATGGATGGGACAGAAATATCGCGCCATGACCTACTTTGTTTGGCCTAATGCCTGAAAATATTCTACGGGCTGAAATACTGTGATGATGGTGGTGGTTTGCAGGGTTGCCAACCCTTACGGTTTCGTTGTAAGGTGTATGATATTTTATGTCCCCATCATCACCTTATGCCGATCATCGGGTCTTTCATTTCCTAACATTATATCAATCTTATGGGTTATTGTGTCCAAAATGCATAATAGAGCATCTAAGATTTTTTTTTCATTCCCCGGGAGTAGGGGCACCGTGGGACACGGGGCACAGTGGAACAGTGGCTCATGTGTCTAAAAATAGAAAGGGAGCCCCCCAGCCTGCCCACCAAAAAGAGGCACAGGGGTTCCCCCCTCTCTCCATCTTGGACTATTGTGTACAACCTGGCTCACTTTCACCTAGGTGAGTATTTATCATTTTTCTATACCCAAAGTAAAATTTCACTGTTGCTCCAGACCCCAATATAATGTCCCTTAAGATCTTCTGTCTTTTTTTTCTCATTTTTTAATGTTGGCAAACCTGGGTTGGTAGTTGTTGTTGTTGGTGGTGGTGTGGGGTGGGGAGTGAGGGACGGGGTGTGTGCTGAGTGTTCATGATTAAGAGAATCCGCTGGTTGGCGCTGTTTAAAGGCTGGGGAATGACGTAGGCTGTGCGCACCCAGGCGCAACTGCTTGGCTCAGTGCGCATGCGTCAAGAAAGCAACGTGTGTGTGGATGTGTGTGTGTGTAGTTTTCTGGCATGAATCACCAAGGACGGCGGACACAAGCATGGGTCAGCTACCATTGCCATGGCAACACTCTCACTCAGTGTTTGTTATAAAGGGGGTGAATTGCGTGTTACTTCGGCTGAGTGTAGCCAGCCGCGTCTGTACAGGTTGCAAGTTTATTGCTTTACACTCAGATACACTCAACACCGCTCCTTTATGAAGGGGGACGCCAATAATAGTTGGCATTCTGAGCAGTTCGGAAATACTAGATCACCGTTCCGACTGCGCATGTGCTGAAAACGGTGCTGGCAGCAAAGCAAGGGCATGCAGCCATTGAGTTTGCCGATATCTGATTAACCATACTTATTTTCTATTTCTACATATGTCATTAACCATAGGATATAAATAAAAACATGAATAAAATAAGTAAAACTGACTCTGGCTATGGCTCTATCACTAGTCTGAGTGCCCAGATTTGTCTTCACTGATGCATCTTAGGCCGATGTGCCCAGACTAGTCTGAGTGCCCAGATTTGTATAAATCTAAATGCACATGGCATAAGTTGTGCTGATGAAATTGATGTAAATACAATGCTGGATAAAAGATTAATATCTTAATTTATTATATATATTTTTTTAGTTAGAGTTCTAGATGAGCTGAAATTAGCACATTTCATAACTGCACCCAGTGTATTAGCATGTGCCATGTGCTTCTCGCAGGTTTGTTTTGCTTTGACGCATCCCACAATGCACCGCGCCACTGGAATGGCGATGTAGTCTATTACGGGTCTCACTCACAGTAGCATGCACCAATTCATGAGGAGGGTACAGGAGGAAGAGGAATGCTATTTATTCGGCTTAATGTATATGCACTCACTCACTCACATATGAAAGGGTTCATAATTTGTATCTGCTTTAAGTGTGATTTCATCCTGGTATCCAGGCTGCTCTAGCGACTCCATACGAGAGTCTCATTCTCGTGCAGTACTAGGCTACTTCGGTTAGGAGTTATGCCTGGCTGCGCTTTTAATTAAAACCTTTCACTGTTTCAGTTTGTAGATTGTTTTGGCTTTGATTTTTAATTATATGATGTTTTTGAAAAGCCTATGAATTGGGAAAAAAATGTCAAGCGTGTTTTATTTATTTACTTTTAATCAGTTGATGTATCCATTTGATCTAATTAGGCGTTGCTTTAATTGTATATCACTATCACTACTTTTGTTGTTGAAGATTTATACTGCCTATCATAGATAAGCCTGAATAGGCTTGTTTTCACCATTAGATCGTTTGTCGATAGAAAGCCTGAGCCTACACTTTTACCGACCCAAGGGATTTTTTACCCTCCACACCACATAGACATGGTATGAGAGCAACTGGCCTTTGATGACGCTGTAAGTTATACACAGCGGTGGAAATCCAAATTGGCAGAGGTGGGGGTCACAGGGAATCGAACTGCTGACCTTCAGATTAGGAGTCCGACCTAGAAAAAAGTCAGACACTCTAACCACTCCACCACAGAGAACGCCACTTATTATCAAAATAAAAGAATTGAATTGATTGATTAAACTTTAGTTATTACCAAATAAACCCGTTTGCCTTCCATATATGACGTTGTATATTGCTAGGATGAAACACTCCAACATTCACATTGAAGAGGGTCTCTTGTTAAATATGACAATTTACCTAATAGCCAAATTAAGCAATACTGTAGCATTAACATTTGTTTTAACATTTGTTTTAATAATATTCATTATTAACCAACAGTGGCAGAGTGGTTAGACTAGAGTGTCTGACTTTGTTCTAGGTCGGAATCCTGATCTTAAAGTCTGTGGTTTGATTCCCCATGCCATCACCTCTGCCAATTTGGATTTCCACCCCTGTGTATAACTTACAGCATCATCAAAGGCCAGTTGCTCTCATTCCATGTCTGTGTGGTGTGCAAGGTTAAACAAATCCATGGGTCGGTAAAACTGTAGGCTCAGGCTTTCTATCGACCAACTGTCCAATGGTGAAAACAAGACTATTCAGATTTATTCATGATAGGCAGTATAAATCTTAAAGAAAGAAAACCCAGATACATGATTATATTTTGATGGTCAATCATTTTACAGTAAACTCAGAAATGGGTTCCGGATCGTGCATATATAGGCTACTATATATGTGAATCATTATAGAATTTGTATAGTATTTCTAGCATATGGTGCTCATCTTTATTTACAGCAGTGAAAGAACCAGTAACATAAGTTAGAGACAGTAACAATTAACATGTCAATGTTTTCAATCTGGTTGTGAGTGTATTGAGTTAGCATACTATGCAAAACTGCGCGTTTACCAAAATATTGACATAATACGGTGGGCAAATCTCACGTTATGTGATGCATAATATATTATACGAGTATAAATGTTTGAGTAGATACAGAGATATGTCCTTATATGTGCATACATCTATGTTTAGTTTTGTGCCAATATATAAATCTAGATATATATCTTTAAGTATATAAATTTATATATATATAAAGTTGGCTACGAATAACGGGGGCAAGGAAAGAGAGGCAAGACGAGGAGTGGTGGAAGCTTCCCGTTATTTTTGGAGGCCCCATGGCCGAGCAATAAAAAGCCCTTCCTACAGAAAAAGTTAAAAATTCAGAGCTCATGTGATCCTAACGCACTCTGGCTGGCCTATGCCTAAACAGTGGTGGCGCCAGAGGCGAGCAGTGGGTTCCGGCCCGAAGCAAATAGCACAGTGGGTCAGGGCAGTAATAATACGTAGATACTCAATAGCAAGCAAGTAAATAAAAAGTTCCATTAAACCATATAGAATAGATGCTCCGCCCATTTATACTCATATAATAAATTATATATCACATAAATATTTATATAGCTATGCTAAAATACTCCATGCACACATTCTATGTCAATATATAGATCTAGATATCTATATGTATCTATGTAAATATATATATTTATATCTAGATACTAAAAATACTTCATATACACAGTATATGTAACTATGTAAATATATAGATATATAGTTGGACTGGCGCGTGATCTCGATAGTGGTGGCGCCAGCCTCGCTCGGTGGGACCAGCCCACAGCAAATGATGATCTCATGCGATCATTGGAGTAAAATAAATAGCATGCACAATAAATATAATATAGAGGAAATACAGCTCAGCCCCTTTATACTCATATAATACCCTATATATCACATATTTATATGTACTAAAAATATTCAATGCACATATTCTCTATCAATATATGGAGCTAGATATATATATGTAACTATGTAAATATATATATATATATATAATAGTGGCACCACTTTCAGAGCTGAGGCGAGTAAGTTGGAGCAGTAGATGACTAGCCTGAGGCTCTACCACCCGATTACTGGAGGGTGGGTGTGAGGAGAGAGTATACAATTCAGGGTTATTAAACTCGTATAGTTATACAGCATATATATCTATACTAAACATATTCCATGCACACAGTCTCAATCAACATATAGATACTATATATATATAACTAGGTAAATGTGTAGCCATATATATAAAGATAAATAGTTGTAAATATATTAATAATACTCTATGCATAAACGAATGGATTGTGCAATGTTAACCCTTTGAGAATCAGGACACAGTGTTTCCGCAGTTCTCCATAAACGCGACTATAAAGTATAAGTAGTATAACTCTGGTATAAGTAAGGGTGTGTTGCGTTGATGTGATCTCCCACTGACGAGCCAACACAGACCCGACTGAACGCCGCGATCCCCGCAGTCAGAAACAGAACTCATCACCCACCCAGTTCAGACATGCCACGGTGATGCATGCCGGTGTCGCGGTTTCAGTTCTCAACCAGTTTCAGTTCTCAACATCGTTTCTGCACATGCGTCAACATTGAACAACATCTTCCAGGCATTGTCAATGGTCGTGAGCAATCTTCATACAGAAAAAGTGAAATATCTCTGAAACCACACCACCTAGAAACAAATCACTTGGTACACATATAGAAAACATGTTTACCAAAAAGATTATAGTAAATTGATATGGTTAGGCTTTTGGATTTCTATTAATTTTGAACAATGTTTTGCACTGCATGTACCATCAAACTCAAGGCATTGTCAATGGTCGTAAGCAATCTTCATACAGAAAAAGTGAAATATCTCTAAAACCACACCACCTAGAAACAAATCCCTTGGTACACATATAGAAAACATGTTTACCGAAAAGATTATATTAAATTTATAAGGTTAGTGATACTGACACTATAGTGACAGTGTGAGTGCAGCAATTTGTGCCGATCGGAGACTGTTTGAATTGGACTCGATGTTGACACATGCACAGACAATGCTGTTCGATGTTGACGCATGCGCAGAAGCGATGTCGAGAACTGAAACTGGTTGAGAACTGAAACCGCGACACCGGTACCACCAACCCAGAAACAGGCGGGGGGGGGGGGGGGGCGGGGAGGGGGGTCAGGAGGAGGAAGAAGGCGAAAATGGTAAAAGAAGAAGACGGAGGGAAAAAAGAGGGAGAAGGTGGGAAACTAGAATTGGATAGAAGAGGAAGATGATGGCGAGGAATGGAGAGAAGGGGGGGGGGGATTGGAAGAAGACAAAGAAGAAGAAGAAGAAGAAGAAGAAGAAGAAGAAGAAGAAGAAAAGAACATGAAGAAGAAGAAGACAAAAGGAAAAAAGAGAGTGGGAAACTAGAATTGGATAGAAGAGGAAAACGATGACGAAGAATGGAGAGAAGGGGGGGAATTGGAAGAAGAAGAAGAGAACGTGATGAAGAGGAAGAAGAAGAAGGTAAAAAAGACAGTGGGAAATAGAACTGGATAGAAGAAGACAATGACGAAGAACGGAAAGAAAGGAGAATATTGGAAGAAGTCAAAAAAGAAGAAGAAGAAGAATAAAGTGGAAAATAGAAATGGAGAGAAGAAGACGATGATGAAGAACGGATAAAACTGGAAGAAGACACAGAAGAAGAAGAAGAAGAATGTGGAAAATAGAAATGGAGAGAAAAGGAAGACGATGACGAAGAACCGAGAAAAAGGGGGAACTGGAGGAGAAGGAAGAAAAAAAATGGGAAAGGGAAGAAGCAGAAGAAGAAGAAGAGGAAGGGGAAAAGAAGAAAATGGGAAGAAAGAAGAAGGAGAAGAGAAAGGGAAACTGGATGTCAGAGAAGAACAAGAGGAAGAATAGAAGAACGAGAACAAAAAGAAAAACAAGAAGAGCATGCAGAAGAGGGGAGAGATGATGAAGAAGAAGAACAAGAAGAACAAGAACAAGAAGAGCAAGAACAAGAAGAGAAGGATGAGGAAGAAGAGGAATGGGAAGAAAAACCCAGTCCTGCCAGCCCCACTATGTCTATTTAGCTATCAATCAAGCACCACCAGCAACTACATAAACACATATATGCACTTGGTCATGTATACCTGTTTCATTATAGAACATTTGCATTCCCCCACCAATGCTTTAATATCGGAATATTTTACAACACCCTTTAAACAGATTTCCCAGTATCTAAGTTGAAATCTGTATAATTAATTTTGGGTACGTGTTTGTGTTTTTAAAAGTTTAAGCTCTCATCAGACATAACATGAGCAGGTTAGATATAATACATGACAACACCATAATTATTATTGTTTGTCGATTAAAGAACGATGCATAGAGGACCACCCACCTGTCTACACAAAAGAAGAATTTAATTTGTAATTGTTCGAACTATAGTGATGCAGAATTGTCTATCACGACACTATTGGTGAGGTGGGGAGAGGGGTATTTTATCTCGTAATTTAACAACAAAATTGGGGGGGATAATATTAAAAGAAGACTACTCTATCGAGAGTGGATTGCATTATCATGATTGTATTTAAAACTAAATATATATAGACAATACCAGAATTCATCCATAGCTTTTATTTAACGATCCCTTTGTAATTTGGCCATTATATAACCAGACGGATGGCTGAATGAGTTGGAGCGTCCATCTCCCGTGTTGGTAGATCTTGGGATCGTGGGTTCGAATCCTGGTCGAGTCAAACCAATGACTTAAAAATTGATACTTGTAGCTTCCTAGCCAGGCACTCGGCATTACTAGGATAGGGCAAGGAGCAGTGGAATGAGGAAGACCAGTCGTCTGCGACTGAAATTTCCCCTGCTTAAACAACTAATGTACCAAAAAAATATTAAAAAAAATATGAATTGCCAGGTGTGTGTTCACGCTATCAAAGTACAGTAAAATCTCTAAATCTGCCGACCATGGGACCGACTTTAAATGGTCAATTTATGGAGTGTTTAAAAAAAAAAATCATTACAATGGTATTGTATGGGCGATCGATTGGGACCCAAATAAAGCGATCGATATAGGGGAGTGGTCGATCTGTGGAGGTAGTCGGTTAGAGAGGTTTTACTGTACTTACAAAGATATGTGTGCACTTATCTCAGTGGATAAACCTAGCTGTGATATGCCACCATAAACGCACCTATCAGTATCAGTATCACTGCAACCCCAACCCGACGCGGTGGCCGCATCGGTAGAGCGCAGGATTCTCGTGCGGAAGGCCGGGAGTTCGAATCCCAGCCGATTCAAACCAATGACTTGCAAAATTGATACTTATAACTACATAGCCAGGCGCTTTGCATTAGTAGGATATGACAATGAGTGATTAGCACAGTGTCAGGCTAATGTGACTGGTGTGGGATATCAGGACATGGTGCCAGCGGCCTGGGCCCGTATGCATGACGCGGTGTTAGCGAGCCAAAACACGTTTAGACGGGATTTTTGGTTTAGCGCCGAAAAGTCGCTATGCATGAGTTAGTGATAGGGCTAACACCACAAGCGTAAACTAGGTTACGGTAAACCCGATCCATAGGTGGTTTAAGGTTGGTGTTAGGTATCGATTAGGCCCAAATCTATTCAATGCTATCATATTTAACAGAATTACATACGCAATAAGTGAAATTTCATGAAATTAACCCTAAATTCGAAGCGATATTAACATAGCAGCTACATCGGCGGCGGTATTAATATTGTCGAATCGACGAATGTAAACTAAACAAATCGCCGTCACCCGCCACAGTGCTCGCTGGCAACAGGCTCAGCAATAGCTACTGGCTGGTGCCGGGCGGTGTTAGGTACCGATTAGGCCCAAATCTATTAAATGCTGTCATATTTAACAGAATTACATACTCTAAAAGTGATATTTGATCAGTTTAACCACAAATTCGAACCGATAACGGTGATATTAAAGCTGCCGCTACAGTGGCGGCGATATTAATATTGTCGAATCGACGAATGTACACAAAACAAATAGCGGTGCTCGCCGGCAACAGGCTCACCAATAACAAGGCTCACTGGTGCCCGGCAGTGTTAGGGACCGATTAGGCCCAAATCTATTGAATGCGATCATATTTAACAGAATTACATCCTCAAATCGTGAAATTTCATTAAATTAACCATAAATTCAAAGCAATATTAACGCCGCTGCTACATCGGCGGTGATATTCATACTGTCGAATCTAAACAATACTAATCGCCGCCGGCAACAGGTTCAGAGGGATTTCCCAAATCTATAAAGAAATTCACGTTTAGCTATAATGAAAGTGTTACGTGCTCCTGCATACCGCTTGACATATTTCCCGACCTCAGTGATAGCTAAACGGTGTCAGGCTGTAACACCAAAAGCCGCTAACAACGACCCATGCATAGGGGCCCAGATCTCCCAGTGGGGCAGCGCCATAATAAAGTCGCCATGAGTGCGCACTGTTACAAGTCGGTACCTGTCATGATATGACCTTAGATGTTGCTAGCACATAAAACAACAAGAATCAACCCACAGTCCCAACCACGCACTAACAATTCCATTGCGGGGACGCCATTTGCAAACTGCTAAGCGGCGAAAAACCAACCAACCATGTTCTGATATTTCTCATGGAGAGTAAGTAGGGACCATTGCAGTAACTTATTTAATAAACGACAATTTCCATCGAGAGAAATTGGTGCATTACTGACATTTATCGAAGTGCCATGATTCACCAAGGCGATGTTTCAATAATACTCTACCTTGCCCAAGCTGACAAGCCAACAGAACATGGCTTTATTCAACGTAAAATGCTGGACGTAGAATGACTGTATATAAAGAACCCATGGCAGCGATGTGAGCCCCCCCCCCCCCTCCCCGCCCAAGACACACACTCTATCTTCAAACCCAACTGGTGTATGCCACATCTCCTAATGTTTATGGATAATCCTTAAGATCTATTGTGTGCATGCACATTCCAGTATATGTCTTTAGACAATGTGTTTGTTTGTTTGTTGTTGTTTTACGTCCTAGCAACATCTAAGGTCATATCAGGATGGGTACTGACTTGTGACAGTGCGCACTCATAGCGACTTTATAGTGCTGTCCCACTGGGAAACCAGGCTGCCAACACCATTACCTGGTATCCCACTCAGTCACATTATCCTGACACTGAGCACACCAGTCCTTGCCCTGTCCTAATAATGCCGAGCGCGTGGCTAGGAAGTGACAAGTATCAATTTTTAAGTCATTGGTTTGACTCGACCAGGGGATAGACAATGTGTCAGCGGGACGTTTTATGTGAAGGTGTCAATCATCCTATCGATCCTGCTTAGTGGACCCATTTGCAGTTTGGGCTATTTTCCATTCCAACCAGTGGTCCACAACTCGTTCATCAAAGGATGTGTTTTTTGTTGTTGTTGTTTTATGTCCTAGCAACATCTAAGGTCATATCAGGACGGGTACCGACTTGTGACAGTATGCACCAGGCTAGGAAGCGACAAGTATCAATTTTTAAGTCATTGGTTTGACTCGACCGGGAACCGAACTCGCGAACTCGCGATCTTCCGCACGCAAGGCCTGTGCTCTACCGATTCGGCCACCACACCCGGTAAGGATGTGGTATGTGCTGTCCTGTCTATGGGAAAGTGCATATAAAACCCCTTGATGCTTTTTGGAAAGAGTAGCCTATGTGGTGACAGTGGTTTCATCCAAAGAAATATGTCAGAATGACCATATGTTTGACATCCAATAGCCGATGATATGAAAATCAATGTGTTCTAGAGGCGTTGTTAAATAAAACAAGCTTTACTTTAGACACTATGTTGCCTAATGGCTATAAACCATTCTTTCTACACAATTTCAATTCAAATCGCCAGATTCAGTAGAGCTAAAGGGGCCTGTCACACCATGCCGTATTGCATCAACATATGCCGATGTATGTGACATATGCTGTCATACAGCAGGATTTTGAACATGCTAAAAAATACTTACCCATAACTTATCCCAGCATACACCGGTGGGCTTTAACGAATACTACTTATGCCAAACGTACCCATAACTTGTCTCAGCGTACACCAGAGTACACCAACGTGGTGGCGCAAAATCACATATGTCAGCATACGCTGACGCAATACAGCATAGTGTGACAGGGCCTTAATGATTCAGTCACTATAGCGCCTGTCCACTGAGTGCTTCTAAACAGCCACCACATGGCCAGAAATCAGAGCGTGTTGCACCGCCTGCCACTGGGTAAGTGTCTTGAATTGTTGGACACAGGAGAGAACCACAAACATCAACACTGACGGCACGTCGCCTCTCGCACCACACACGTCGCATGTCACATCAGACATGTCGCATGTCACATCAGGGATGTCGCATGTCACATTAATGAAATCTCAGCTTTAGTTTAAGCTTAGGTCACACCTACCTGGATCAGGGGCCGGACGAGCCCCGGACCGTGTCCCGGTATGGTCCGTGGCGATCCGGCGTCATCCGTGGCTCATCCCTGGCTGATCCTTGGTGATCCTTGGCTGGTCTGGCCTCATCCATGGTCGGCCCCGGATGTTTTTAAATGTTTAAAACATCCGGGTCGATCCGGGGAATATAGCAATCTGGACCTCGATCCAGCATCATCCAGGTGTAATCCGGGGGTGGTCCGGGTAGTCCGGGTGTGATCTGGGGGTAGTCTGTGTACCGTCCGAGGCAGTCTGGGGCAGTCCTGGGGCCGTATTCATGAGCTCGGGGTAGCTCTACTCTGGGGCTCTAACCGGTGGGTACGCTACCCCCCCCGGCTAACGGTGGAAAATCTGTATTCATGAGCTTGGGGTAGCGCTACCCTGGGGCTCTATCCGGGGGGTACGCTACCCCACTTTCGACTCAGGGGTAAGCCACTATCCCGAGGGGTTAGTGAGCCTGTGTGGGTCTGAATCTATTCAATGCGATCATATTTGATAGATTTAAATACGCAATAAGTGAAATTTATTCAAATTAACTCTAAATCCGAAGCGAAATTAACGCTGCTGCCGCAAAGGCGGCGATATTAATATTTTCGAATCGACGAATGTAAAGTACACAAATCGCCGCCGCCGCAGCGACGTCGATATCCATACTGTCAACGTCAAGTAAAAATGGCCGCCGCCGTCGCTGCCGAATCGGCGGGAATTTCTTACACCCAAATCTATTAAATGCTGTCATATTTAACAGAATTACATACGCAATAAGTGAAATTTTATCAATTTAACCCTAAATCCGAAGCGAAATTCACGCTGCTGGCGCAAAGGCGGCGATATTAATATTTTCGAATCGACGAATGTAAAGTACACAAATCGCCGCCGCCGCAGCGACGTCGATATCCATACTGTCGATGTCAAGTAAAAATAGCCGCCGCCATCGCCGCCGAATCTGCGGGAATTTCTTACGCCCAAATCTATTAAATGCTGTGATATTTAACAGAATTACATACGCAATAAGTGAATTTAACCCTAAATCCGAAGCGAAATTCACGCTGCTGGCGCAAAGGCGGCGATATTAATATTTTCGAATCGACGAATGTAAACAAAGCGAACGGGTAGCTATCCACTCCGGCTAGAACATTGGTGAATACCAATTGACCTATTTAACCGCCGCCGTTAACCCACGGGATAGCTACCCAACGGCTAAGCCTAACCTCCGGCTAACCGTACCCCGAGCTCATGAATACGGGCCCAGGTGTTTTTTAAACCGGATGAACCACATTTTAGCCATGGTTTAACCCGGACCAGCCCCGGACTAGCCCCGACATAGCCATGGACCACTCCAGGACTGTCCGGATAAGACCCGGACAAGCCGAGTGACCACAGATTAACCACAGATCACCACAGATAGCCCGGTTTACCACAGATCAGCCCAGGATGAGCCCCGTCTTTGTATATATATAGCAGGAGCAAGTCTGGGACTGATCCGTGACTACTCCGTGGATACACCGGGTAGTCCAGGGGTGTTACGGCTCAGTCTGGGGCGATCCGGCCTCTGGTCCATGGCTAGACCGTGACTCGTCCGGGTAGGTGTGACAGTGAGTCCAAAAACGACCAAAATAGCGATATTATCTGGGGCTGTCCGGGGTGGTCCGGGGGAGTTGTACATGGGGGTGGTCCGGCTAAAAATCCGGGGCTCGTCCGGGTAGGTGTGACTTGGGCTTAAGGTAGACCATCGTCGCAATGGTTAAAGCAATGCATTATCACCCACTTGAGCCCCCCAACCCCCCACCTCTCACCCAACCCCCACCCCACCCCTGTTTCTGCTTTCTGTTGGTTTATTCTGACTGAGATACACGGGGGGTGACTCTGCACTCAGTCACCACTGTGTGTGTGTGGCGTGTGTGTGTGTGGAGGGAGGAGAGGGAGGGGGGGGGGTAGGGTAGGACCCCAGAGTGCCAGTCATGTCACACACACACACCCCTCACCCCCACCCCGTTATGCTCACATGTCTCACCGACAAAAGTGAGGCGGTGAATCCGTCCCTTTCCACTTGGACGTCCGCCGACCACTCAGCGTCAACGTCCGGTGTGGCGTTTTCAGCCGTGTACCGTGATCAGCCATGTGCATAGACTCAAACTCAAGGCATTGTCAATGGTCGTGAGTCACTAACTTTATAAATTTAATATAATGTTTTTGGTAAAGATGTTTTCTATATGTGTACCAAGCGATTTGTTTCTAGGTCGTGTGGTTTTAGAGATATTTCACTTTTCATGAATTTTCTGTGTGAAGATTGCTCACCACCATTGACAATGCCTTGAGTTTGATGGTACGCGCAGTGCAAAACATTAGTTTTAATCAAAATTAATAGAAATCAAGAACCCTAACCTTATAAATTTAATATAATCTTTTTGGTGAAGGTGTTTTCTATATGTGTACCAAGCGATTTGTTAATAAGTGGTGTGGTTTTAGAGATATTTCACTTGTTCTGTATTTTCTGTATGAAGATTACTCACGGCCATTGACAATGCCTTGAGTTTGAGTCTAACCACATGGCTGAACACGGTACACGGCTGAAAACGCCACACCGGTCTCTGACACGGTGCACACGACTCGCCAGCGCAAACAGGTTTTGTTCCCCTATCTAGCGGGGATTAGCAGAACTAGGAGGGCCATAACTATCAACCCTAGTCGCCCCCACCCCCGACACCAACCCCTTCCTTCCTCTCCTCTCCCACCCCTGTCACACACACACCTCCCCCTCGCCCCCCCCCCCTCACTCCACTCACTCCCCCACCCCAACACGTTCAGCTCCTTTATCGACCGTAACCCTTCTACCGCATCAGTGGGTGATGCTACTCAGCGTGTCCAAGTACACCTGTGTCTTTAGATCGGCGCTAATTGCAGTTATATCCTATCCTGTGGGAAATGGGTGCGGGTGGGGTGGGGGTGGGGTGGAGGTGGGGATGGCTGTGGGGGTTGAGGTGCGGGTGGGGTTGAGGTGCCTGGGGTGGGGTGGAGATGGGGGTGGAGTCGGGGGTGGAGTGGTTTTGGGGGTGGGGTGGGGGTGAGGTGGGAGTGTGGTGGAGGTGGGGGAGGCGGTGGGAGTTGAGGTGCCGGTGGGTTTGAGGCGGGTGGGGTGGAGGTGGGGGTGGGGGTGGAGTCGGGGGTGGCGTGGTTTTGGGGTAGGGTGGGGTGGGGTGGGGGTGAGGTGGGACTGGGGTGGAGATGGGGGTGGGGATCACTACTATGTGGGTATGTGGGTGGGTGTGGGAATGTGTGTGTCGGTGGGTGGGCACGTGTGGGAATGTGGGTATGAATATGGGTGGGGGTGGTTATGTGTGTGGTGGGGGTATGTGTGTATGTAGGTGGATGGGTGAGGATGTCGGTATATATGTAAATCTATATATGTGCATATGTTTCTATGTTTAGATGTGTATGTGCATGCATATATGTTTCTATTATATGTACAAATGTATCTATGTATACATGTACCTCTGTACAGAAGCTGAAAGCTCATGAAAGCTGCCTGCAAAAGTGTTGAAGTGCTGCTGGCTTTTGCAAGTTACTGGCGGCACTCTCTCGGGGAGCAAATAGAGGTCTCACACCGGCAAGAATATGTTCAGACAGGTGCAAAACTATTTGTCCCTGCAGTGGCTGGTCGGGAGATGTTGGGAGTTCCATACATCAACTGCCCTTGATGCTGCCACAGTGACATGGCTTTCTGTTCAGGGTTTGCTCCCTTAGCCTTCAGTTCTGTCAAGAACCTGTGCCACAAGGCAGTGGTTTACAACTCTGCAGGGCAGGGGCGTCAAACTCCCTGAGGTATTGCAATACCTGCATACCCTACCTGTACAGAAGACATGCATATTATATATACATATGCTTAATATAATTATTATAGATGTATGTATATAATTAGCGGTGCTGCTTCTTTATTTATTTATTCCCTAAATATTATTTATTACATATGTATTGTCATTTATTCTGTGTTCAGTAAAACCTCTCTAACTGACCACACCCACGGTTCGACCAATCCCCTATATCAATCACTTTATTTGGTTCCCAAACGATCGCCCATTGTAATGATTTTGTTAAACTCCCTAAACTGACAACCTCCCTAGATGGACCACTTAAAGTCGGTCCCATGGTCGGTCGATTTAGAGAGGTTTTACTGTACATGTATTATTTGCTGCGAGCCAGGTATGGTGGGCCGACGCTGGCGCCACCACCTTCACTTCCGGTGCTACTTTGTGCCGAGTCAACGTCATTTGCCATACGATTTTTAGCTGTATGTATGTACGATAGGGCTTTTTTTTGCTCGTCCAGGGCCAGGAGACAATAACAATGGCTTCCACCACGACTGTTCTTCTTGCCCATCCCGCACCTAGACCAATTTATATATACAGTAAACCCTCTCTAACTGACCACCTCCACAGATCGACCACTCCCCTATATCGATCACTTTATTTAGGTCCCAAACGATCACCCATACAATACCATTGTAATGATAAAATAAAACCTCCTTCAGCTGACCACCTCCCTAAATGGATAATTTAAAGTCGGTCCCATGGTCGGTCGATTTAGAGAGGTTTTACACTAAATGTATATACAAGACATCATATACTGGAATGTGTCAAGGTCGCTATACATTTATGTATATATATGGTCAAAAGAAATGAATAAGGATTTGATTACATTTATATAAACGACTTCTTGGCCTACTTTTTGTGCAGACTCTGGCGTCATACTCGATTTAACTAACCATTATTAGGATAGGACAATGACTGGTTAGCTAAGTGTCAGGATAATGTGACTGGATGGGATATCAGGTCGTGGTGCAAGAGGCCTGGTCTCCCAGTAGGGCAGCACTATTAATTCGCCATGAGTGTGTACTGTCACAAGTCGGTACCCATCCTGATATGACATTAGATGTTGTTGGTTGGTTGGTTGTTGGAGTTTTACATCCTGATAACATCTCAGGTCATATCAGGACATACCATGTTGTCAGTGTGTAAAACTAAAAAAAAACAAAGTTTAAAGTGCACCAGAGAAGCTCCCGCACATACTGTCCACCTGTAGTTGGGGGGTGGGGGTAGATCATGTGATCATAGTCTCTCAGTGGGGTAGCACTATAAAGTCGCCATCCGGTATCCGTCCTGATATGACTTTAGATGTTGCCAGGAATTAAAACTCAAACAAACGAACTTTAAAGTGCACCACAGATATGCCCCGCGCCCACTGTGTACCTGTAGGTGGGTGGAGGGTGGGCAGGGGGTTCGTGTGTGTCGGGGGGGGGGGGTTATTATGGGGTTTGCCCCATGCACCAAGTGCGGGGCGACGTCTGGCGGCAGGCGCCGGCTCATCTAGAGCGTGCAGGCCGCCGCCTGTTGCTGGCTGGGTGGCGGCCCTAACGGTAATTAGCTGTTTAATAGCCATGTCACACTACGACTATCTCGCCGGCGCGCCGCCAATGCGCAAAATCACTTTTAATCGTCGAGAGACGTCAAACTTTTCGGCGTCAGCACAACGTATTGGTAGCGTGTTTTGGGATGCTGTCCTGATATAACCTTAGATGTAGCTAGGACATAAAACAAAAACGAAGAAACAAAGCAACAGTTAGGCGCAACATATGGGAATGACCCTCACACGCGCAGCGTGTGCTTACCATTCGCATAACGTTATTCCAGCGATATCGACGTGCTTCTGACATCGCCATAATGTTGGCACCCATGCGTTGTCACGCGTTGCCGGTCGTCGAAAGTTTTGTGCAAGCACAAAACTTCGCCGATCCGATGACGCGCGCTGCCAACCCTCGCCGACCGTCGCCAGAGATGAACGAATACCAATGCGCGCCTAACGCGCGTGTAGCGCTTCCAGACGTCTGCCGACGTTTCGCCAAAAAATTACACACGTCGACGCGCGTTGGCGAGAAACGTCATAATGTGACAGTACCATGAGTACGTGAACAGACACACATCCCGGCGTGCCCCAAGCGGGAAGCCACTTCAGTAAATCTCCAACAACAGCTAGCTACCTCCACCCGCCTGCCCCCTCCCCCCGCAAGGGACAGAAAAAGAAAAACTTTAAGCTTTTATATATCAAATTGATCACATTGATGATAATACTGATGATAATGATTATGATGAATTTGTTTCATACAAAAATTAACTTTTGAAATGATGGTAATACTGACGATAAAAATGATGATGATGATAACGATGGTGAAGTATGACTATGACAATGAGTGACTATGACTATGACTTTGGAGATATTTGAAGTGAAAACATGCCAACTTAGTGTTGTCAAGTATATCACAATTCTTGCGCCACAGGCTTCAGCAGTACATTAGTATGTTATGGCCCTGTCACATTATGGCCCTGTCACCAACACGCAAAATCACTTTTAATTGTTGAGACACGTCAAACTTTTCGGCACCAGCGCAACATATTGGTAGCATGCGGCCGACGTTGTGGTAATGTATATCGACGTGTGAGGGGAAAAAAAAGAAAAGTTTGCCGCGCCATCCTGATATGACCTTAGATGTTGCTAGGACATAAAACAACAACAAACAAAGAAAGCAACAGTTTGTCGCAACGTGTGGGAACGACCCTCATGCATGCGCGGCATGTGCCTAGCCTTCACATAACGTTATTCCAGCGCCTCTAACGTATCTCGACGTGCTCCTCATGTCACCATAATGTTGGCACCCTCGCGTTGTCGCACGTCGAAAGTTTTGTGCAAGCACAAAACTTCGCCGATCCCCTGAGGTGTGCCGCCGACCGTCGCCGACCGTCGCCGTGCATCAACGAATACCAATGTGCGCCTAATGCGTGCATAACGCTTCCTGACGTATCCCGACGTTGCGCCAAAAAGTCACATACGTCGATGCGCGTTGGCGAGAAGCATCCTAATATGACAGCACCATAAGATCAAATCTAGGTAAGTGCTTTGGTTTTGACAATTTGATGCTTCCGTCGGATTATGCGGGCTTCAAGTTGCTACTCATTCCATTGTCGAATGTATGACGCTGCAGGTGGCGCCCCCACACAACCAGTGTCCGAACCTCACAAACCTCTCACACTCACAGCGACCAGTGTCAGTCGCAGTGGGGATGGAATAAAATTATGTCGTGCGCACAGTACCCTATATTTCCGACGGTAGTAGCTTATTTTTGTACAGAAATTAAGATAGCCTTTCCAGCGCAAACATCAGTGAAGAACAGTTGACGAAAATGGCCATGAACTCACCCCCCCCCCCGCGATTTGTTCCCGATTTTCAATTGTCGCGGTCCTAGGTGGATTAAGCTGTTCTTCTCTTCCTTCTCTTCCTTCTCTTCCTTCTCTTCCTTCTCTTCCTTCTCTTCCTTCTCTTCATTCTCTTCCTTCTCTTCCTTCTCTTCCTTCTCTTCCTTCTCTTCCGTCTCTCCCTTCTCTCCCTTCTCTTCCTTCTCTTCCTACTCTTCCTTCTCATCCTTCTCTTCCTTCTGTTTCTTATGTTTCTTATGTTCCTTCTCATTCTTCTGTTCATTCCATTCCTTCCGTTCCTTCCCTCCCTTCCTTCCCATCCTTTCCTTCTCTTCCTTCCGTTCTCTTCCTTCTCATTCTTCTGTTCCTTCCCTTCTTTCCCTTCCTTCCCTTTCCTTCCTTCCCTCAAAGTTGCCTAGTCCGATGGTTTTGAGTTTCTGTCAAATCTAGTGTTTTGTTTTTGAAAATGTGATGCTTTTATTAGACAATACAACATATTTAGGACCAGGCGCGGTCACCGAATCGGTACAGCGTAGGCTTCCTGTGCAGACGGTAGGGAGTTCGAATCCCAGCCGAGTCAAAGCAATGTCTTATAATCAAATTGATATTTATCGCTACCTAGTCTGGCAGTTGGCATTATTAGGATAGGACAAGTACTAGTTAGCGCAGAATCAGGATAATGTGATGGTGTGGGACATTGGGTCATGGTGGCAGCGGCCTGGTCTCCTAGTCCTAGTGGGGCAGCACTATCAAACCACCATGAGTGCATACTGTCACAAGTCGGTACCCATCCTGATATGACTTTAGATGTTGCTAGGACATAAAACAACAAACAAACAATAATATATTTAGGACATGTCTCAACCTCATAGATACACACACCGATAAGACAAGGGCGTACATGGATAACAATTAAGATGCTGTTTTACGACCTAGCAACATCTAAGACCATATCAGAATGGTTACCGACTTGTGACAGTGCACACTCATGGCAGTTCTTTTCCTACCCTATCAATACTGAGCATCATCCTAGGTAGCGATAAGTATCAATTTTATTATAGGTCATTAATTTGACTCGGCTGGGATTCGAACTCCATACTTTCCGCACAGGAAACCTACGCTCAACCGGGCATGGTGGCCTAATCGGTACAGTGTGGGCCTCGCGTGCGGAAGGTCGGGAGTTCAGTTCCCGGTCGAGTCAAACCAATTACTTTAAAATTTGATTCTTTGTGCTTCCTAGCCTAGCACTCAGCATTAATATGATAGGGCAATGACTGGTTCACTCAGTGTCAGGATAATGTGACTGAGTGGGATATCGGGTAACAGTGCTGGCGGCCTGATTTCCCAGTGGGGCAGCACTATAAAGTTGCCATGAGTGCATATTGTCACAAGTGGGTGCCCGTTTTATAATAAGTTATATGACCATAGATGTTGCCAGAACGTAAAACTCCAACATCCAACCAACCTACGCTCAACCGATTTGGCAATCGACCCCGGTAAACAACTAAGACAGTAAAAGATGGCATGTCGCCGTTGGTTATACTGTGACTGTGAGTGTGAGCGGGCGAATAATAAACCTGCCGGGGACCCTCCCTCCATGCTCCACCTCCCGGTGTACCACGCAGGCAGCGCCCGTAGACGCACCCCGGCCGCTCCCGGGCCGGCCGGCCGGCCGGGGAGAGTGAGGATAGCGGCGGCGGCGTGATCCCCGTCGTCCGCCGGTGTTGCTAAGAACGTCATTACAGTAATGGGTGACATCGGCGCCGGGCCGCTAAGTGCGGGCCATTATGGCCGGGTGCATGCGCGGTCACCGGGAAGAAACATGTGAACCGACTCAGGCCTCGACACCGCGGCGCAGGCGCCCCGTGTGGGCGCAAGTAGTATGTTGGGGGGTGAGAGGCAGGCGGAGTGTGTGTGTGTGTTTGTGTGTGTGTGTGAGTGTGTGCGTGTGTGCGCGGTGCAGGCGCCCCGTGTGGGCGCAAGTAGTATGTAGGGGGGTGAGGGGCAGGCGGAGTGTGTGTGTGTGTGTTTGTGTGTGTGTGTGTGCGTGTGTGCGCAGTGCAGGCGCCCCGTGTGGGCGCAAGTAGTATGTAGGGGGGTGAGGGGCAGGCGGAGTGTGTGTGTGTGTGTTTGTGTGTTTGTGTGTGTGTGTGTGCGTGTGTGCGCGGTGCAGGCGCCCCGTGTGGGCGCAAGTAGTATGTAGGGGGGTGAGAGGCAGGCGGAGTGTGTGTGTGTGTTTGTGTGTGTGTGTGAGTGTGTGCGTGTGTGCGCGGTGCAGGCGCCCCGTGTGGGCGCAAGTAGTATGTAGGGGGTTGAGGGGCAGGCGGAGTGTGTGTGTGTGTGTTTGTGTGTTTGTGTGTGTGTGTGCGTGTGTGCGCGGTGCAGGCGCCCCGTGTGGGCGCAAGTAGTATGTATGGGGGGTGAGGGGCAGGCGGTGTGTGTGTGTGTGTGTGTGTGTGTGTGTGAGTGTGTGCGTGTGTGCGCGGTGCAGGCGCCCCGTGTGGGCGCAAGTAGTATGTAGGGGGGTGAGGGGCAGGCGGAGTGGTGTGTGTGTGTTTGTGTGTGTGTGTGTGTATGTGCGTGTGTGCGCGGTGCAGGCGCCCCGTGTGGGCGCAAGTAGTATGTAGGGGGGTGAGAGGCAGGCGGAGTGTGTGTGTGTGTTTGTGTGTGTGTGTGAGTGTGTGCGTGTGTGCGCGGTGCAGGCGCCCCGTGTGGGCGCAAGTAGTATGTAGGGGGGTGAGGGGCAGGCGGAGTGTGTGTGTGTGTGTGTTTGTGTGTTTGTGTGTGTGTGTGTGCGTGTGTGCGCGGTGCAGGCGCCCCGTGTGGGCGCAAGTAGTATGTAGGGGGGTGAGAGGCAGGCGGAGTGTGTGTGTGTGTTTGTGTGTGTGTGTGAGTGTGTGCGTGTGTGCGCGGTGCAGGCGCCCCGTGTGGGCGCAAGTAGTATGTAGGGGGGTGAGGGGCAGGCGGAGTGTGTGTGTGTGTGTTTGTGTGTGTGTGTGTGAGTGTGTGCGCGGTGCAGGCGCCCCGTGTGGGCGCAAGTAGTATGTAGGGGGGGTGAGGGGCAGGCGGAGTGTGTGTGTGTGTTTGTGTGTGTGTGTGAGTGTGTGCGTGGTGCAGGCGCCCCGTGTGGGCGCAAGTAGTATGTAGGGGGGTGAGGGGCAGGCGGAGTGTGTGTGTGTTTGTGTGTTTGTGTGTGTGTGTGCGTGTGTGCGCGGTGCAGGCGCCCCGTGTGGGCGCAAGTAGTATGTAGGGGGTTGAGGGGCAGGCGGAGTGTGTGTGTGGTGTTTGTGTGTTTGTGTGTGTGTGTGGTGTGTGCGCGTTGCAGGCCCGTGTGGGCGCAAGTAGTAGTTGGGGGGTGGGCAGGCGGTGTGTGTGTGTGTGTGGTGTGTGTGAGGGGGGGGGGCGCCAGGAGTTATTTTTTAGTAATATTAGTACCTTTGTTGTGTTTTTTTTTGTCTTGTTCCTCTTTACTTGTTCATGTTCTTGTTCTTCCCATTCTTATGTCTCTTTTCCCAGTCCTCCCCCTCTTCTTCCGCCTCCTCCTCTTCTTCTTCTTCTTCTTCTTCATCTTCTTGTTCCTCTTCTTCTCTTCTTCCTCCTCTTCTTCCTCTTCTTCTTCCTGTTCTCTTTCTCCCTACTTCTCCACCATCGCTTCCTCCAATGCCTCATCCATCTCCATTTTCTCTTCCTCCTTCTTCCACTCTTTCTTCTTCTTCTGCTTCTTCTTTTTCTTCTTTTTCTCATCCTTCTCCTTCTCCTCCGTACTTGTCCACCACATCCTGATTCAATAATCCCCTCTCCCCCTTTCTGTTTCCTCCTCGTCCCCTTCTTGTTCTTGTTCTTCTTGTTCTTCTTTTCTTCCTTCTCCTCCCTGCTTGTCCACCAGCTCCTCCTCCAATGCCCCCTGCTTCCCCCTTCCCTCTTCCTTCTTCTCCTCCTCCTCTTTCTCCTACCTACTTCACATCCACATGCACCTCCATACTTCCCACTTACCCCTTTCCCTCTTCCTCCTCCTTCGTCTTCTTCTTCTCCCCCTCCTTCCTCTTCCTACTTCTCCCGTCCTGATATGACCTTAGATGTTGCTAGGACGTAAAACAACAACAAACAAACATCCTACTTCTCCACCAACACTTCCTATTTCTCCCTTTCCTCCACCATCTTCTCCTTCATTCTCCTCTTCCTTCTTTTCCCCTCCACCCCCTCCTTTCTCCCCCCCCCCCCCCCCCCCCCCTCCACCACCTCCTCAATCTTCTCGCCATCGCGCGCCCCCAGACCCCCTCCTCCTACCTACTAGTCACTCCTCCCATGTACATGATAACATGTGAGTGAATGCCCGCGGCGGGGTGCTGGTCCCTATGTACCTGCGTACACACCTACCACCTACCTACTACCTACACACGGTATGGGTACATACAGCCTGGATACCACAGACACATGTGCTCAGAGGGACGGACACGTCGGCCCGCTTAGCGCCACACACGGGGTGCAACCAGTGCTACATGCCGGGGAACAACCGCCTCCACCCCGGCCACCTCCCCTCCCCCCGCTCCCCTCCCCGTCCTACCTCCGAAACACACACACTGCCACCCACCCACCCACACTGACAACATACTAGTGGACAGCCACTCCCCACCTTGGCACCGCGCTCTACCCCACACACCGCTTGCGTCGCTACCATCTCCGTCTGTGAGTTGTCTTTACCTCAAGTCATCCCTTCCACCTCGACGATAATTCTACGCGCACAAACGCACAGACAGACAGACTACATACAGCTCGTGGTATCATTGATTGGCCGACTGATTGACCGACAGCCAACAAACCAAGTGGCATGTGGAGATAGAACCCTCCCTAAAGCAACAACTCCTAATGTCTCCAATGTTGCAGGCACAGACTTTAACACTAACAGTCGGCGGATGATTGGATCATCACAAACTTTCGGAATCTTTCCGTCCACCCAATTTTCGGAGGAGACCGGCCCCGGGGTGCGAGGCGCGAAGCACGGCGGGGCTTCGGGGAGGCAAGCTCCGGTGCGGGTGGGGATCACGGCGCCGGTTCCCCCGGGGTAAGGAGAAGGGTGGGAGGGGACGGAGGTGTGATACGGACTGCTGCTGCTGCTCCTTACCATGTGAGGAAGGCGCGAGATCACGCGAGGTTTAGGTTGACTTTCGAACACCGAGGAGAGGATTGATACAGCCGCAAGTGGATGTAAGGTAGGGTATGCGTGTGTGTCTATTTGTGTGCATTTGGACCTTACATATGTTATATATAAATACATGCATATATCATATTATATGTATATATGTGTGATATAGATATGTCTCCTTTCCCAGTCCTCCCCCCTCTTCTTCAGAGATATGTGCGATATATATATATATACATATATATATATATATATATATATATATATGTATACTTTTTACAGCAAGTGATCTATACAACTCGGAGGAATGAGTACCAAGAACTGCCGGTGGCGGCGCCACCATAGGCGAATGAGTGCCGCAGTGAATAAATCTGGGTCTGTCAATGGACAATAACGGATCATAATAATAATAAGAAAATACCTCATACCGATGATTTTATACACGTATATAAATATACTAACTATATATGTAATTGTGTGTGGGGGTATACTTACACTCGTGTATATCTGAACAAGTATGCGGATATATATAATAATATAAATATGCATATGGTGGTATGTATGTATCTATGGGTATATGTATATAGGCCTTGTGACTATACATATATATGTATGTAGTTATTCATATGTATGTATGCTAAAATACCTCAGGGAGCTTGACGCCCCTTCCTTGCAAAGTTATAAACCACTGCCTTGTGGTATAGGTTCTTGATAGAACCAAAGGCTAAGGGAGCAAACCCTAGCAGAAAACCATGCTTCTGTGGCAGCATTAAGGGCGGTGATGAATGGAACTCCCAACATCTCCCGGCAAGCCACTGCAGGGACAAATAGTTTGCGCCTGTCTTGACATGTTCTTGCTGGTGTGAGACCTCTATTTGCTCCGCAAGATAGTGCTGCTAGTAACTTGCAAAAGCCAGCAGCACTTCAACACTTTGCAAGCAGCTTTCATGAAATACACAACTGCATGAAATAGCGGCGGTTAAGGGATGAAAGCAGTCTTTGTCGCATTGCGACCGACAGCATGATGATGATGATGTATGCATGTATGTAGTCATGTGTATGCATGTGTATATATGTAAGCCTCATGTGAATATTACGCATATATATGCATATATATGTGTATGTGTGTAGGCCTTCTGGATGCACATATAATATAGTTGTATATGTTGTGCGTATACATATGTATTTGTATAGGTGCGTGTGTATGTAAGTATATATAAACATTATGTAGCTGTGTTATGAAATCCCGACTCTTCTAGTTGCGGGCCCCCGTCTTTATATGGGGTTTTGAATGCTATTGATGGCCGATCCCGTTAGCTGGTACGCGGAGGTTATGGTTACTTTCATTATGTTCTCTCAGGTCATTAGCCATACTGCTCAACAAGGCTGATATACGGTGTACTGCGTACGGTTCATACCTCCCCTTTTCTCATCAAGGCTATACTGCCCTGATATCCGGTGTACTGCGTACAGTTCATAGCTCCCATTTTCTCTCTTTTTAGTTTATATGAAGTATATATTAGAGCTTACCCCATAGTAGGTACAACACACGACACAACAGGCGATCCGAGCTCAGCACCAGCAGAAGTGTAGATAATAGATAGCCTGAATGCTTAGTTTTGTTCACTTATATAATACTTTCAGATTCATACAACAGTGGATGTTATAGACCCCCTTATTGGCTATGACACTCATGCACTCCAGTCATTCCTCTCCCGCATGATCTCTCCCTAACATCGTTCACATTGGCTGCCTTCAGGACTCATCCCCCCCCCTCCCACCCAGCTCTGGCCACCACCTAGCCATCGTGGGATTACCACATAACATGATGGTGATCATGTGGCTGGGCGAGATAGGGGGGGGAGGGATTCTGCTTAAAGGGGCACTTCTTCCCTCCCCTGGAGTGAGCATTATAAAGGGAGTACTGTTTCGCATTTAGCCATCTCGATACTCAATACATACTTAATCGGAGAATTTTACACTGTGTCTATATATAATTATATAATTGTATATTATCAATCTATATATGCATACATGTATGATGTATATACATATATGTGGAAGTATGTATGCTTATATACATAGATCTATGTGGGCATGAATTTATATATGCATGTATGTGGATGTGTAAATATATGCATATGTATGTATATATGTTTGTATTTATGCATGTATCTATGTTTGTGTCTGTGTATCTATATCTGCATGCATGGATGTATGTTTATGTATGCGTGTATATGTGAACATGCATATGTGCGTACATACATATGTACATATATGTATGTATAAGTATGTTTACATACATGTGTAGATTGCATCTGTGTATGGATGCGTATATTTAGGCATGCATGGATGATCATATATATGTATGTGTGTACTTGGGTGTGTATATATATATATACATTTAAGCTCAAATGTAAATAATGGCAGATGATCTTGATAAAGAAACACTTAATTGCAATTGACAAACATCACGAACCCACCCCCATAGTGAACCATTATTACAGAGCTTCCTTTGAACACTGGTGACGAGGAAGCATTCTGTCTAATAATCGTATCTACTTCCTCCTGACATTGCCCCTTTTATAATCAAAGAACATGACCATTTGAGCTCCAAACAAATAAACAAATTAATCCAACCAGGTACATTAGAAGGAACGTCGTGTGGATATTTTTAGAAAGTATATCAACTCAATAAACTTGAGACAATATCTCAAAGAAAATTATTTGCACAAAGAATTCATGTTAGTATCACGTGACTGGATCGGCAAACCCCATTCCCTCGTTATAAATGTATATATAGTTTTGAAAGTGAGCCGAGTGACAGTTGGCTCATGGTGTAAAGGAGGCGGGGAGGAGAGAATGTCCACTCCGCAGTGAATAAAATAGAAGTTAAAGTTACAGAGTCCGATGGATTTGAGTTTCTGTCATTTTCTGAGATAAATATGTTAGGTTGGTCATTATAATCTACCTTACTTTAACTTTTGAGATATTTGAAGTGCAAACGTGCAAAAATTAATTTTGGCAAGCTTGCCAAAACTCTACCATCATAGGCTTCTTCAGTAACAGGTTCTATTAAATTGACTCAGTATTCGCTTCTATGTGGCGACAAATGTTTAATAAGTGCAGCAGTATCTAAGTTACATATGTAGAATCAAATCTAGATAATTGTTTTGGGTTTGAAAATTTGATGTTTTCATCGGACTATGCAACTTGAAGCTGGTTAGAGAGAAACATTAAGGGGCTGCCGATATTTATATCCACATAATAAATTATATAGTACATAATATTAGATATATGTATCTATGTCGACTCTATAGGTAGCTATTTGCGCAGAAAAATATCACAGTAGACCAAGCGGGATGGCCACATGTTCGAACCCTGGTCGACTTAAAAATTGATACTTGTCACTTCCTAGCCAGGCGCTCGGCATTGTTAGGATAGTGCAAGGACTGGTTGGCTCAGTGTTAGGATAATGTGACTGAGTGGGATATCAGCTCATGGTACTGGTGGCCTGGTCTCCCAGAGGGGCAGCACAATAAAGTTGCCATGAGTGCACACTGTCACAAGTCGGTGCCCGTCCTGATAAGACCATAGATGTTTCCAGGATGTAAAACTCTAACAACCAACCAGCCACATCATGGTTACTTTTGTAGATCTACCCGTCTCTTTTAGCAAGCAAGTACAGATAGCTGTGTGGAAATGGGCTATTATGGCAACTTTATGACTGTGATAAGATCACTCGGTGGGCATTTGCTAATGAATATAATTGATTTGCATCCAGTTCTGCTCAATATAATAGTGTATTTACATGTGAGAGGTACACGGAAAGAAATGGAGAAGGGAATGGCAGACATTAGTAGACCCCGTCCTGATATGACCTTAGATGTTGCTAGGACGTAAAACAACAACAAACAAACAAACATTAGTATACCAAGTTGGTTATTTAATTAGGTGCATGATTAGGTTTAGCTTAAAGTTCCACAGTCCGATGGTTTTGAGTTTCTGTCATTTTCAGAGCTAAATATATTAAGGCCCTGTCACACCTCACCGGATTGGGGGAAACGGACAGAAACCGAACAAAGTCTTTTGATGTCGGTTGTGTGTCCGTACAAGTTTTGAACATGAACAAAACTTGGAACGGATGCCACCGGATTGATGTATATGGTTCTTGTCCAGTTTGAGTTTGTTTCATCCGTTGGCTATCCGTTCATATCCGTTTCATGTCCATTTCATGTCCGTTTCATGTCCGTTTCATGTCCATTCATCCAGCATCCTTTGACCCGGTATCACAACATTTTGACACATTTTAATACATTTTGATACTTATCACGCCCGAACCGCACCGGACTAGACAATTCTGTCCGTTGCTCAATCCAGCGTGGTGTGACAGCCACTTTAGGTTGAGCGTTATAATCTACCTTTCTTTACTTTGAAGTAACTTTGCTTTAAAATAACTAACTTAAGAGATATTTTAAGTGTAAACAGGCCAAATTATAGGATTCAGCATTAACAGGTTTGATTAAATTGACTTAGTATTCCCTTATAGAACTTCTATGCAGCAACAAACACCTAATAAATGCACCAGTATCCAACTAGGTTCAAATCTAGATAAGTGCTTTGCTCTTAAAAATTTCATGTTTTTATCGGACTATGTAACTTTAAGTGTACGCCGCAAAGTCTGATGAAAACATCAATTTTTTCAAAACCAAAACAATTATCTAGATTTGATTCTGTATATCTAACTTAGATACTGGCGCACTTATTAAACATTTGTCACCACATAGAAGGGAATATTGAGGCAATTCAATCAAATCTGTTACTGCAGAAGTCTCTAGTATCAGAGTTTTGGTATGCTTGCCAAAATTAATTTAGCATGTTTGCACTTCAAATATCTCAAATGTTAGCCATTGAAAGTAAACGTTACTTATAACTAAAGTAAGGTAGATTATAGTGATCAACATGGTATATTTATCTCAGAAAATGACAGATATTTTCAGCTCTCTTTTTGGGGGTAGGGGGGTAGGGATAATTTTATTATATACAATTAATATTGTAGTTGTCTGCACTGACCTCTCAGGGAAGGAATCACATGCAGGTAGGCGTGCATAGGGTGATTATATCAGGGAACCTAGGTGGGATGATGGTTAGCACGCTAGCCTGAAATGTCAGGGGTGTGGGTTCGAATCCTGCTCTAGGCGCAATCTTTCCCATTTTCTTCACAAGCACCCCACCACCCTCCATGAAACTGGTTCTATACTATGCGCTGCATGGTTGTTGAACCTAGCATGTGTATGTAAGTGCATTGCATTTATGCATGTCATTGTAAACATTAAATGACTTATGGATGTCAACCATTTAAAAGACTTACAATTCCAGGGGGACGAGTGCAGTGCTCTGCACTGACCTCTCAGGCAAGGAGCCAAATGACAGGTGGTAGTGGATAGGGTGATAACTTCAAAGAGCCTAGGTGTAATACTAGTGTCATGGGGGTGATGAAAATGGGAAATACTGCGCCTAGAGTGGGACTCGAACCCACATCTCTTTGCATTCCGGGCCAGTGTGCTAACCATTACACCACCTAGGCTCCCTGATATCAACACACTCCCCACGCCTACCTGTCTATGTGGTTACTTGCCTGAGAGGTCAGTGCAGACCACTACACTCGTCCCCCTGGAATTGTAAGTCTTGTAATGCTTACAATTACATACATACAGGCAATGCACTAACACATACATACACAGGGTAGGTTCAACAACTATACAGCGCAAAGCTTGTATAAGATCCTGGTCACGGCAACCAGTGTCATGGGGGTGATGAAAATGGGAAATACTGCGCCTAGAGTGGGACTCGAACCCACATCTCTTTGCATTCCGGGCCAGTGTGCTAACCATTACACCACCTAGGCTCCCTGATATCAACACACTCCCCACGCCTACCTGTCTATGTGGTTACTTGCCTGAGAGGTCAGTGCAGACCACTACACTAGTAATAGCTAGCACACTAGCCCGGAATGCAAGAGGTGTGGGTTCGAATCCTACTCAAAGCGAAATATTTCCCATATTCATCACCGCCAAGACATTATTATCACCATCATCATTACAACCATCACCATTAGTATTCCCAGTGTTATAAATCTTATCATTATTACAAGCATTATTATTATTCGGAGCTCACCCATAACATTGCCCATAACTGTACAGTTGGAATGATCCAGGCTATTTCATGTATTCCCCATCTGCATGCAATGAAATTCCCCCCCTCCACGCTTACATACTTACCTACACACCCACATACCTACATACCTAGACCTTCACACCACCACCCCACTCTGTGTGGGACCAGATGGGATGGCCGAATGAGTTGAGCGTCCGTCTCCTGTGTTGGTAGATCGTGGGTTTGAACCCTGGTCGAGTCAAACCAATGACTTATAAAATTTATACTTGTCACTTCTTAGCTCGGCGCTCGGCATAAATAGGATATGACAAGGACTGGTTAGCTCAGTGTCAGGATAATGTGACTGAATGGGATATCGGGTCATGGTGTTGACGGCCTGATTTCCCAGTGGGGCAGCACTATAAAAGTTGCCATGAGTGTGCACTGTCACAAGTCGGTACCCATCCTGATATGACCTTAGATGTTGCCAGGAGATAAAATTCCAACAACCAACCAATCTCCCTGTCCACTCATGTCCAGGCTAGTATGCATATATGTCCTGTCTGTATGCATGAGACATCTCTGTTTCTCCCTGCACCCACCCCACCAACTCTCACCCACCTCCACCCCAGCTATGTACTTACATGTCGTCTTATGATGTCATTCACAAAATAAAAGATGAAAATGATCACACACTAAATGTATATGTATACATATATATATGGGTCATTCTTTAAAACTGGGCACGAAAGTGTGACATGGAAACCAAAAGTGAAAACCTTCCAAATAATAGCAAAAAACCTTCCAAATAATAGCCTAATCCAATGTCCTATGAAGGTATGCATGTTGTGCATATGTCAGAGTTGAAAAAAAAAAAGAATTTCGCTTTTTGAATTAGATCTTATACAAATTGAGACATATATTAATATAACTTGTGTAATATGAAAATCAAAGACAATTCCAGAACCTCATTTTAATATATATAACATAGTCAAACAAGATTTTATTGATTACTCTTCAGCAGACAAGGTTATGACTTACAAGAAAAAAGTTGAAAAATAATCTGAAAAAAGTTTGGCTACATGCATAGTGTAAATGTGTAAATTTTCACTTTTTCACATTAGCACAAAATCATATAAGTAAACTTTTAATTTCTTTCTTGGGATAGCTTCAATAAATGTACTATTGCCAACATACTTAATACACATATGATACAATAATTATTTGACTTGCAATCAATAAAAGAAAGAACAAATTATCAGAATCGTAATTTGGAAACCAAATATGTGGTGCCCAGTTTTAAAGAATGACCCATATATATATGAAAGAATTTAAAAGAAATCTATATATAAATTATAATATTTTAAAAATATTTAAAGAATATATATAACAAATTAATAAAAAAATATAAAATAATAATAATCAAAATAAAAAGTAGCATGGCTTGCGGTAGGCACTTAGTGACCTCAGAGAGTTGAATGGTGAGATGCCAAAGAGTTAGTGAGGTCAATCAGTAGCTTCCCATGGTGACGCTTCGCTGCCATCTTAAAGGCCGACTAACATGACAGGGACCACTGAGTGCATATTCACATGTAGCCTAGTCATATACAAAGAGAACAGTCAGTGTCAGAATCTATATAATGAATATAACCATATACTGCATATAATAGATATACAGACGTGGTTTGTATGTTTGTTTCTTAGAGTTTTATGTCCTGGCAACATCTACGGTCATATCAGGGTGGGTACTGACTTGTGACAGTGCGCACTCATGGTGACTTTATAGTGCTGCCCCATGGAGAAATCAGACCGCCAGCACCATGACCTGATATTACTCAGTCACATTATTCTGACACTTAGCTAACCAGTCCTTGTCCTGTTCTATTAAAGCTGCATAGTCCGATGAAATATCAAATTTTCAAAAGCAAACCAATTATCTAGATTTGATTTGACATATCTAACTTAGATACTGATGCACTTATTACGCATTTGTTTCTGCATAAAACGCAATACTGAGTCAATTTAACAGAACCTGTTACTGCAGAAGTCTATGGTGTCAGAGTTTTGGCAAGCTTGCCAAAGCTAATTTTCTATGTTTGAACTCAAAATATCTCAAAAGTTTACCATTTAAAATAAAAGTAACTTTGAAATAATGTAAAGTAGATGCTAGTGATCGATCTAATATATTTATCTCAGAAAAAAAAATAGAAATTCAAAACCATCGGACTATGCAACTTTAATGCCGAGCGCAGGCTAGGAAGTGACAAGTAGCAATTATAAAGTCATTGGTTTGACTCGACCAGGAACTGAACTCCCGACCTTCCATACGCGAGGCCCGCGCTCTACCGATTAGGCCACCGCACCCGGTACATACATGGCATATAAGTGTCATGGGGGTGATGAAAATGGGAAATACCGTGCCTAGAGCGGGACTCGAACCCGCATCTCTTTGCATTCCGGGCCAGTGTGCTAACCATTACACCACCTAGGCTCCCTGATATCAACACACTCCCCACGCCTACCTGTCTATGTGGTTACTTGCCTGAGAGGTCAGTGCAGACCACTACACTCGTCCCCCTGGAATTGTAAGTCTTGTAATGCTTACAATTACATACATACAGGCAATGCACCCACACATACACAGGGTAGGTTCTACAACTATACAGCGCGTAGCTTGTATAGGATCATGGTCACGGCAACCAGTGTCATGGGGGTGATGAAAATGGGAAATACCGTGCCTAGAGCGGGACTCGAACCCGCATCTATTTGCATTCCGGGCCAGTGTGCTAACCATTACACCACCTAGGCTCCCTGATATCAACACACTCCCCACGCCTACCTGTCTATGTGGTTACTTGCCTGAGAGGTCAGTGCAGACCACTACATAAGTATTAGACGTATATCAATATTACGGAAGGTATAACGTGCATGTATTTGTTTGTAAGCCGGCCAATGATGGACTCGATCCCTAGCGTGTTGGACTCGATCCCTAGCGAGTGCGGGATCACCTGGACGGTGGCGCCGCCCGGCGGAATGCGGCGTGGTTAACCGGTATAGGTCCACCTCGCTCTGCTTCGAAAAAGTTGTTCTTACGTCGGCACATGCGATACTACCTGAGCCAGAGTCAGGTACAAACCTGATTCAACCTATTTGGCGTATTCTGTTGTTGTTATCCTGTAGGTTATTATTTATATACACATAATATATGACATATATACAATTTATATTATCTCCTCCTCCGTTGCGAGTGAGGTTGCCGGGTCCGCTAGGTAAAGGAACAGCCGGTGGCAGTGCCACAGGTCGCACCGGGGAGGTACAGGAAGGTGGGCATAGAAGCAATGGTGTAATAAAATAATAATAGTAATAATAATAATGAAGTAGTTCCCTTCCACGCCTTTATGCTTGAATGATACGTTATACATCACATAATAATGTAGTTCCCTTCCGTGCCTTTAGGCTTGAATAAATGTGAGCTTTGATTTGGCTTGTGGTCTGCCTTTGTAGTGGTGCATTGTTTGCTCTGGTGTTCCTTAGTGGTTGAGTTAGTTGCTTAAAATCCTGGCTATATCCATATGCTAATGATTTTAGGTGGATTATTCTTCTGTTTTCTAGTAGTTTTACTTTAGTTCTTTTGTGTAAATCATAAGTGGGGTGTAGTTTGTCAACTGTTAGGCAGATTTTTAGGGCTCTATTTTGCAGTATCTGCAGTTTTTTAGTAGCTCTTTTTTTAGTATCCATGTAGATTACATCCCCATCATCAAAGTAGGGGAGTACCAACCCTTTGAAGATTTTTATTGACATATCTTGTGTCATATAGTTTCTTAGTTTTGCAAATAGCCACAGTTTGTGGTATATTTCTTGGATGATTTGTGTTATACACAGATTGTAGTTTAGCTGGTTGTCTAGCTCTAGGCCTAGGTATTTATAGTGAGTTACATTTTCCAAGGTTTTGGGTCCTAGCTTGCATTGTAGGTTTCTTTCTGGTACTGTTCTATGTGAGAAAAGTACTGTTTTAGATTTATTTGCATTGGTGGTAATTTTATTGGAATCACACCAGTTGTCTAGCTTCAGCAAGTGGTTGTCTAGCTTGGTTGTTACTTCCTCTACTGTGCTTCCTTGTGCATATATGACAGTGTCATCTGCATATAGTTGGAGACATTCTGTCTCTAGCCATTCTTCTAGGTCGTTTATGCATAGTATGAAAAGTAGTGGTCCCAGGACTGATCCTTGGGGTACACCACATGTGACAGTTTTCTGGTCTGACAGGGTACTATTCACTTTTGTTATTTGTTGTCTGTTGTTTAGGTAACATTTTATCCAGTTTATTGATTTGGATTTAATGCCCATGTTGTTTATTTCTTTTAGTAGTATGTTGTGCTCTACAGTGTCAAAAGCTTTGCTGAAGTCAATGAAAGCTGCTCCAACTAATTTCTTTTGGTTCATTGATGCCAGTACGTCACTTGTTAGGTTTGCTATTGTTTTTGATGTGGAGTGTAATTTCCTTAAACCTCCTTGTCTTTTGTTTAGTATACTGTTTTTTTCCAGGCGCTCATTTATGTGCCTGAGAAATATTTGTTCAATTAGCTTGCCTGGTGTTTGCAGAATTGATATTGGTCTGTAATTTCCCATGTTTTGCCTGTCACCACTTTTGTAGATGGGAGTGATGGTTGCCACCTTCCATGCTGTGATAAAGTACCCCTGTTCAAAGGATATGTTGAACAGGTCCACCATGGTACTTGGGATGGCTTGGAGTGCCTCTTTTAGTATTTTGGTGGGGATTCCATCTATTCCACTTGGTGTATTTGTATCTATGTCATTTATTAGTTTTGTTAATTCTTTTATGTCGGTTTTGCAGGTGGGGATTTCATTCTGGATATTTTCTGATTTGTTTTCCCAGTTTCTTGTGAATTCTTTTGATAGTTGTTGGCCCACTGTGGCAAAGTGTGTGTGAAGTTTATTTGCTGTATCACTATTTGTGCTTGTATTCCCTTCAGTATCCTAGAAGCTTATGCATTCCTCTGTGTTATTTTGGGGGAATAACAGGTTTACATTTTTCCAAAAGTTGTTTGTGTTGCTTCCCCAGTCCTGATCTTGTTTTATTATATACTTCTTTTTTGCTGTCTTTAATGCTTTGAGGGAGTTGTTCCTGGCAGTATTATAGTCCCCTTTATCCTCTGGGTCTTTTGTATGTTTAGCTTTGTTGCCTAGTTTTCGCTTTGTTGACATGTGTGTAAGTAGTTCCCTGTCTGCCCATGGGTCTTGATTTTTTGTATTTTTAGTTTCTTTATGGGACACATCTCATGTAATGATTTTTTTTTCTGTCATGATTTTGCTCCAGTAGGCATCAGCGTCATCGCTGTTTTCTGTGAGGTTGTTTATGTGTCCGTGTAGGTGGTTTTTAGTGTTTCTTCTGAGTACTTTTTGGGGGATCTGCCCATTTTGTACTCATATTGGTTTGTGTTTTTGAGTTTTTTCCTGGTTACATATATTAGCTCATGGTCACTTATACCCCAGCTTCTAGTACCCCATTTTGTGGCATGGTTTGAGTTGGTTAGTTTTAGATCAATTGTTGAGTTATTGTTCCTTAAGGCTGCATACCATATATGCGTAATGCGTAATGCGAATGCGAATGCGAATGCGACAAAAAATCGAAACGCCTTGAAACCTATGAGCTACATTCCATATACGCGTAATGCGTAATGCGAATGCGAATGCGAATAAAATCCATTTTCCCGATCGCTCCATGTAGCGATCGATGCGTAATGCGTAAGGCGTAAAGGTGGTGCGAATAGAAAGTCCTCAGTCGCCTTTGTCCATTGATATAAGGTTGGAGGAAGCGACTGATAATTACGGACAGCCGGGACAAGGTGGAGCGCGGACCTGTTAGGAAACAGTCTCCAATGCTGCTGAGCCATGTTTGGACCGTCCCATTCTGTGTGTGTGTCTCTGTGTGTGTCTCTGTGTGTGTCTGTGTGTGTGTGTCTGTGTGTGTGTCTCTGTGTGTGTGTCTGTGTGTGTCTGTGTGTGTGTCTGTGTGTGTGTCTGTGGTGTGTCTCTGTGTGTGTCTCTGTGCGTGTCTCTGTGTCTCTGTGTGTGTCTCTGTGTGTGTGTCTCTGTGTGTGTCTGTGTGTGTGTCTGTGTGTGTGTCTGTGGTGTGTCTCTGTGTGTGTCTCTGTGTGTGTATCTGTGTCTGTGTGTGTATGTGTGTGTCTGTGTGTGTGTCTCTGTGTTGTGTCTCTGTGTCTTTGTGTCTCTGTTGCTGTGTGTGTGTCTGTGTGTGTATCTCTGTGTATCTGTGTGTGTCTCTGTGTTGCTGTGTGTGTGTCTGTGTGTGTGTCTCTGTGTCTGTGTGTGTCTGTGTGTGTCTGTGTCTGTGTGTGTGTCTGTGTGTGTCTCTGTGTCTGTGTGTGTGTATCTGTGTCTGTGTCTGTGTGTATGTATGTGTGTGTATGTGTGTGTGTGTCTGTGTGTGTGTCTCTGTGTTGTGTCTCTGTGTCTATGTGTGTGTCTCTGTGTGTATGTGTGTGTATATGTGTCTGTGTGTGTCTCTTTGTCAGAGACACAGAGATACAGACACACACATAGAGACACACACAGAGACACAGAGTCACACACACACAGACACAGACAGGGACACACATAGAGACACGGAGACACAGACACACACATAGAGACACACACAGAGACACAGAGTCACACACACTTTTTATATACTTTTTATATACTTCACTGCATAATGCATAACGCGTATATGGAATGCTGGCATTCGCATAACGCATAACGCGTACCGCATAACGCATTACGCATTACGCATATATGGAATGCAGCCTTTAGTCTTGTGTTCTCTGTAATGAGCTGTTGGAGCCCTAGGATTTTTATAGTGGTTTGTAGCATTAATTTACTTTTGTCATTGCTGTCGTATTTTATACTGAAGTCCCCATGTACAAAGATTTCTGCATTTGTTAATTTTCACACTGTGTTTATGCTATTATCTAGAGTTTCAAGGAATGTTTCTGAATCTCCCGATGGTGGCTTGTACAGGCTTGCTAATGCTATGTTAGCATGCTTCTCATTTTTTATTAGCACCACAGCAGCTCCATGTGGTCATTTGAAAAGTTTGCTGTTCTTAGGGCCTCAGTGTCTAGATTTTCTGAGGTTTTGCAGTAAATGGCAACAACTTTTGGTCTTTATTTATGACTGTTTTTAAGGGCGTATGGGCTGGTGCATACAGTACAGATGGTCTGTTTTGGCATATATAGTCACATATATTACTGTAGACTGCACTTGTCTGAGTGGAGGGAAGGTATATACTCTGGAATGTCTGGCAGCTATACATGATATTACTCGTGTTTTAGATTTTGGTTAGTCATATTTTATAAATAGTTTGTGATACTCATGGCTTGGAGCCCTGGTGCTGTTTCTCCCAGTTCTCCGCAATGCTATTTGTCAGCCTGGTAGCGACGTATTTGGCATAGTGTTCATTGAAATGTACACCATCCGACATGCCGATATCGTAACGCGCCGATTTCCACCCATGCCTGGTTTTGTGGATGTAGTTTGCATATCTTGGTATGGCTTCTCCTTTGTTTCGACTATTGTTTAGGTGGTGAATGTAGGCGCTTAGTTCCTGTATGCACTCATCTACCAGTATCTGGTAGTCTCGGTAGTCTTGATTTTTGCTGTGTCACAGTATTGGTCCATGCCCATGAGCTCACATATTACCGGTAACTCTGTCACTGTGTCAGTTGACTGAGTATATCATGTGTGAGTGTGTATTCCCTTGTCATGTGTTCCATGAGTGCTGCCTTGGTCATGAAGGCTGGCTTCAGGATCCTGTGTCCTAATTTTTTGTGTTAAGTCACATATTCCTGACATTATGTATATTTGTGCTGGTGGGGCACAGTTTGTGTATCTCCTGCACACGGTACTCGTTATCCTGGCAATGGTCACACCTGGTACAGATTCTATTATTTCTTTGTAATTCAGTGTGCCTTGGATAAGTATAAGCTAACTACATCATTATCTGGGTCTTCCTCCACTCCTGATATGATCAGTCTATTATATATATTATATATATTATATATATAAATATATATATATAGTTGTTCACGTGTCATGCAATGTAGAACCAACATATGAACAGCAGAAGAAATATACATAAATATGTGTACATATAGCATACTAGCTGCTACTGTCATATATGCTGTTTTGTGTACATGTGTACGTATATATGCTCATAGTATATTACTGAGCATGTATATATGAACATGCACATGTAGCACGACCAGCGTTGCGTTTTCCGAAGTCTTCATTGAGGAGAACACAGTGGGCCTTATTGAAAATCACAAAGAAAGGATGGCGGGGTGGGTTTGTTTTCTCGACACTATCTTACGGTGAGATGCAGAGAGCCAGGCTGAGGGTACAGGAGGCATGAACACTTGAACGCGCTAACAGGGAGCGGGACGTAGCTCAGGCGGTAGAGTGTCCACCTGTGAAGGTCTGGGTCATCCAATCGATCCTGCTCAGTGGATCCATTTGCAGTTTGGGTTATTTTCCATTCCAACCAGTGGTCCACAACTGGTTCACCAAAGGCTGTGGTATTTGCTGTCCTATCTGTGGGAAATTGCATATAAAAGACCCCTTGCTGCTTATCGGAAAGCATAGCCTATGTGACGGTGGCGGGTTTCCCCCAAAGAAATATGTCAGAATGACCATATGTCTGACGTCCAATAGCTGATGATATGAAAATCAATGTGCTCTAGAGGCGTCATTAAATAAAACCCGCCGCCCGCCTCCAGCCGCCCGTTGCCGTCACAGGCTCCCGCATCCCACATTCCGCCTCCCGACTCCCGCCTCCCGCCATCCGCCTCCGCCCCTCCCATCCCCCGCATCCTGCACCCCCGCCCATGCACTGCTCACTGCCCACCTCCCACCGCCCGTATCCCAGTCTCCCGTCGCCCGCCACCCACATCACAGTTCCGCCTCCCTCGCCCCCTGCTCGCCTCCCACCCCGGCGCCCGCCACTCGCCTTCCACTCACCCCCTTCCCTCTCCCCCATCGCTCCTCTACCCCCTGCCGCCCTCCGCCCGCCGCCCTCCGCCCGCCGCCCCCGCCCGCCGCCCGCCGCCCGCCGCCCATGCTTACACAATCACGACATGTGGGGGGAGCCTCGTCAACCCGCCCACATGCCTGTGCTGACACAGTGTTCCGTTAACTCCTCAGATCGCGTGCAGCCGCAGAACAGAAAATTGTAGGGTCACATTTCGTGCACTGACAAAAGCCCCTCCGATTCTCCCACCGCGCCACAAGTACCTTCCCCTCCCCCCTCCCTCAGTCCCAGACCCACTCACTTCTACACCCAACACCCGTCCTGCCCTACGCGCACACGCACACGCACACGCACGCGCACACGCACACGCACACGCCCCCCCCCCCCGCACCCCGCCCTAGGGTGCAGTGTGATGTGCTCGCGTGTGTCCAATCTGAACACGGGGATCTTATTCTTAGCTCCTGCTGCTTTCCAGCCAGCCACTCGCTCCTTGGCCTCCGCCGGCCCATTCACACTAACACGCCGACAGTCAAGGTTGCACCAACACAATTTAATAACACAACTAATATAATCCTATGGTAAATATTACACTGGACATATATAAATATATTATATGTAATATAATTCAAAATATTATATAATATAATATACTAATTTACTATATTATATATTATATGTATGATATTACGTGTATTATATATTATGTATCTATATTATATATAATTATACATGTAATATTCGATATAATACTATATATATATACTGAGTGCAATTTGTCGTGATACTATTTTAGTTGTTGTCTTTAAAGAACAGTTCAGGCACAAAACGATGTAAACGCCAATTTAAAAATGGAGACAAACATTGGAATGAAACATTCAAAAAGTTAATTTGATTTATATTCCTTCTTTTTTTGTGTGCATTGCTTCATAAGCATGTGATCATACGAAAATTATTGAGAATCAAAATTATTTTCAGGTAATTCTTTTTATATTTAAAGTACAATTTTGGATTTGCGTTTACGTGGTTTTGCGCCTGAACTCTTACATATACACATATACTGAGCATATATATATATATATATATATATATATATATATATATATATATTATATATATATATATATATGAACATATATCAATCCATCGCTGTCTTTCCAAAGAGGGTAGGCTATTTATCTAAACATATATATCATTCTTAAAATTGAAAACGGTGTAAGTTAATTGTGTTGGTAAGTACTAAGAGTGCACCCTCTCCACCCACACCCCACACCCCACCCCACCCCGACCCCCACCCACACCATATTCTGACCTGTCAATGTCCGGGTAACGCAGGTGGGTTCGGGTGCCGAACGCACAATACCTGTACAATACCTGTACACTACGGCGGGATGTCATCACCGAACTAACGTCTCTAACTGCCCCCCCCCCCCCCACTCCACCCTCACCCATACCCCCCCCCCCCCACACACCTCCCGCACCGAACTCACCCCACCCCGGTCCATCCAGCCGTGGGAACGGGCAAGTCCTACAGAGGTGCTGTCGACGGGCACTGCGTGTTTTGCCCCCCCCCCCCCCGGGGGATGTGGGGGGATGTCGGGGGGGGGGGGGTGAGAGGAATTGAGGGTGCGGGGGAGAGGGGTGGTGGTGGAAGGGTGGGTAGGGGGGAGAGAGTGAGAGGAATTGAGGGTGGGGGGGGGGACGGTGGAGATGGGTGTGGGTGGGGGGAGTGAGGGGCGGGGAAGGGGAGGGGTGGGGCAGGGTTAGCGCCACTGGGGAGCGGCAGGTGGCAAGTGACAAAGCTGAATGATCTGCGCCACACATCAGCTTTCAGTTTCACCGCCTGCTTGACCGCTGCGGGTCGCCACTTGCCGGCGGCACTGCGACAAGTAAGCGCCCGCCTCGCCCGTCACCCCGTCCCGCCCCGTCCAGCCATCCCGCCCGTCCCGTCCCATCCCCGCCACCTCGCCCCGTCCCACCCCGGCCAGCAGTCCCGGTGCCCCTCCCTCTCCCCCTCCACCCCCTCCGTGTCGCCGCCCGAAAGCCTGGCCGTGATTGCTTAATGCCGTGAGAATGCCAACCTGCGGGCTGGTCGATGTGCCGTGCAGGTGACCGCACCGCACGCCTGCATGTGTGCACTGCGTGTACTTAATGCAGCGTGCGTGTGTGTATGTGTGTGTGCGCGTGTGCGCGTGTGCGTGCGTGCATGTGGGAGATAGTGTATTGTGTGAATGTGAATGTGAATAAGGAAAGTTCCCCCACACATGTTTTCTTATGACGCTTTATGTGTTCTTTGTGTATGGTGCATTTTTACTTTGTTATTCTATTTCATGTACTTGATCCGTTCTGATAATTGTTTCTGTTATGTATTTGTGCCACTGACTACAAGCGGGATAGGTATACGTTTTGAGTGTATGTGTACATAGAATATGTAATATATCTATATATGCCCAACGGCTCGCCGTTGGGGTTTAAATGCGCAACACGGAGGTCGCCGCGCCGGGCGATAGCCCAGGACTAATGACCTTGTCGGCCTAGTTAAGACAGGCGGGGGGGGGGGGGGGAGGAAATCCGACCCCCAGTGCCGGGGTCGGCGCAAGGAAAACGCGCCGCGCGGGAAACGGAGAAAGGAAAACGCGCCCCCTCCCCACCCGCGGGAGGCGAGGGAGGGGAGCGAGCCGGGGCACCTCCCGGCTCTCCTAACTGCCCTCACTCTTCTGGCCGCGCGCGCCCTGCCACCACGCATCCCGAGCTGCTCAGCAACCGCTCGGATGTGCATGCCTCGTCCCTCCCCCAGCCTGGCTGCTGCCCTGATGGCAGAGGACGAGCTTTGACCTCTCCCACCCACCCTTTGAACAAGAGGGTGGGGGGGACACTGGGCACGCGAGGGGGGGGGAGGGCACGCCGCCCGCCACACAGCGGGCCGGCTGCGGCCGCTCCCCGCAGGTACCGGGTTCAACACCCAGCATATTGACTTAGTCATTGGCAAATGAACTTACACATCATTACATATTATTATTACTTTATCTTAGCGCCCCTTACGCCCATTGGGGCAGCGCGCGCGCGCATGTGCGCATCAGGTTGATTTGTTACTTCATTAACATTGTGCATTTGTTTATGTAATACTTTTAACCTTAGTGACTTTAATAAAAAGTCTTTTACTCCCCCCGTGTGTTCGCATCATTTAAATGTATTTATATATATATATTTATATATATATTTATATATATATTTATATATATATTTATATATATTTATATATATATATATATTTATATATATAGTTATATATATATTTATATATATATTTATATATATACTATTACTATGTCATATATATGATATATGACATAGTATATATCATATACTATGTCATAGTATATGATATATATACATATACACATAGGGTATGTGTATATGTAGGGTGGGGGGGGGGGCTAACGATTTGTTTGCAAGTATAACTGAAGATGATATTGTCCTTGTTTTTATTCCGATAATAGATTATAGAGCACATATATATATATACATATATACATATATATACATATATATACATATATATATATACATATATATATACATATATGCATATATATACATAATATATACATATATACACATATATACATATATACACTTATATATATATATATATATACATATATACACATATATATATATATATATATATACATATATACACATATATTCGGTTCCATTGTTTTCCCCAGCATGGTAACGACACGTTACCTGAAATGATCGTTACGGAGGGACAAGCGAAACTCGGAATACCCTGACCCCAATGACCTTGTGACTCCCTAACCTTCACGCCCATCTGTGGCCATCACATGTTCACAGTGCACTTACCACGGCAATGCTAACCTCATCAGTCCTGATATGACATTAGATGTGGCCAGGATGTAAAACTCCAAGAACCAACCAACAATGCTGACCTCATGACCCAAGGGCCCGATGCTTTGTGTATTCAATAAAACTATGTATCAACCATCAACTGTTGTTAAGTGTGAGCTTACATATATATATATATATATGTATATATAATACAATTATACTGTATATACAGTATAACCCCGTTAAACCAAACTTGGAGGGACCATAGAAATTTGTTTGGATTAACCGATCATTGGTTTAACCGAGCTTTGGTTTCGACTTTGACATGGCTTTGGCAAAAACGTGGGTGCATTATGAATGTAATATACAATGTATGTAGACACTTTGATTAATATTTGTATATTAATCCGCCATATATACCATATATGGCGGATTAAAATATGAACATATATCACATTTTGTATGAAATTATAGCCCGCGGGCTATATATATATATATATATGTATATATATATATATATATATATATATATGTAAGCTCACACTTAACAACAGTTGATGGTTGATACATAGTTTTATTGAATACACAATGAACGCGACCGTAAAACAGTCGCCATTGTGGTAACCGCCAGCTCCATCCAGGCACACGTCGGTTGAGATGGGGGTGGCGGGGGAGGCCTCCAGGATGGGGGTGCGCCCATTGTGCTGGCGGGCGAAACGGCACCACCAGCGGAGATCCTCGCGCATGGCGGGGGTGACCCGGGCTCGGTGGGAGGGGCGCACGAGGGCGCCCATTACATCCAGTAACCTGCGCAGGTGGGTGCGCCCCCCGTATATTACCTGGGCGGCCCAGCTTAATTTTCCGCATATCGACTGGATCTCTTTTTTTGTGAGACTGCGGCGCTGCGCGGCTGATTTGGCCTCAGCTATGAGTGCGCTGAGTTTTGCGGGCGGTAGCCCGAGGGTGAACGTGACCGTGTCTATGGCCACGCCTAGGAAGGTTATGGCTGTGCTTGGCCCAACAATTTTGTTGTAATTGATGGCGAACCCCAGCTCGCGCAGGAGAGCCATGAGTTCGCTCATGAGGCGACGACAGCCGTCGCGGTGGGGGTGGGTGACGAAAAAATCGTCGCAATAGACCAGCACATGGTCACCCCACCCCCGTGCGCGCATGATACCGACAGCCGCCTGCCTGAGCTGGTTGAACGTTATAGCGCTCAACTGCGCGCCGAACATCAGTCGGGTATCCTGGAGGTATGTGGGGGAGCTGTCCCCTGCAAAAGTCCACTGTAACCCTGCATAGGGATAATCAGCGGGGTGGATCTTAACACTGCGGTAGGCGCTGGCCAGGTCTATCTTTCCCATGTATCCGCCGTGTTGGAGGAGGGCAGCGGCCTCCTCCCCGGTGGAGCAGCTGTAGCCGTCGCCTTCCGCGTAGTCGTTAAGGGCGCTGCCGTGCGGGCGGGAGGCGTCGTGGATCAAACGGACCCCGCCCCCCTCCTTGGGTATAGCACCTAGAGCACTCGTGATGTGCGCAGGGCCGTTGCGGATTACGTAGCGGCCGTTGCTGATCTCCAGCCGTATTTGCTTTTCTACCGTGTCTCGCGCCTCCGGGCGCGTGGCCGAAGGGTGGTTGGGCTGTCGGGAGGGCCCGCCCGTCACGGGCGCACTGGTGACGCGGAAACCCTCCCGCACCCCGGCGATGATGTGCGCGCGGTCCGGGGTGTCGGGGGGGAGCAGCCTCTCCCAGGCGTCCGGGAGGAGGGCGCCCCCCAGACAGCCCTATTCTTTTTTGACGTGCTCATATTTGCAGGGGGAGTATGGGCATTTTCCCGTGTTGGCGAACAGCCTGCATATGGTTTTGTCGGTGGCGGCGGTACCTGCTGCGTCTGAGCGCCCTCCCCTGGCGTAGTGGTGGCCGGCGCCGGGGGTGCCCTGGGTTCCGCGCCCTTTTTGCATGGGGGGGGCGCTGCCTGGGGACCAATAGTTGCATCTCCAGGTAGGTGGCCGCCGTGCCCCAGGCAGAGCCGTGTTCGGCCTGCACTTCCCGGTACTGAGTGTCATACTCGATTACTGACTGCCACTCAAATTTTGCCGCCAGGTTGTGGATGCTCGCGGTGTATGCGAGGTAGTACTCCACGTCCTCCCTTTGTACCTGGCCAAGCTGCAGGAGGTGCGCGAATAAGCACTGGTTTGCGGCGCCCCACTTGCCCTGCGTGAGATAAACACAGGCGCAACTATCCTCCTCGGTTTTGAAGTGCACCTGCCCTGTGGGGGGGTCCAGCACCTGCAGATACTCTTTCCTCTTCTTTGCAATCCTGTCGCGCACCGTGCGCGGCAGATAGTCTATGATACGGAGCGCTTTGTTGGATTTTGCTCGTATGGTGAGGCTATGGCGAGGGTCCGGGCCGGCGCCGTGCCGGCTCGGCTGGTCCGCGGAGGGTGGGGGAGGCGGTATGTAGCCGACTGCGCCCGAGGGGCGGGTGCGCTCGGGCGTCTCGACTGTCTCGCCCCTAGCTCGCCCCAGTACCTTGCTGGCTGCTGTCGACGACCACAGTTGGTCGAAAGCCACACACGCCTCCAATATGGCGTGGCGCTCCTGCTTGGCCTTTTCTTGGCTGATGTCGGCTGCTGCTCGGTCGGCTTGGCCGGGGGTGGGCTGGCTGTCCTCCCCCGGGCTTGAGGGGGCGCTAGGCCTGAAGTCCTCGTTGCCGATCCCGCTGAGCGCTACCCGGAGGAAGGCGCGCTGGCCGCGCGATATGTCGAGGGCCGCGAAATCCGACTTGTCCACCGCGCGCAGTGCGGCGATGGTGGTCACATCCTCTTGTGCCATTACGCCGGTAGTTTTCCTGCTGAGCGCCGCTAGGGTGGCCCATTCTAAAAACTGGAACTCGTCCTCTGCCATCAGGGCAGCAGCCAGGCTGGGGGAGGGACGAGGCATGCACATCCGAGCGGTTGCTGAGCAGCTCGGGATGTGTGGTGGCAAGGCGCGCGCGGCCAGAAGAGTGAGGGCAGTTAGGGGAGCCGGGAGGTGCGCTCGCTCGCTCCCCTCCCCCCTTCCCCCCGCCTCCCGCGGGTGGGGGGGGGGCGCGTTTTCCTTTCGCCGTTTGGGGGGGGGCGCGTTTTCCTTTCGCCGTTTCCCCCGCGGCGCGTTTTCCTTGCGCCGACCCCGGCACTGGGGGTCGGATTTCCTCCCCCCCAGCCTATCTTAACGAGGCCGACAAGGTCATTAGTCCTGGGCTATCGCCCGGCGTGGCGACCTCCGTGTTGCGCATTTAAACCCCAACGGCGAGCCGTTGGGCATGTATATATATATAAATATATATATATGTAAGCTCACACTTAACAACAGTTGATGGTTGATACATAGTTTTATTGAATACACAATACACAAAGCATCGGGCCCTTGGGTCATGAGATCAGCATTGTTGGTTGGTTCTTGGAGTTTTACGTCCTGGCCACATCTAATGTCATATCAGGACGGATGAGGTCAGCATTGCTGTGGTAAGTGCACTGTGAACATGTGATGGCCACAGATGGGCGCGAAGGTTAGGGAGTCACAAGGTCATTGGGGTCAGGGTATTCCGAGTTTCACTTGTCCCTCCGTAATGATCATTTCAGGTAACATGTCGTTACCATGCTGGGGAAAACAATGGAACCGAATATATGTGTATATATGTATATATATATGTGTATATATGTATATATTATGTATATATATGCATATATGTATATATGTATATATATGTGTATATATGTATGTATATATATGTATATATTATGTATATATATGCATATATGTATTGATATATGTATATATATATATGTATATATGTATATATATGCATATATATATATGTATATATATATATATATGTGCTCAATAATCTATTATCGGAATATAAACAAGGACAATATCATCTTCAGTTACACTTGTATTGTTATTTGGAACCCACAGCTAGTGTATGCCAGTGATTAGTTCCAGGTTTGGCCACACCGGCTCCACCTGTCAGGGGCACTGACCTCCTATAACTTATAAGCCAGCTGTGTCTGGTCGTTATCGCCTACAGACCCACTCAGACGGTCAATTATATATGTATATAATTATATATATGTTCTATTAAATTGCCTCGGTATTCCCTTCGACATGGCGACAAACGTTTGATAAGTGTATTGTTATCTAAGTTAGATATGGCTTTGGCTTTGAAAAATTGATGTTTTCATCGCACTATGCAGGTATAACTACTAGACATATGTATATATGTATATGTATCATTCATTATATGTATATATATATGTGAAGTGGGCGAGACTACTCGACCGATGGAAATGCGGGCCGGACTGACTAGACCACATTCTGAGATGCGGGCTACTCACCAGGCTCGTATTTGCCACCATTTGCGGGGGCGGGTTCCCTGCTGTAAAGCGTAGCTAGGATACGTCAATTGTGACTATCCTAGCAATGGGAGGAGGTCGGGCGTTCGGACCCAGACCCATCGGACGTGTTTTTGGCATGCTCCAATGTTTTAGCCGAGATTTAGGTTTTTATTGCCGAAATTCAAAACTTATTTAACTTAATTATACGGGAGGGGATGTACTTGTTCATAGCCGTTATATTGCTAAACTCTTATTGTTAGTAAAGGGTAAGAAAAAAGCTGTGAGCTCCTAAGAAGTGATTGGAACGTTCCTTGCATTCTTTACTATTTTCCAGTCTTATATTATTAACCGCTATGGTCAATTTCATATTGCTATTTGATTGCTCTATAAATGTATTTAATTAAGGGCCTTCCGCCCCACAGTCTGTATGGAGTCGCACTCCCTACCTCTGATATTAACCACATTGCTAGCCAAGGGTCAAGCTAGCAGGAAGGTAGACAACCGGCGGCGGGAGGCACAAGACATTCACATGGAAACAATTATTTATTAACACGTAGGCTCGCCTTAAGTGGGGTTGGAATAGCCCGACGGTTAAATATGTATATATATATGTGTATATATGTGTATGTATATATGAATATATGTATGTATATGTATATATATGTATATATATGTATATAGTATATATAGATCTATATATATGTATATATGAGTACAAATTTATATGGGTTATGTACTCATCTATAGTATATATGCATATTTGCATACATATGTACATAAATGTACGTATATACATAAGCGACGTCACAAACTGAAAACCATCGGATTATACAACTTTAACTAATGTAATAAATAGGACAATGTCTATTTCTCATTGGGTTTTCTTCTGAGTGCCCTGATTATGAAATGTTACTGTATATAATAATATAGTATATTGCTACAGTAGCCTACAAGTTATTATGTTTTTGAGTGCAGTAGCACTAGAAATTCCCACAGATGGATGCAGGCAGTTTCTTTATGTCGCCATGTGCCATTTAGCTTTCTGTGCTGACCACAAGGTGCCGCTATTCAAGTTGTGGCAGTGTGGTTTGGAGTGGACTCAATCCTGGACAATGAATGGTTGCCTGTTCTCGGCAGACTCGCTGTTAAAGATGCATAGTCCGATGGTTTGGGGTTTCTGTAATTTTCTGAGATCAATATATTAGATTAGTGTTTATAATCAACTTTTATAACCATTGAAATAACTTTTAGTTCAAATGGCTAACTTTTGAGATGTTTGAAGGGCAAACACGCTAAGTTAATTTTGGCAAGCACACCAAAACTCGGACACCACAGGCTTCTCTGTATTAACAGGTTCTATTAAATTGCCTTGGTATTCCCTTCTACATGGCGACAAATGTTTGATAAGTGCATTGCTATCTAAGTTAGATATGTAGAATGTAATTTAGATAATGGCTTTGGCTTTGAAAAATTGATGTTTTCATCGCACTATGCAGGTATAGTGGGGGTGACATAGTTATACCTGCATAGTTCGATGCCAGTGTGCTAACCATTACACCACCTAGGCTCCCTGATATCAACACACTACCCACGCCTACCTGTCTATGCGGCTCCTTGCCTGAGAGGTCAGTGCAGACCACTACACTCGTCCCCCTGGAATTGTAAGTCTTTTAATGCTTACAATTACATACATACAGGCAATGCACTGCACTTACATACACAGGGTAGGTTCAACAACCATACAGCGCGTAGCTTGTACAGGATCCTGGTCATGGCACCAGTGTCATGGAGGTGATGAAAATGGGAAATATTGCGCCTAGATCAGGACTCCTATCTGTCTATGCGGCTCCTTGCCTTAGAGGTCAGTGCAGACCACTACAACTACTAGACAGAGGCAATTAAAAAAATACAATGTCTTTGTCTAAAACAAAAACCAGCACACAATGCATTCCGTTATGGGCATGGTAAGGTAATTTAACAAATAAATTGGTGTTCTCTGTGGCGGAGTGGTTAGAGTGTCTGACTTTTTTCTAGGTCAGACTCCTAATCTGAAGGTCGGTGGTTCGATTCCCCGTGCCCTCACCTCTGCCAATTTGCATTTCCACCGCAGACGGGCTGACTGAGAGCAGTACAGAGACGCGGGCCCACACCGCCCCGGCGTGCACCGCGCCAACTCACTGGGCAGACGACACTCGGCCACACCGGAATGCTTTTGTTTGCTACTGAAACGAGCCGATCCCTCCATGACGCTGGTCGTGGTTAGCGGTGTGCGTATGTGTGTATGTGTGTATGTGTGTGTGTATGTGTGGATGTGTATGTTTGCATGTGTGTATGTATGTATATATGCATGTGTGTAAGTGTATGTGTGTATGTATGCATCTATGAAGGTGTATATAACTTATAAGTGTAGTGGTCAGCACTGACCTCTCAGGCAAGTAACCACATAGACAGGTAGGCGTGGGTAGTGTGGTGATATCAGGGAGCCTAGGTAGTGTAATGGTTAGCATACTGGCCTGGAATGCATAGAGATGTGGGTTCGAGTCCTGCGCTAGGCACAATAGTTCCCATTTTCATCACCCCCACGATACTGGTGCCATGACCAGGATCCTGTACAAGCTATGCACTGTATGGTTGTTGAACCTACCCTGTGTCTGTATGTGTTAGTGCACTGCCTGTATGTATGTAATTGTAAGCATTAAAAGACTTACAATTCCAGGGGGACGAGTGTAGTAGTCAGCACTGACCCCTCAGGCAAGTAACCACATAGACAGGTAGGCGTGGGTAGTGTGGTGATATCAGGGAGCCTAGGTGGTGTAATGGTTAGCATACTGTCCCGGAATGCATAGAGATGTGGGTTCGAGTCCCGCTATAGGCGCAATATTTCCCATTTTCATCACCCCCATGATATATATATGCATGCATACATGTGTGTGTGCATGTTTTCATGTGTATATGTGTGCATCTATGTATAGGTGTATGTATACATGTATGTATTGTTAATAGGTATGCAGGTATTGCAGGTATTGCAATACCTCAGGGAGTTTGACGCCCCTGCCCTGCAGAGTTGTAAACCACTGTCATGTGGTACAGCTTCTTGACAGAACCGAAGGCTAAGGGAGAAAACCCTAAACAGAAAACCATGTCACTGTGGCAGCATTAAGGGTGGTTGATGTATGGAACTCCCAACATCTCCCGACCAGCTACTGCAGGAAGAAATAGTTTTGCGCCTGTCTGGATGTGTTCTTGCCAGTGTGAAACCTCTATTTCCGCCTCCCTCGCCCCACTGGTAACTTGCAAAAGCCAGCAGCACTTCAACCCTTTTGCAGGCAGCTTTCATGAAATGTAGCAGAGAGCTAAATGGAGAGCGGTAGTCAAGTAATGAAAGCAGTCTTTGTCGCATCGCAACCGACAGCATGATGATGATTATGATGTATTGTTAGTGTGATTGTATGAATGAGTGCATATATATATGCTTATGTACGTATGTGTATGTGTGTATGTACGTAAGTATGTATGTGTGTATGTGTGTATGTGTGTGTATAGCCGTGTTTACACGGCCGAGTTAAGTCGCTTCATATAAATCGCCTTGCCTAGTTCGCCTCACATTCGCCGTGTAAACGCGACTCTGAGGCGATTAGGGCTGATTCGCTTCATATGATTCACTTTATGTAAACCACCTTGCCAGGTGGTTTATATGAAGCGATTCAGCTGGTTCCCGGGCGGCGATAGTGTAACATAGCGGTGCTTGCCGGCTACAGGCTCAGCTGTAATTATACACTGGTACCTGGCCGTGTTAGGGACCGATTAGGCCGAAATCTATTGAATGCGATCATATTTAACAGAATTACATACTCAAATAATGAAATTTAATTAAATTAACCCTAAATTCCAAGCGATATCAACGTAGCAGCTACATCGGCGTCGAATCGACGAGTCTAAACTAAGCAAATAGCAGTGCTTGCCGGCTACAAGCGCACCACTAAGGCTGCTGGTTCCCGGTCGCCGACACACTTTCAAACTCGCTTGTGTAAACCCAGCACTACTTCGCTTCATATAAATCGATTTGCCTAATTCGCTTCACAATTGCCGTGTAAACACGGCTTATATGTGTATGAATGTGTGTATCTGGGTATGGTTCCCGAATTGGTAGAGTGTTGGCTTCCCATTGGGGCTTCAATTCTCAGTCGACTCAAATCAATCACTTACTCGCTTAATCACTTACAAATTTGATACAGATGTGACGCTATGTAATTGATACTTGTCGCTACCTAGCCTGACGCCTGACATTAGTACAATAGGGACAGGACTGACTTGCTCGATATCAGGACTGAGTGGGATATCAGGTCACGGTACCTGTGACCGGGTCTCCCAGTAGTCCAGCACTATGAACTTAAAAGTCGCCATGATTGCACACTATCGCAAGTTGGTACCTGTCGTGGTATGAGCTACTAGAATGTGAAACCTCATCAAACAACTTGTAACTCGCAGAGTGGTCACTCCTAGTTAATTTGTTGATCTGCATTTATGAATACAAACACATATATATATGTACATATACACAATATGTAAGTTATTGTAACTGTAAGTGTATTCTAGATATATATATACAGTCTATTCTGTCAATAACGGCCTCTGTCAATAACGAATCTCTGTCAATAATGGCAAAAAGTGCTGGTCCCATCACAGCACCCCTTTAATTTAACAGCATTGCCTCTGTGTCTAATGGACAACTGTCTTGTGCAGACAACGAGCCATTTTTTCCACCTATTTGATCAATATTCTCTGTCAATAATAACATGCCATATAGTTATAATATAGTAGAAATGACTAGTTGTACAAATAGCCAATTGTACAAATGACAAATTGTTGAAGTGATGAATAGTAGAAATGACTAATTGTACAAATGACATATTGTAGAAATGACTTTGTAAGGACCGTCCGAGCCATCAAGTATAAAAGAAAAACATTGGTTTCAACCCATTCCGTCAGTCAGTCTCTGCCTATAATGGATTTCTCTCTATAATGATATCTTGCTCCAGTCCCATGAGTGTCCGTTATAGACAGAGTAGACTGAAGGAAGTGTGGGGACCCGTGAAGAAGGGAGCTGTTCACCTGAAATCAACAGATGGAACGGAGACCTTTTCCAACAGCAAGAGAGTTGTGGCAAGATGGAGCGAACACTTCCAGAAGCTACTCAACGTCCCTGGCGACATAGATCATGAAGCTCTGAACAACATCCAGCAGCGCATTACCAAAACATGCCTCGATGAGATTCCAACCATGGATGAGATGGCTAGAGCAATCGCCAGCCTGAAAGATGGCAAAGCACCTGGGGGTGATGGAATTCCTGCCGAGGTATGGAAGCATGGAGGAGACAATCTGCTCAACAGACTGCACCAACTAATCACCAATGCCTGGGAGGAGGGTTCTGTACCCCAAGCATGGAAGGATGCCAGCATTGTAACCATCTACAAGAAAAGTGATCGAACAGACTGTGGGAACTATAGAGGAATCTCTCTTCTTTCCATAGCAGGGAAGATCTTCACCAGGATCCTACTCAACAGACTATCTATTCACATAACACCTGGTGTAGTTCCGGAGTCACAGTGTGGCTTCAGAGGTAACCGGAGCATTGTGGATATGATATTTTGTCTCCGACAGCTACAAGAAAGGTGCATTGAGCAGGACCGACCACTGTACATGGTATTTGTCGATTTCACTAAGGCATTTGATACAGTCGGGAGGACCAGGCTATGGCAGCTACTGAGGAAGTACCGATGCCCAGAGAAGTTCACAACTATGATCGAGGCTCAACATACAGGAATGATGGCGAACGTAAGTGCGGGTGGGGAAGTCTCGGAATCGTTCGGGGTTACCAATGGGGTCAAGCAATGTTGTGTACTGGCCCCCACACTCTTCTCCATCTTCCTATCAGCAATGCTAGATGAGGCTTTCCGAGACATGGGGGATGGCATCTATATACAGTCCAGACAGAGCGCTGACCTATTCAATGTCGCACACTTCAGAGCGAAGACCAAGACTACTCAGATACTGGTGAGAGAGCTACTATTCGCAGATGACAGTGCACTGGTTGCCCACTCTGCTGAAGAGACCCAGAAAATAGTGGACGCTTTCTCCGATGCATCAAAGAAGTTTGGCCTGAAAATTAACATCAAGAAGACGGAGGTGCTGTACCAACCCAACTCTACAAGAACCCGAGAGGAGGAGATCATGGTTGACGGAAACAAGCTGAACTCTGTTCCGGAATTCACCTATCTCGGAAGCACTATATCAAGTGATGGACGCATTGATGCTGAGATACAGAGGAGGATGGCCAAGGCTAGCGCATCTTTCGGCCGACTACGCCAGAGACTCTGGAACAACCACCATGTGTCCATTCGGGTCAAAGGTAAGATCTACCGCGCAATCGTGCTATCCACCCTACTATACGGAGCCGAGGCCTGGACAGTGTACAGACAGCAGGTGAAAAAGCTGCATGCCTTCATGATGCGACATCTGCGTTCAATCATGAGGCTAACCTGGAAGGACAAAGTGACGAATAAGGAAATACTCGAACGGACGGGGCTGCCCTCTATGGAAGATCTTCTGATCAAAAAGAATCTCCGGTGGACTGGACACCTCATGAGGATGTCATCAGACAGGCTACCAAAGCAGATCCTCTATTCTCAACTGTCTTCTGGCTACAGAAAGAGAGGGCGCCCCCGTCTCCGGTTCAAAGATACCATCAAGAGAAACCTGAAGCTGAGAGACATTAAGACCGACTCATGGACACAACTCTCACAGCAGAGAGCTAAATGGAGAGCGGCAGTCAAGGAATGAAAGCAGTCTTTGTCGCATCGCGACCGACAGCATGATGATGATGATGAGACTGTATATATATGCTGTATAAGCCATTATACGAGTATAATAAGGCCGGAAGCTTCCATCCTCTCCCTAGCCTATCTACTACCCCCCCCCTCCCAGTCTTCTGCTGGTTGGGCCTTCTGAACCTACAACCACCATCCTGCTCTCACTCATGTCCGTTGGGGGGCGCCACGTCTGCGCACGCACCGCCCCCCCCCCCCTTACATGCATTCACTGTACCGCTGGATGAATATCTGCCAATTAATTCTGCTCCAGAACAATAGATGTAACGATATGTAAGCACTTAGTGGTGCTTGAGGGGGTTTTGTTTTTGTGAGAGTATGTTTTTGTGAGAGTATGTTTTTGTGAGAGTATGTTTTGTTAGTGCTTATTTTGTAAGTATGTGCCTATTGTAGTGGTCTGCACTGACCTCTCAGGCAAGTAACCACGTAGACAGGTAGGCGTGGGGAGTGTGTTGATATCAGGGAGCTTAGGTGGTGTAATGGTTAGCACACTGGCCCGGAATGCAAAGAGATGTGGGTTCGAGTCCCGCTCTAGGCACGATATTTCCCATTTTCATCACCCCCACGACACTGGTTGCCGTGATCAGGATCCTGTACAAGCTTTGCGCTGTATGGTTGTTGAACCTACCCTGTGTATGTATGTGTTAGTGCATTGCCTGTATGTATGTAATTGTAAGCATTACAAGACTTACAATTCCAGGGGGACGAGTGTAGTGGTCTGCACTGACCTCTCAGGCAAGTAACCACATAGACAGGTAGGCGTGGGGAGTGTTTTGATATCAGGGAGCCTAGGTGGTGTAATGGTTAGCACACTGGCCCGGAGTGCAAAGAGATGTGGGTTCGAGTCC